>CM038723.1:29419964-29744964 GCA_021613375.1 Megaleporinus macrocephalus
TTAGGAATGCAGTCACGCCCCACATTTAACATAGGATGCTGTTTTAAATCCAGGTAAGTATTTTTTTATTTTTTTAAAGATGCACAGATATGAGAATGCTTGTAAATATTTCAAATGCAAATCTACCTTCGCTAAAGGTCCCAAACACTCTGGACATGCTGTGCCATGCAGCGTCCAAAAGTTCAAAAGTCAAGGCACACACCAGTATCTAGTCTGCCGTAGTTTTCGTTGAATTGTTCGTTCACTGCACAGCCAACCTGTGAATACTCATCAGATGGTGAACCTAATGGAGGTCATGTTTCTTGTCAGTGACTGAGGTTGTGAATGTGCCGTGTAGCTCCAGAAGGGCCATGTTTGACTAGGTTTGGTGTCTCAAGCTGTTCCAGCAGCCATTGAAACCCAACTTGCTCCACAACAGACAATGGTTAATCATCCGGAGTGATAAATTCCATCTCCTTTGCTGTGGTAGTTCTTGGTTTCTTAAGGAGCTGATCAACGAACTGGGGCAGCTGTAGGTTTTGTTTGTCTGCATTGTGCTGTGGGAGACGTTTTAGCTGTGCAGATAAATGTTAGTGTTTGTTTCCAGCAATCAGTAAGTGCCTCATTAAATTTAGCGTTTGAAACATTGGCCTCTGATGTCGATTTACTAATTGTTTTTGTTTTATTCCAAATATAGTTGTTCGGACGATATCTTTGATGTCTGGAGTTTCCTCTTTCTTTATCACAGAAGCCGTGAAGCTAATGTAGCCACCTGTTAAATGAAAACTTGCTCCACGGTGCCTTAAACCATGTGGAGTTGTTGAGTAATCAGATAGACCTGATAATAAAGGTTCGGTATGATAACGTGGTGGTTATCTTTATATTGTTCTCTCCACTTAGTTCTGTTTAACGCGTTGCAGTTAGCTTGGTCTTGCTGTTTCCGCTCTCTGGGGGAAATCCCGACAGCATCCAAAGAGCTGTTATGTTGCTGTGTTAGCTCAGGTGATGCCCCCTTGGAAAAGTTAGGGGCCAAGTCAACATAAATATGGCCTTCAGCAGCAGATATCGCTGCTGCCTCTCTTTTTGTAGCTGAAAAACAATGAACAAAGTTGTTTATAATAGCAAGGGAAATAAAATGCTTCGTATATGAAAATATTACATTCATGTGCAACGTGCGGCCTGAGTGTTCTAAATGGAACCTCCTTTGTCGCTCTCGTTTTTTAGACTGATGGTTAAATAATTGAGTCAGTTTGTTTACGCTGTAAACCTGTGCTCACATTAAAATGATGAGGTTGTTTAAATTTTCTGCCAGTGTTTGTGCTGCAGGTCAGCTGATGACAGCAGGAATGTACACACACTGTCTTATCTCGTGTTAAGTAATTATTCTCATACAAAGATTTGATTTAACAATAATGCAGCTTTCATTTCCCCCCTAAAGTCTTTCTTTTGGCTTTGTGACATAATTATTAATTCTAATTATGTATAGTCATATTGCCCAGACCTAGTTTGATGTTTTTAAGTATTGATCAAATTAAATGAAATTGAAAATAAAATGACCCATAATCCAAGAAAAGAAAAATGTTGAATGGGCTGAGTATTGTTGTCTTCCAAGCAGGATTGTAATACTTTCTTAATTTAATCTGATTTTTTGATCAGCGTTCCAACTGTATTTTAGGCAGATATCTAATGTGACGTATCCCAAAGCTGCAAAGCTAGGAATGTGTAGATACTAGATATTTTTCCGCGTACTTGACCTTTAATGCCAATACATAAATGTACATACATAAAATAAAACTTGTAGTAAATCAACATCCCAAATTACAGAGGAAATGTGGATTCATTTGTGGATTTACAAATAAAACTTTTTAAAAAATTTAAAATAAAATTTTTTGATAATAAAATATCAACATTTTAGTCTAAATGTCTTATTAATGCTGATAATTTCATTATTTTTTGAGAAATCTACCGATGACAATGTGGCTATGCCAAGATGGCGATCCCACATTGCTCTTAGCAGAAACAGCAATCAAGGGCAGTTTGCGCCAAGGTTTTCATTTCGAGGCTTGAGCTGAGGCTCTAGGGGCAGGTTGCACCAGCTGTAATTTAAACATAGACCTGAATGGCCATTCTAGACAGTGGGAGACATTATAAATGAAGAGACTGTACACTCGCTTTCCCACTCATTCTTAAACATATGACGTTGTGTGTGTGTATATAGTGTCGTTTTTGGGGAAAGTCCTGTCAGTCAGCTTGGTGGTTACAAGAAACAAGAGTCGACAGTACTGTGACTCTAGCGAGGAAAACAGTATTTTGGTCTCTTCCCGTTCAGAGAGATGAGTCTGGTCTTGTATGGCTGGAAATAACTTCCCAGCAGTGTTGTGAAGATGCCCGCTGAGTAAGCAGACTTTCCTTTGACATCTTTGAAACGCAAAACGTTTGTTGAAAATTGCTTAGCTCACTAATTAGCTTATATGGGCTAACCTTGTCATTTTCGTTTATATTGACTGCTGTGCTGTAGGTTTGATGAGGTAAAAGGGGAATTGAATGTGGTTCATCGTAGAGAAACTTGCTGGCTCAGATTTCTTTACAGTGTGGTGATGGGAAAACAGGGCTTGCCATGTCTGCAACACAAATTTAGCAATTTTATTCACTGTTAGTGAAGCTTATGTGATGGTTAAATATTGGAAGCTGTTAAGTTTTCTTTGAGAACTGTTTGGGTGTGTCCCCTCTCTATTGAAGGACTTTTAAAAAAATATATATTTTTGAATTGAAAAACAGTGTTTCTAACATTGGGCCCCTTATTTATGATCATGTCATGTAATAACTTTGAGAGGTGGACATCGGAGTCCTGTAGCCACCACTGAATGGTTCTTCTGGACGAAGCATTTCACACCAGTGGTGTGGTTTGCATGATAACGGTTCCGTTTGCAAAATAACTGGAATTCCGCTTTTAAACAGTATTTCAGCAGAGGCGTTGTTTGTCACCGATGCCTGTCCTCTCCCAGCTTTCTCCCGAAAGCCTGGCCTCGGTCTTTTGTCAAGCTCTTCAGAGGAACATTATTAGCTGCCATCTGTTGGGATCAGAAAGCTCTGGGTGGAGTGTAGCCTCTCTTTCCTTTGTGTTTGGGGTCGCGGGGGGCAGACGGTTCTTGACTCTCTGTAACCTTTTGGTCTCAAACGTGAGCCATTCCTACATTCAGCCGCCCAGCTGCTGTCCGCACTGACCCTCATCAGGAGTGGGCCCTGTCGCTCAGTGTTTCCCAGCCAGGGGTCCACAAACCCCCAAGGTGGTGATTGAACAAATATCACAATACTTAAGATTTTTATGGTGCCAAATGAGTTGTTAAAGGGTTTGTATTGGTGAAAGTAGCTTGTATTTTTGGTTTTAAGTTTTATGTATGTATGTATGTAAGTAGTGTAAGACTGAATGACTTGTTTGTGTGATGTTACAAAGCTGTGTATAGTCAGACTACAGCAGTATAGCCCTGCCTATTTTTTTAAATTGAGTTGAAGTGTTTTGATCTGGACAGCTTTTTGCTCAAGGCTTAATACAGTATGGCCAATAGGAGCAGAGCTCATTCACATATCAGCTGTAAAGGTGCAGCAGCAAATGCTCTGTTTAAATCCAAGAGGTAAGGAGAAGAGAGAAAGGATGTGTAAAATAATTGGTTATGGTGCCTCACAAGTTTGTTTCATTACAATAAGAGCATCATTAGTCATCTTTATTTGGATTTAGTTCATTGCAATGTGTGATATATTTACTTTCATGGCACTTAATGTCTTTAGTAATGTTAAACTCTGCCTCTGCAGTTTTTCCTTGCTGTTCTAAGTGAGGGGGAAAAACTCAATATTGTGTGAGTTACTTTATTTTGCTGTGTCACTCAGCTCTGTTGAGGATGCCCAGGAAGATTGTTTGTGCAGAAATAGCCTGTGTATGTTCCATAAGGGTTTTTTTTTTTTTTTTTTTTTTTTTTTTTTTTCCCCTTCAAGGGTGGGGTTTAGTCTGTTATCAGAAGGCACACTTGACCCCCACCCTCCTACACACTGCACACAGACTTCATACACCTAATCATTCGGGGTCTATCACATGCTAGACTACGTGGTTTCACTTGGGAGCTGATTCAACATCAATGCTGAACAAGCAACTTTCTGTCTTCCCATCCGTTTTCTTCATGTCTTCTATTTTCTTCTCCTACTCCTGCTTGTCTTCCCTTTTTTCTTTCCTCCCCTGCTTTCAATTTCACTCTTTGTTCCTTGCTTTATTTTACTTACTGATGCTTTCTGTTTTTTCTTTCTTTCTTTTTTTTCCCTTTCATTCTTTCCAGCAGTCGAAAAGCACCAGCTGTGTTAACAGTTGATTAATGGTCCAATAGAAATAGTCCTGAAGTTGATGGACATTTAGTTGATTAATCTATAGTTTCCATGTGAGCTCTGTCCAGTAAAGGTGCTGAGGTTTTCCCTTGATAAAACAATTTAAAAGCTGTGTTTGAATCAAAGGGGTACAATCAAAGCATCATGAATCATGCTGCAGCTGGGTTTTAGCCTGCACTGCCCCAGATAGGCTTAAGGATAAAATTGTGGGGGCGGGGACCTTGCATCACCTTGTTACATTGCCATTCAACATAAATGACATTACCGTACAAATTCTGTAAAGTTATTGTTGGAAATATGAGGTCTGTTGACCGATCTTCTCAGTATCATGCAGAAGTTTAACCTTGTTCGGTTCTACGAGGTGGAGTTGTGTTGATGGGGAAACTGCACACACTTACTCTTTTTCCTCTTTCCTCTCCAGGTATAGTTTGAATAGAGTACACTACAAAACGAGTGAGAGTCTGCCAAGAGCGAAAGATTTACAAAACTGATTCAGAGGTAACATAACATTTAAGCTTTCTGTATCTTGTGTCCTGTGGCGCTTGTTTACTATAATTATGATGTGATACAGGTTGTGTGTTGTATCTTCTCTAAAATTAAGTGTGTTTTATTTGATTGATAATAACATTTGGGCTACAGCTTTAGGGCTTGCTTTTTGTTAAGGGAAAACATTTTTATGGGCATGGTGGTGGAGGACTAGTGGTGGTAGTAGTAGTAATAGACTGTTTTTAATTGAGTTATTTATTTAATTAATAATTTTATGTATTGGGCATTATATCTATGGTCCTCGCCCCCACTCCTTTCCCCGTGGTAGAGCCAGCTCTATTCCTTAAGTTACAGTTTGGCTCATTGTTCTTTTGTGAAAGTATTTGTGCTGACTCGGGCTATAATTCTGCAGTTTGGCAGGCAGGTCCGAGGCTCCCTCATGCAGAACCACAGGAAATGAATAAACCGCCGCAGCCTCTAGCCGGACCCCCCTCTGTCCCCCACCCTGCTCCATCCCCTGGACTTACACAGGTATATGTACACCTGACTTACAGCAGTGAAGACTGTGCGTTTCAGCTTAAACCTATCTCCTACTATACTATTTATCGTGTTGCATAATATTGTGGTACAGCTTTGTATCCCTCAGCCTTGCTGCTTTGGCATTTATATGTATGTATGTCAATTTGTTTTTTCTTTTTAAATGTTTTGGCATCAGTTTTCTGTTGCTACAGTCCCCAATATTTATTTTGCAAATGTGTCATACAGCTGTTGGGAATCCTCAGCCACAATATAGCGTAATAACTGGATATCTGGCTTTGGCCTGCCTGGTTAACAGGTTAAAAAAAATTCAGACAGGCCGCCTTTGAGTATCTGCTGCAGGTGTTATAGCTTTTCAGATGTCCCCCCCCCCGACTTCAGAGAGGTATAAACTGGGAAATATCACTCTTTAGCTTATTGTGGCACCACTGTGAGACATTTGCAAAAGTTCTATGCATTTTGGCTGGAGTGTCCCGTTAACTCAGGATTGTAAAATCTTATCTCCCTTTGATTTAACTTCAGTTCAATCAGGTAGTGTCATAAACAATGTAATAAATAGACAAATGTGATTGGAGGAATTGTTTAGAGCAGTGCTAAGTGAGCAATTTAAACGCACAAAGCTATTTTTGTTTAACGTTTGCCGTGCCAAAACTCATGGTCATACATTCTAACGTTACAAATCAATGCATGTGTTATAGAATGGTGATTATTAATAATAATTATTAGTTAATATTTGAATATTAGGGCTGACATTTCACAAGATGCAGTTATATAACTCTTTATTCATTCTTTGTTCCTCTGCAGGCTGCCTACCCCCCTGGCCAGCCCCCCTCTGTCGTCTTTGCCCCTCCACCTCCACAAATGAACTCTGCACCGCAGCCCAGACAGGTACAGAAAACACACACAAGTAATCAGTAAAGGTATCAGAGCTTCTTGTGGCTAAGCTAAGTGTCTGCTTTAACTTTGCTTCACGTGTTTGAGGGATGTGTGTGCGATTTCGGGTCCCTGTCCTTTTTGCCTCTTTGTTGATCTCTCGCTCTCTCTCCTGCTATCCTGCCAGTTTGCTCCAGGGCCACGTGCTTTACATCAACAGGTACTAACTTCCTTCACCAAACAACTGAAGTCACGTTGACATGTAGACATACAAGCGCTGAGTTAAAAAGCAGTGCACATGTCCATCTTTTAAAGGAGATGTTCTAACCTCTGGCTGTTGGCTTAACTGGTCGATTACCACAGACAGTAATTTTAAGACCTTTTCTGAATCTTGAGAAGTAAAACCTGTAATGCAAGTCAAGGAACAGTTGCTGAATTGTCACAGCGTACCGTTTGACTTGAGACAGTCAAAGCTTAGAAATAATTGCTTAAGGTTTTTGAAACTGATACATTTAGTATAGAAATTAAATTGCGAATGCTAAATATTTTTTTTGTAGAGCTCCTATTTTAAAATGTCACTTGTAATATTTTTTTTAAATAACATATGAGCACAGAATGACAGTTGGAGCTTATAATGTACTGAACTCTGGAGCATTGTTTTTTTGTTGTGGGCCTAGTCAATCCTTTAGAGCAGGGCTATGCTGAGTTTAGGGATTTGGAGACCCCTCTGGTGAACAGGCGTAACTGCATGCAGTGTGCAAAAGAACATTTTGTACTCTGTTGTACTTGAAGCTCCAACAAGTAGATTCATCGGTTTCAAGCATGTTTTATGCTTGGGGGCATAAGGGAATTATTACTGTTATTACAAGTTCTTTGTTAGCACATTTGATTTTGCATTTAGAACCTAAACATAGTATCTTCTTTTTGAGTCTGTGGGTGAGACCTTGACATGTAAAGACAAACAATGAGGGCCAAAAGCTCTTGCTATATCTGTCCTGGTATCTCAGACTTTTCTTAAGCTTAACAGTCACAGCAAAGTAAATTGCAAGTAACAAGCCTGCCTGAAAGGCCTATAACTAATAACAGGTCTTTAACAGTGTGGCTATGATAAACCCACAACAAAAACAAGGTGCTTCAGATATAATTACAGAAGCTGTCCACACCAGATGTGGACAGCGGAGCGCCAGTTTTGATTGATGCCTTATTTAGCCTCTTTGTGTTTTTGGCTAGTTTAAAAGGAACCTGATGTGAGAGCTACACCGTTTGTTTGAGCATACAGGTTTTTAATTAATGTTGGTGGTAATCGACTGTAATACAGTTGTAGCATGTTAGGTTGCTTAAATGGTGGACTGTTCCTATAAGGTATTGTTCAGAGTCTAAATTGGTCCCACTGTTTCTGCTAGTGCGACATATTTCTTTAATTGCTCGAGTCATACACATGCACGTTTTGAAGTCTTTCCCTTTCTCTGCTTTAGACTTTAGCTTGTTTTTGTGCTTTCGCTGTGGTTCTTTTTTGCTAAGTTCAACACATGTCTGCTTTTTGTGCTGCTGCTAACGGCTAACTGATTAACAGCTGCTTCGTGTCCTCCTTTCTCTTGCTCCCTCTTTCTGGCTCTTTGCTCTCTCTCTCTTCTGATGTGTGGTGCGGCTAAAGGGTGGATTCAGGTCACTGCAGGTAACTTCCTTTCTCTTTTCTTTCCTCTTCTCTCGCTCGTTCCTGGGTGTCCAACCTGTATTGCACTTGATATAGTCGCTCCGTGTGCATGCAGTGGCCCTTTCTGCAGCATGTTGGTGCAGTTAATGCAGAAATAGTGTTTATGTATTTATTTTAATGGCTTCATACAGGATAATATTGTACCTTTGACATTAGGTCTGGACTTTAACCAGTACATGGCAACGTTTGTCTTGCAAAAGGAAACAGTCTTGATGCATGATTTTTTGTTTAATTGTAAGAAGAAGCTTATTTTTAGCCAACAGAAGCTAATAGTTGCTAATTGCTGTAGCCTTAAAGTGTAGCAAGCTTATCACATTTTCTATGTTTTCTTAAGAGAGAAAAGAAGTTGCATTACGGAAACTTGGAAGGCTTGGCCAATTTCCCTTCTTAATTTTTATTAAGATGTAGTTTAATGGCTTAAGTACTCCAGATTAGGCTTGTTTTGGTCATATAAAGCAAAATTGCATGTAAAAAAAATGTGCAGCGCAAACTGCCTTATCACTTGCCATGTCAGTCTATCCTTATTGCATAATCCGTTCTGGTTATAAAAGAAAAGAGAACTTGCCACCTGGTCTTACTTTGGCTATCGCGGTTGTTTAGATAGGAGCCTTTTTTTTTTTTTTCCCTCCCACCCCTTCCCCATGGAAAACTTTTTTAAACATGCATCATGTTAGTTTTAAGGTGTACTGTTTACAGTGCAGTCTAAAATACATGAATAGATTTAAGTAGATCATGTTTGGTCACATGGCTGTGTAAGACTGCCTTAACAATGCCCATTTAGCCCGCAACAGTTAACCCCCTGCTCTGGCTGCGGCCCTGTTAAGTGGTATGGAGTGTTGCTCCATTAGTGCAAGGTGGGGGGCGGGGGTTGTACTGCTCGTGGATGTATAAGCACAGATCTTTGTAGATCCACATGTCTGAAAGATGCAGCTTGTAAGAGGACTTTTGAGAGGCATTAGAAAAATGTTGAATGGGATCCCATTTATGGTTTTGGTTGGTTCACGGTGTCCTGAAGCCCCGCTTTCTTTTCTGTCACAGCAGTATTACCACAACCGGCCCAATCTGCCCAGCAGCGCCCCGCGGGTGCCCCCCAGCAGCACGCCCCGCCCGGTGCCACCGGCCCACGTTTACCCCACTAGCTCTCAGATGATGATGATTCCGCAGCAGCAGCTGCAGTTCACCAACTCTCAGGGCCCAGCATACTTCATCCCATCTGGACAGGTAAAGAAGCGTAGGCTTCAGTGGTGATGGTGTATGCCATCGTAATATTATACAGAGCCATTCATTGATTAGCATATTCTTAATTGTGTCAGTTGTTATGTTTATAGATAACAGGTGATCTCCAGTGTCAAATCACAAGTCTATTAGAGGTTGAACATCTCAGTTAGCTTTGTGGTTAGCACCATTGGGGAGGTGTAGGCCTCCTTTGCTTGCTAGCCACATTTGCTTTGCATTAGCTTTGGCTGACGCATAGGGTGTGTCTCAAAACCTAGTGAGCTCCTACATAGACAGCATTTTACATCATAGTATGCGCTCCCGACATGTAGGCTGTACCAATTCTTAGATACCTGAAACACTGTCTACTAAGGCACCTTATTTTGGCCCAATTTTAAGGAAGCATCGGATGCTTCCTCAGCTGCTAAGGCAATCACATGATGCAACACAGGCAAATCTACGAGCAGTGAAGTGGTTTTAAAATGTAAGTTATTTTGATTCTCTCTGGTGTTTTAATGTGTTTCTTGTCATATAATCACACAAAACAGTTTTTATTTACAACTCTGTAACGAGTCGGTCACCATTTTGCAGTTTTATTCTCGAGCCATTAGCATATATGCTAGCGGACTTTTAAGCCTCGGGCTATTGTTTTGGATGCCACCGGTAGTGTGCTGCAGTGGGCGGGAACAAGCAGTGACGCAGTCTCTCTCTAACTAGATCATCTCAATAATCTGTTTTATGAGGAAAAATGTCAGACAGACCGCTGCTACTTTAACAGCTGCCTACATAGACAGTACCTACTTAGACACTCACTAGGTTTTAAGACACACCCATGGAGAAACTGTTGCTCTCACTAAACAGACCAGGTGATAAAACTTGTGTAATAATATTCTATATTCTGTGGAAATCATCTCATCTTCAGGGTCTGCGGTCACACATTGAAAATGTTATTGAATTATTGTAGAAGTAAAACAAGGATGTTTGATAACACTAAAAAATAATCTATGTAAAATAATACATTGTTCTTTTTAGTTTGTGGCAAAGTAACTCAACTCCATGAATTGTTCCATTTATAAGAAGTTCAGCAGGATTATTTTTACCTGGATCTCTTGGCATCCTTGTAATATTCCTCATTTAAACTGTCTGTGTTAAATTAAGCTGTCAGAGCTCTTATTGCTGCTCTTCTTACTTCCCCGTTTCATTTATTATTGATTTTTTTGGTAAAATGTGAAGCTGCACGTGTTAAATGTTCTTTTGGGGGGGGGAAAGTGCTTAAAAGGTCAGGCAGCACAGAGAGCTGTGGGGAATCGTAGTGAATCCTTTTTAATGCTTGTCCTCTGAATCATCGGAACCAGTCAGTAGCGCTGACAGGAATTGTAAATAAGCTTGTATTGCTCAGTTATTGCTAGGCAGAGGATTAAGCTGTTTTGTGGTTTGTGACTATTGCATAAAACATTTTAACTAACATTGCTTCCGTCTGCTTTTGTGCCACAGTACCGTGCTCCATACGTTCCCCAGGCCCAGCAGTATTCTGTTACTGGTGCACCTGCAGGCTTCTACTCTGGAACAAATCCTGATTATGGTTCTACATATGGTAAGAGTTTTTATTGAACAGCAGCAGGTCCAGGGCCACTTTTTTCAAGTCTGCTGTGTTTCACCAATGACCTGTTCACACCGCCGAAATAAGTGTCTTCATTACAAAAAGTAGTTGTAAGTCAGTGCGTTATTTTACAAAGCAGCTTTGCCCATAAAAGTGAGGTCGGACAAGCTTTACACAGCGCATGTAAAAATACAATGCCTACATGTAGATTGAGTTGTACGTTCAACCTAATGACAAACTGTAGAACTCTGTTTATATCACAATTCCTACATTTAGTTATACATTCAACCAAATAATAATCTGGGGAAAACTTTTTAAGCTGGAAACTTACAGCTTTAAGCATAAAACAATGCAGTTTTTCATTATGTTGAATAAAAAAAACTCACTTTAATCGTAGAAATCGGGATATCAGTCATGTGCTTGTCCGACTTCTCAGCAGTAGATATCAAAAAGCATGTTTGTGTGCCAAGACTAATTGAGTCAGTTAACCCTGAAATTTTAATCCCATCCAATAGGAGAAGGCAACGCTTAATATAAACAGCCTCACTTTTGATTTAACGGGGCACTCTGGCATAAACAATAAATATAGCCAGCATTGCGAACATGCTTTTATCCATCCTTCAGCAGCACTCCAGTCATTCTTGAGACTTCCCAGCTTACAGACCTGACAAGCCCTTTCCTGATATAAGGAAATTTTGAAAAACTAGACAAGGCTGCTGGGAAGCTGAATGTCTTAGTTCAGCCACATGCCTGTAGTAACTGTCAACACTTAATGTTGCCTTTAATAGATCATGCTTTTAGCTCGCGCTCATCTGGTGAGTCACTTCTGTGGATTCAGTTATTTATTGTCTCCTCTGTAATTAAGTGAAAGCCCCCTGATGCTGTGCTGCTTTATAGAACGCTACATAGCGCAACAAATAACACACTGGACTGTAGTTGTAGACCAGAGTGCCTCAGTTACTCAGTTTTACAGTGAAATCCTGCTTCAAGTTCCTCTTTATGCTATACGCCTCTTGTCTTTCATTCTCATTTTGCTGGTTCTGTAACTCCATTGTGCTTCTAATGTGTTTCCTGATGGATCCTCTCATTCACTTCCTACTCTTTCTTTCTCTCATTCCTTCTCTCTCTTTCTGTCTCTCTCTTGCTCTCTTTCCCTCTGGGCCGAGTTCAGAGGCCTCTCTGGCAGCGAGGGAGAGGCGGGGCGGTGGGGGGAGGGGTACGGGCCGAGAGAACGGCAGAATCTCTCTCCACGCCGCTCCTCTCACCTCCCAGCGCTACCCCGGTGAGTCTGGAACGCAGGGCTGCTTGTTGCTTTTTTTTTTTTTTTTTTCTTTCTTTACCTCCCCTCCCATTTAAAAGTCCGTTTCCCAGGAGCATGCACCTGCCCCCTATTTTTTTTTCTTTTTTTTTCGGTGCCGTGACCTTCACGGTGACCCGTGACTCCAAAAGCCCATGAGGCAGCATAGCTATTACTTTTTGTTAAAGACATGCCAAAGATTGTTAAAGATAGACCCTGGATCAAAGCCAAGCCATCTTTAATTATTTATTGTTTTATTGACTGTATTAAAGAACACCACCTACACTGCCTACTAGAACGTGTAGTGCTGGCGATGAAGTTTGGTGGGCTGGTGTTGTTTTTGAGGTTTTGGGCCCCTTTGTTGCTTTGAAGGTTGGTGTCAATGCTGCAGTACACAATGATGTTTTTGACAACTCCAGCGTTGTGGTAACACTTTTGAGAAGGCCCTTTCCTGTTCCAGCGTGACTGTGCGCCCATGCACAAAGCAAACTCCATAATGTCATGGTCAGGCACATTTTACCTGGTGCCCTGACCTTAACCCCACATAACGCTTTTTGTGAGGGTCTGGAACGTTGATTGTGAGCCAGGCCTTCTCATCTAACATCCCTGCCTGACCTCGCAAATGATCTTTTGACTGAATGAACACAGATTTCCACAGAAATGCTCTAAAATCTTGTGGAAAGCCTCTCATAAGTGTGGAGGCTGTTACAGCCACTGAGAGGGGCAGCTCTGAATTAAAGGTGCCACAGATGGCCTTTTTGAGCATTGTAAATGTTCCATGTGACTTGGCCCTAGTATGAAACAAGCAGTTTTGCCTTTTATGGTGACTGTAAAATGAATTTCACATCAACACAATAAATTGAAGTTGGTAATTACTGTGACACTTAACTGCAGTCACAACAGCAACCTGTATTTCTTTGCCTAGTCTTTGTTTAAAGTTTAAAATAAGCAGTGAAAACTTAATATTCTTTAATGTAGCCTATCCAGATAATAGTAATAGGCTGCAGAGAAAGTTATAAGCAACTTTATATGACATGTATTGTCATTGACAGGCTGAGCAATTATAATATTGCACCTATGCATTGCTGTGCCTCATGCGTCCTTAGTTGGAGTCATGGGTCTCTCTTTATTTTTGTGCATGTTTTTTTTCTATAGCTGTTTCTGGATCCAGTTTATTTCCACCTTATTTTGATCCAATTAAGTCTCTAATAATTTGACCTTGCCACTTGGATAATGGGTTCGCTTGTGGATTGAATCCATGATGCAGGTGGCGATATTATTTATTTTTTTTAATTTATTGAAGTTCTGCTGTTTGTTTTTAATTCATTATCATTTTTTAAAAATTTTGGCTAAATCATTCTGAATTGGCAGACGCACGGTTTGAAATTACAGCTGGGCAACCCTGCATTGTGGACTTTGCGTAAACAGACCTGTCAATTGGAAGTGTGTGCTGTTGTAGTGTTTTTGAATTGGAATGCCGGCTGACGGTGCATTTTTCCTCCTCCAGCTGGGGCGTATTATCCCGCTCAGCCACAGTTCCAGACTTCAGTCCCTGCCGCACCTGTTATAATGAACCCTGCCCAGCAGCAGCAGGCCCCGCCCCCTCAGCCAGCCCCACCACAGCAGCACAAAAGGGAGCGCAAACAGGTAATTGACCGGCATGTTTTTAATTGCATGATGAGCTAGCAAATGTTGCTTTTAGGTTTAGGCTAGTAGGGAGGTTTTGAGGATGATGTAATATATTGTATTTATCCCCAACTGATTGACATGGTGCCAGCTGCATGCTTAAATCAGACTTTCCGCAAGCTGTGTCAAATTAAGTGGAAATGCTTGATTGTGTGGTTTCTATAACTATATCTATGAACTTTTTTTTGTGCCACATTTTAAATTGATCTGTTTGTATCTCTGCCTACATCTTGTAGATCAGAATACGAGACCCCAATCAAGGTGGAAAAGACATCACGGAGGAAATAATGTCTGGTGGAAGAACCACGTCTACGCCCACACCGCCTCAGGTGAGATCCTTGATTAGTGTTTATAATTTTTACCCAGCATATGAAAATAATTGACCAGCAACTCAAACTAATCTTTCTCCTTCGTCTTCTCTTGCAGTCTGTAGGCCCAGAGGTAGGAGGTCCAGTTCAGACCAATGGAGAAACCGTACCTCCACCAGCTGCCGTTGTGATCCGACCTGGTAAATACATTTCTTGTAAATTGGAATTATCACTTTGTTCTTGTCACACTTGTTTTTGCTTTTAGCACTTAGTTATGTGTTTGTATGTGTTCATCCACAAGGGTAATAGATTGAACAAAATCAAAGTTTTTTCCCCCAAAAGTTTTATCCCTGAATCCGACACCTGGCATTGCATTTGGTGACGAGGCTTGCATGCAGCTGCTCGGCCATGCCATGAAGTTCCTGGTGCTCAGTTTTGGTGCTGATGTTAATGCCAGAGGAGGTTTGGAGATGGCAGAGCGTTGGCCACTTCCGTGCACTATGCATCTCAACACTCTGCGACCCTGCTCTGTAACTTTGCAATGGTCTCATTGTGGCAGAGTTGCTGTGGTTCTTAAGGTTCTCTTTTTTTAGCAACACCATTGACATGATTGTAACTAGGAGGGAAAAAAAATAATTAGATGTGTTGCAGTGGTTGCATCCTATTACAGTACTGTGCCTAAGTTCATTGACCTCTTTAGAACAACCTGTTCTTTCACAACGGTTTCATAAATCTTTCACTTGTTCATTAAAAGGAGTGTCCCAATACTTTTGTTCATGTAGTGTATAAACACAGGGTCGGTGTGGTGTCAGAGCAGATTACATTGTCTGTACAGGCTCTGCTGTTTTTACCTTTTTAGTATAATGTGAAATGTGAGCTTCACCTCAGTGTTATTGAATATGATCACGTATATGGATATTATCATGCATTTAATTATTTGACATTGCATAATGTGGTTATGGGGACTCAATCGCTCCTGTTATGTTTTCAGATGACCGTGTGAAGCCTGTGGCACCTACAGCAGCTGCCTCGACTCCCCCACCTCCATCTAAGACGCCGGAGCAAGCCGCTCCTCTCGCTGCCGACCTAAAAGCTATGCCGGATATCCAGCCTGCTCCGCCTGCGAGTGCCGCGCCTGTTCCTCCGCTTCACAGCACCAACGACGATGTTGGAGCTTCTCCTTCTCCTCCACCTGCTGTTACATCACTTCCCCCAGCAGACAGCCCCGCTCCTCCAAAGCCTGAGACGTGCGACGCTGTGGATGGACCTGTTCCTCCTGAAGCACTGCCTCAAAAGCAGGAGGAGTCTACTGAGCCTCCAGTAGCTCTTGTGGAGCAGCCTTGCGCTAATGTGGAGAAGGTGGAGCCTGAGGCGCCAAAGGAAAAAGAGCCGGAGCCATTGGTCGAAAAGGCAAAAACAAACTCCGACTCAGTCTCTGCCCTAGCCGCTGCTTCAGCCACACCTGCAGAGGATCCTGCTACTCCAGCAGCCAATGGCAATGATGAAGCTCCTGTTGAGGTTGCACCCACTGCACCTTTGAAGGTAACGTGGTGGGCAATATGACCAGTTTTATTGTCTGTGTAGCCTAAAAAAAAAGTAGCATAATGATGTATTTTCTGTATGACCCACTAAAAGATGGCAATAGAGGAGTCCTTAGCAGTGGAGCCTGAGGAGGTCCCTGTGCCCAATGGCCTGCCTCAGGACCCCGAAGAACTGCCTGAAGAGAAGCCTGAAGCCAGTGCAGAACCTGTGGCCGAACCTGAGGTTCGAGTGCAGAAGAGCACCCCTGCTGCTCCAGAGGTGCAGGCGGAGGTTGAAGTGAAATCAGAGGAAACTCCTGCTGAGGAGACGACTATGCAAGGTGAGGGTGCCTATGATTGTTACAGTTGCTGAATGCACTAATCAAACCATTCAGGTGTGTGGGTGTTTTTTTTTTTTGTTTTTTGTTTTTTTTTCTCCCCTCTCCCCGTCCTCTCACTTTTTCTCCAATCACACACACATTTCACATTCTGTCTATGAAACAAGTGACCCTCTCCTTATAGTGCAGCAAAAAGGTAGAAGCCATAAGTGGCTCCTGTATTTTTCTATCAAATATCAGGATATGTTTCGTGATACAGTACCGATACGCGGAATTCCTGAATCGTGTGTTTAAACCTCTGACCACTAGATGGCAGTGTTGTAATCCATTTTCAGCTCCACTCCAACATTAACAAGCAGCGCAAGGGCGCAATGCTATTGTAAGTATTGGCAAACCTGTTCATATAGTGGTGTATTTTAATCGCAATATATCAGGTGGAATTGGATTGTGACCGCTGTATTATGATGTGTATTGTATCGCCAGGTTCTTGCCAATGCGCCCCCCCCCCACACACACACACACACACACATACACACACACACACCCACCCCTCTGTCTATTATTATTATTATTATTATTATTATTATTATTATTATTTATTTATTTTTTATTCATATAAATATAAACTTGTTTCACTTACTGCTTGTTTGCCCTAACTCTGGCGAGCTCGCTGGCACATGGGACAAAACATGCTAATGCCAGAGTTTGACAAGTTGTCTTTCTTGCGAGTCCCTAACTAGGCCGTCTCTTTCTCCCTAGCTGTCCTGTCTGTGCCAAAGAGGAAAAAGAAGTTAAAGGATCTGAATAACAAAGACGTGGGAGATCTCCTAGATGCCTTCAAAGAGGTCTGTTCCTTATCTCAGGTGTAATGGAGAACTACTCTTATTCCTGAAGGTTTTTGGCTTCAGAGATGAAATGTACAGAAGTGGTTTTTTTTTGTTGTTTTTTTGAAAGTCAGGTCTATTAATGTGATTTCTGGAATGTACTTTTTTCAGCCTGAGGAGAAAGAGCCTGTTCCTGAGCCCGTGGCTCCTCAGGTCCAGACTTCAGAGCCACCAGCTCCTGCCACCGAGGAGTCTGAGGAGACGTGGGAGGAAAAGGAGGACAAGGAGGACAAGCTGGACATGGAGAATATAGAGCCTGAGGCAGCCAAGCCTGTGGAGCAGAAATACCAATATAAAGAGGGTGAGAGAGGAACTTGATTGATTTTTTTTCTTGTAGCTAACAAGTTATGGAGATGGGCACCATGTAGCACTGCACTGTGTGAAGTTAAGTAATGAACATTCATTGACTGTGTTAGATTAGCAGCAGTTAGGCCTGGATTGACACGTCAACGTAATCGATTACGGAATTACGTCGATTAGCATAAAGTGAATCGATGTGCCACAAAGATGGCTGCGCCTACTGATAGCATGGATTTATAAGGAGCTAAAGCTGCAGCTACAATCACTCACGGTCATCTAAAGTTGTGGAAGTGTGGTGCTCTGCACAGTGATGATCACAACAGTACAACTGCTATACACAAACATCCCGTAGAGCTTTGTCAACACAGCAGCAGGACAGCACCTGTTTACTTGTTTTTCTTATCTTAGCAGATTATTTTAAGATTATTAACATGTGTAGTCACTTATAAAGTTGCATTGCTAACCGTTAATCGTCCAGTGTAGATACTTAAGACTGTTCTCGAAACCGCGGGAGCTTTAAAACACAGAGCTGCTTTTCAAATGACTCTCTGCCAAAATATATAGTCCACAAACTGTCCAGTTTCTTGTCTGTGAGGTGTGTAGGCCTTTTTTAACCATTTATAGATCATGTGAGTTTAAGGTATACTTCAATACATTAAAGTTTAGGATATCCATGCGTGTTCCTCGTGCTTTTTCGTTATGGTAGCAGCATCTGTTTAATGGTGTTACTCTTCCTACTCTCGGGTAGTTTTGTTGCACTGATCAGAGGCTTTTACACAAATTTAGTTTTATTACTTTTTTTTTTTTTTTTTTTTTTTTTTTAAAGTTAGCAGGGTATGGACAGGCCCCACTGTTCGTTCTTTCTGTGCTGCAGCTGGTGGGCGAGGAAAGGACATTACTAAAATATGAGAATGTGTGCACATACCTTCTCCATCTTCAGCATTCAGGGGATTTTTAACATGGTTTATAATTTATCCTGGTTGTAATTCATTTGTGGTGGGGTTTTTTTTGTGACTGTAGAACACTGGAAGCCTATTAATCCAGAGGAGAAGAAGAGGTACGACAGGGAGTTTCTGCTGCGCTTCCAGTTCATCAGTGCCAGCATGCACAAACCTGAGGGTCTGCCGCACATCACTGAAGTCGTGTTGGACAAGGTGAGGGTTCACGTTTAGACCAAGCAGTGTTTATGTTGTGACGGCACATCAGAACAATAAACAACTGCATCGGATTTTAGTTTTTCTTAACACCAAACTTGATTTGTCACTGTTAAGGCGAATAAAACTCCTTTGCGACCCCTGGACCCCAGTCGGCTGATGAACTGCGGGCCGGATTTTACACCATCATTCGCTAACCTGGGCAGACAGCCACCCGGAGGAGGAAGAGGACCGGTAAACCACACTTTGCTTTTGTCTAGCTATATGAAAGTGATGGTACGGGGAAAGCTCACGTTTAAGCTGTTTTGTGCAATTGCAGTTTGCGTTGCCTTGTAGAATGTACGTGATCTGGGAAATCGATGACTATCATGTTGGGGTAGTTAGCAGGCTGGCGTACATGCAAAGCTGACAAATACAAATGAGAATGTACTTGTTAGATATCTACTTACTTGTGCAGGAATAGTGCTACATACTAATCTGTAGCTGAACAGTGTAGGCAAATGGTGGCGATGGCATGGACCTGGGGCCAACATGGTATTAAAAACAGGTTAACGTAAATATGACAGGTTACACCTCCCACAACCTAGTACAGACTGATGTGTAGCAAGAAAGCTTAGATAACTGGTGTGGTTGGGGGCTGTGGGCTGACTTGTGTGCAGCTGCAGTTAGCCAAAGAGCTAACACAAATGTTAAACTGTCTGTCTGCCACATAAAGTAAAAGACTAAATGCATTATAGTGTTTTTGTAATCAGTGGGTGTAGCAGTTTTAGCAGTGAACACAGCTGAAGCAGTAGTACTGTTGGTTGAGGATGTCTGTGTAGCTACTTGCAGCCACCTGTGAGCTTCAAGAGTCCTGTTGATGCTTGAAGAACAATCTCTAAACTGTTTGTTCTGGCGATTGGCATTTCAGCCTCCAGGTCCACGCCGCTCTCAGCAGGGTCAGCGCAAAGAGCCGCGTAAAATCATCGCCAGCGTGTCGCTGAATGACGACATCCAGCTGAACAAGGCGGCGAAAGCGTGGAAACCGACGGCGAAGAAAGCCCGCGGGCGCGGCCCTGAAGAGGAGGACGATCCAGAGGCGTTGAAGACGCAGGAGCTTTTCCGCCGCGTCCGCAGCGTCCTCAACAAACTCACTCCGCAGATGTTCCAGCAGCTGATGAAGCAGGTCACCGAGCTGACCATCGACACGGAGGAGAGACTGAAAGGAGTCATCGACCTTGTCTTTGAGAAAGCCATCTCTGAACCCAACTTCTCTGTAGCTTACGCCAATATGTGCCGCTGCCTTATGGGGGTGAGACTTAAATTTTAATTAATTAACTAATTAATTAATTCGATTTTTCCTCGTTTTGACTAATTGTTCCCTCTTTTTCTTATGTTTCCCTTTTGTTTGCTTCCTCCTTGATTTTATTTTTCACTTTTTTAATATTAATTTAGTTTCTTTTTATCTTTTCTGCTTTTTCACTTGCTATTTTTTCATTCTCATTTTTCTTCACTTTTTCTTTATTTTCCTTATGTCTGCCGTTTCTGTTTTCCCTCCCTTCTTTTTTCTGTTTTTCTTTTTCTTTTGTTTTTTTCTCTGAGAAAGCAGTGAAATGCTTTCAAGAAACCTGTATTTCTGTGTAGTTGCAGTCGTTTGATAGTTTTGCTGTTTTTTTTGTTTTTTTTTTCTACATCCAGCTGAAAGTCCCCACCTCAGACAAACCGGGAGTCACTGTGAATTTCCGCAAGCTGCTGCTCAACCGTTGTCAGAAGGAGTTTGAGAAGGACAAGGATGACGACGAGATCTTTGAGCAGAAGCAGAAAGAGCTGGATGCAGCGAAAGAGGTACAGTTTCTGCATCTCATGAACATGCCACTCTTTAAAAAAAAAAAAAAAAAAAAAAACCCAAAAAAACCCCATTGCATGCAACGCACATTTGAACAATATATCTACCGTCAATCTCCCCACAGGATGAGGAGCGCCAGCGTCTTAAGGATGAGCTGGAGGAGGCTAAGGATAAAGCCCGCCGACGTTCCCTCGGCAACATCAAGTTCATCGGCGAACTGTTTAAACTGAAGATGCTGACTGAGCCAATCATGCACGACTGCATCGTGAAACTGCTGAAGAACCACGACGAGGAGAGCCTGGAGTGTCTCTGCAGGCTCTTGTCTACTATCGGCAAGGACCTAGACTTCGAGAAGGCCAAGGTACCGGGACTTTAAAGTGTTGCAGTTTATTCTTACTTAACAGGGAGTGAAAGTGTACCACATGAAAAAGAAGTAAGGTGTGTTTAAGGTGTGTTAAATTCTGTTTGTGTGTGCAGCCTCGTATGGACCAGTATTTTAACCAAATGGAGAAAATCATAAAGGAAAGGAAGACTTCCTCTAGGATCCGCTTCATGTTGCAAGATGTTTTGGACCTCAGACGGGTATGTAATTCCACCACCAATAGTTCTACTTATGAGACTACTACTCTTACTACTGCTGATTATATCTGTAGTAAAACTGCTTCTTTTTATATTTCTAGTAATAATACTTTTTGTAAAGTACTGAAACTTTTTGCACTCAGTATAGGTTTTTATTACAAAGCTTCTTTGTCAAGAGAAGTTACTGTAGAAAGTTACTGTTCTCTCAATCTTTTTTTTTTTTTTTTTTTTTTTTTTTTTTAAGAATACCTGGGTTCCCAGGAGAGGAGATCAGGGCCCAAAGACGATCGATCAGATCCACAAAGAGGCTGAGCTGGAGGAGCACAGAGAGCAGGTTAAAGTCCAACAGCAGCTACTGTCGAAAAAGGACTCTGCTCAGGGCCGCGGGGTCCGCGGGCCGCATTCCTCCGGAGGCCGAAGCAACCAGCCTCAGGATGAGGGCTGGAACACGGTGCCAATCACCACCAAAAGCAGACCCATCGACACTAGCCGGCTCAGCAAGATCACCAAGGTGCAGATCGGCAGCTTTAACCCTGATATTAGAAAGAACGCCTCACCGCCACCTTCTGAAGTTTTGTTTTATTGTTTTTTATTTAAGAAAATGTTTGTGTGCATGTTTAGCTAATATGCTAAACTATTAAAAGAAAACACAATTCTAGTCTAAACGAGGTGTAAAGGAATAGTTCATAGAAAAATCTAATTCATACTTTGCTCATATGTAGTTGAAGCAGCCATGTTTGGTGTCTAAATTTGACCTGTTTATTTTAGTGCTGGAGTGCCGGAGGATAACATTATGAAGTAACAGTGCACTCAGACGTCTCTTAAACTGCATGCAGGTCTTCATTAAGTTTGTGCAGACTTGTCAAAGCGGTGTGGAGCACAGTTCACTAGGGCTGCATATATATTTTTACAGCTCCCTGTAAGGCAGACAGCACCAGGGCTGATATTTACAAAGCAGTGAGGTATATTATCTTGTATCACTCTATGGTTGTCTGTCACAAACTGATTCCAGATCAGCATACCTGAGGTGGTTTGTGAATAGACCCTGTATAAAATAGTGTTAAATTTCGCTGTAAAATGTTGTTCATTTATGCAATACTAAAGTGTTTCCTGCCAGAGGATAAACCTGGTTAGGCTTTAATATAGTCAGTAATGACAAACCGACAAATCTGATCAGTTTGGCTTTAAACCTTCTTATGAATCTACGCATCTCTGTTTTTACAGCCTGCCTCGCTAGACTTTAATAACCAGCTCCTGGCCCCTGGAGGAAAGGGCTCATGGGGCAGCTGGGGCAAAGGCAGCAGTGGAGGCTCTGGAGCCAAACCCACTGCAGAACAAGGTAAAATTACACTGACATCTGACACTTTCTACTGAGGCAGCTTTTGTGTGCCTGGGTAGCCTGAGGAATGCATTGAGAATTATTTTTATTTATTTTTTGCTCTGTCCAAACACTGTGGCGAAGAGCAAAAGTCAGGAGGTCAAATCTTTAAATAGAAATAACTTCACATTAGTTCTGTGGAAATAGGAAAAGTCAACGAAATGTCATCACATGTCCAGCGTCTGAGTAACCTCACGGTTCTTTCTCTCTCCCTCAGACTCTGGCCGGTCGACCACAAGCACCTTGAATCGTTTCTCTGCCCTCCAGCAGCCTGCACCTTCATCCACCACCTCATCTTCCTCTGTAGACTCTGACCGCCGGATTCCTCAAAGGCAAGTCAAAAAATGAAAGCCTTAATTCTTTCCATGTTCAGCAGACAAACAGCCTGCTCCACTGATGACCTCTGTTTTGTGCCACGTGTCTGGGCCACTGACCTATACTGATGGGATTGAGGAACTGAGGAGAAACGTGCAGTAAGCCAGGCTGTGCAGCTTTCAGATTTCTGCAATAGGGGGTCCAGCGCTGGTCCCGAAGGGCTTGTAGTGCCCTTGTCTTTAAATAAAATTGATGTTATAGGAGCAGAAAGAATTATGTAGAAGTACCGTACATGGACACATTTGTAAACCCATAATTTACATGTCTTAGTATTGAACACTGTCTTTATATTGTCTAGGTACAATACACAAGGTATTGGTTTGTATGCAAATACTTGTAGACTTAAATACTGTGACTTCAACTAGTTATCAGTATTAGTGTTTTTCTACTCAACCTATTTTTCCATCAACCTCCCTTTTTATTTTGCTTTGCTACACAGAAGCAGTTCCAGCAGGGACCGCAGTGACCGTGATCGAGATCGTAGTGATCGGGATCGTTTTGATAGGTTTGAGCGGCGAGACAGCCGTGAGGACCGAGACCGAGCGCTTGACAGGAACCGCCCTGCTGTCACCAAGCGCAGCTTCAGCCGTGAGAATGAGGAGCGCGCCCGTGGAGGAGACAGCCGTGGCCCTGCCGACCCTGTACGGCGTGTCGCCAGCATGACTGATGACCGGGGCAGCCGAGACAGAGCTAGGAGTAAAGAGACAGGTAAGAAATCAACTTTTTTGGGGGGGGGGGGGTGTTCAGCACTCTCCCACTGTGTAAATATTTTTAATAAATATCTAAATAGTAACCAAATTTCCCATGCACCAAAAGTTTCCTAAATAATTTCAATTGAGTTGGAGTTGCACCCTCTAGTGGTAGAATATTGTCAGGAACTAATTGGATCTGCTGTCAGCTACAGTTCCTGTTTGACACCATATGAGGGCACTGCATGAACCCTTTCTTTCTAAATGTAAAATTTTTTTTTTAATTTTTTATTTTTAGTGGTCTTGGTTATGTATGCGTTTTGACATGTGATAATGCTGCAGCCTTAAGATGGTCCATAGTGATTGAGGTGCTGTGAAATCATGTGTTGATTTTGAGGTGAAAAGGGACAGAACTACTAGAACTTCCAGTACTAGTAGCTGGTAAAATAAATTAAAGGCATCAGTAAATAAAAAAAATAAAAAAAACACTGCAACACTTCTGGGAAAGGCAGTGAAGTGTATTTGGTAACTCTATTGTGATGCCAATGTCACAGAAGACTGTTGTATGAAATAGTACAAATGAGCTCTCAAACCCAATTGCAAAGTAAGCCGTACATTTATTAATGGTAACCATGTTGACTGTTTGTAACTGGTACACTTCTTAGTGTTGTGATTTCATTTTTTTTTTTTTTTTTCTGTGTTGCAGTAAAGCGTGAAACGGCGCCGACGCCGCCTCCAGCTCCAGCTAAACCTGCTTTGAGTGAGGAGGAGGTAGAGAAGAAGGCTACAGCCATCATTGAGGAGTATCTCCACATTAATGATCTTAAGGTATATGCCAGCATTGCATCTTTTATATCCAGAGGCCTTTTTTTTTTTTTTTTTACCAGTGAGAGGTTTTATTGGAAATCTTTTTATTTATTTATTTATTTATTTATTTTTAAGAAAGCCAGGCAAAGCTGTGCAATGCAGGTCATCTGCACAAATGTGAACCCGATCAGAGCAGCATAAACATATCGAGCATTGAGGCTTTGTGGCCAGTGTAACCCTAGTTTGTGTGTAACGGTTTTAAATTGTGTCCTGCAGGAGGCTGTGCAGTGTGTGCAGGAGCTGAACAGCGTGTCCCTGCTCTACGTGTTTGTGCGGAGTGGTGTGGAGTCCACTCTGGAGCGCAGTACCATTGCACGAGAGCACATGGGTCTCCTGCTGCAGAAGCTAGTCAGCGATGGCATCCTGTCAACTGAACAGTACTACAAAGGGTGAGTTCCCCAAATGTAATACATCAACCAAGACATGGTGTGGTGGTTTTTTAAAAAAAATAGTTTTACACTACAGCTTCAGTTGGCTCAAACAGTGTGAAGTTGTTAATGAGCGGTTTAGTGTGATGGTGGTGACAGCAATCAGGCGTTGGCACATCTAGGCAACAAATATGAAATTCTGTCTCCTTAATTCTAGTTCTGACCAGCATGGGTTTGCATCTAGATGCATTCTGGTCTTCTTTTCTGGTGCCTCTGAGGTTCTCACCAGAAACGGTATCACTGTTTTTTTGTTTGTTAAAGGTCTTTTGTGTTTAGCCACATATACAAAGCAATTAGACTACAGTTTAAACAAGAACCACCTGTTGCTGTGCTGTACAGTAGGCTGGACTATAAAGGTTAAAGAGAAGTTTGAATTCTGTCTGGTCAAATTGAATGCCCGATTCTCAGTAATGAGAACATGCTCCACTGATGACCTCTACTTTGTGCCACGTGTCTGGGCCACTGACCTACACTGATGGAACTGAGGAACTGAGGAGCTTTCTCTCTTAGTTTAATTGAAACGTGTCAAGTCGCACCTATACCTCTGTATGTTATGTATGACATGCTGTTTAGTAATTGGCCCATATTATACTTTTATCCACTTATAGTGTGTGCTTTAACAGTCATAAATAATTTACTTAGGAAATATTTAAACAAAAAAAACTGACTGACTCAGCTGCAGCCATATGACAACATTAACAGTGGAGGCCCAATAGTTTTTTAAAATAATAAACACAACCTTCCATTTTAAGTGTTGGACGTGTGCACTGCTGTACATGTCTAAGCAGTCAGAGTTTAAGTACTTAAGTGGTCTGCAGGGCTGAGATTTGAATGTATGTCAATAATGACCCCATTGCCTCAGTAACAACTGGTAGTGACCCCTACTGGTGAAGCAGCTAACTACTTTTGTATTCTGATTATGCAGTCACACAAACTACTATGAATTGGAGAAAACAGATAATTATAACCTTAACAGCCTATTTAAAATTATATTAATAAGCAAAGATTAATCCCTGTGTATAAAAAGCTGCTTTGATCATCCATGATATAGCACCCCTTATACTCTATACTCAACAACTAAGCATATTTAGTAGTTATCTGTGTTATTGATGTATTAGGCTGCAGTATGTCGATAAGGCTGTAACAAGTCGTGTGCTTTGTTTTTAATCTTCTCCTCTTTAAAGGCTGTGTTTTTAGTAAAAGAACATGCATCAATAGCTACCACTAGTATTATTGCAGGCCAGATTCTAACCATGTTGCATGTTTGTGCGTTGTGCTTGTGCTCCTCAGGCTTCAAGAGATCTTAGAGGTTGCAGATGATATGGCCATAGACATTCCTCATATCTGGCTCTACCTGGCTGAAATAATCGCCCCCATGCTGCATGAGGGAGGAATCGCCATGGGTCAGCTCTTCAGGTGCGTCAGCTTTACTCTGCACCACATAACCTTACTGGTATTAGGAATGGACATAAGTAATTAGCAATTCTGCTCCTGAATAACTTCTAGAAACAGGATGCTGCAAGTTCAATTTTAGTCCAACACAGAAGTCATAATTTTTATTTGAAGGGTGTGTGAGAAATGCCAGACTCTCAGACAGACTCTTGTCAGTAAATCAGCTGTTATGTTTTTATAGGGAGGTGTCAAAGCCTCTGCTGCCTTTAGGGAAAGCTGCCACGTTACTGGTTCAGATCCTCAACCTCCTCTGTAAAGGCCTGGTAAGTTGACACAAAATGTGAATATTTGCCAGATATGCCAGTTTGGATCTTTCTCTAATGTTTCTCTTTGTGCAGAGTCATAAAAAGGCTGGAGCGTTGTGGAAAGAAGCGGGGCTCAACTGGAAGGACTTCCTTCTGGAGGATGAGGACGTCAACAAGTTTGTGACGGAACAGGTACCAAATATTTAAATACCTTTTCAGTTATTTTTTTTTTTTTTTTTAATACATACTAAATTGTTGCTGTGGCGTGAGTGCAGTAACATGACTGTGTGGTGCATTTTGTTTGTTTCTCTGTAGAAGATGGAGTTCACTCTTGGAGAGGAGCCTGAGAAGCCCAGCAAGAAGCAGTTAACCGCAGAGGAACTGAACAAGAGCCTGGACCGGCTCATGCATGACAAGGCCAACAATCAAAGGATCCATGACTGGGTGGAGGTAAATGTGGATTTCTGGCTGAAGAGAAATGGAATTTCTGGTTAATGCTGCACAATACCAATTGTCACTGTATGAGCCTCTGAGTGGCCCAGCCATCTGAGTATTTGTCTCATTATTGGGACCTCTGAGCCAAGCTGGTGTATATGCATGGAGCTATGTGGAATCAAGACATTGACTTGAACCTGTTAAGACACATCTTGCCATCTTCGTTTTTTACATTTTCTAGTTTCTGACAAAGTTTGAGATCACCTTCTGCCTTTTTGGTTTCTTGATTAACAGACTGGTAAAGGTGATCAAAACCAATCTGGAATAAACAGATCTAACTTATGTTGACCCACCACCGCCCATGAGTATACCGAACATGAAAGTGGATCTTCAGAAATTATACCTCTGTTTCAAAGCCTATTACAACATGAGTGTGTCCATATTATGTAGCCCTCGGGTCTCATATTGATGTTTCCTACAAGAAGTTAATGTACCAACTTTCCACTTTCTATTTTTAGGCAAACCTTGATGAACAGCAAGTGGCCTCAAACCAGTTTGTGCGAGCTTTGATGACTTCAGTGTGCCAATCGGCCATTTGTAAGTAAACTCTGTGATTGTATTTAGACTGGCCTTTCAGTTATTTATTTAGTGTCATTGATCATTTA
This sequence comes from Megaleporinus macrocephalus, assembly GCA_021613375.1. Taxonomy (NCBI): domain Eukaryota; kingdom Metazoa; phylum Chordata; class Actinopteri; order Characiformes; family Anostomidae; genus Megaleporinus; species Megaleporinus macrocephalus. The sequence goes on from CM038723.1 coordinate 29,447,165, forward strand.
TACATATTTGTAGCTGTTGTCTGATGACCTCTGTCTGCCAAGTATCTGTAATCACTGGTACCTGCACCACTTTGACCTGGAACAATTTCTTTCTTTGGTTGAAGGAATTTTCTATATTTAAAACTATGGTTGACGAGGTTATGTATTTGTGATTTCTACCATTCTAGCTGAAAACCCTTATAAGGTGGATGTGGAACAGATTACCCAGCGTGCAAAGCTGCTGCAGAAGTATCTGTCAGACGAGCAGAAGGAGCTGCAGGCGCTCTACGCTCTTCAGGCTCTTATGGTGCGACTGGAGCAGCCAGCTAGTGAGTCGCTTTCTCTTTACTTTTTAAAATACGGCCTCACTGCCAACGCAAGGCTGTCAAAATATGATTAACCTGATTGTTTTTGTGATGTTGTGTTTGCCTGTTCATCTTAGTGGTTTAGCCCCACACTTTCACGCTGCCCGCACTGCTTGTTGTTTTGAGATTTGTTGCAGGACAGCCAATCAGAACAGAGCATTTTTGAACTTTTTTTAATGATGCGGTAATGCAAACAGCCTGTTAACTTCTAATGGACAAAAAGAGGTTGTGAAATGAGAAATCCACAAGTTATTACTCATTTTTGTATAAAAACCAAAGTTTCAGAGGATCGTAGAGCAATAAGCTAATATAGGAAATTCAGTATATGGCACATTAATGTTATTGTCTGTAATCTTCAAGAAATAGGTCTGTGTCTGTAGCTGTTTTGAGTAATTATGGACTGTCCTATTTTCTGCAAAGGATTGCATTAGCAGATAATGTGTGACTGAGAAAAGAAGGGCTTTTTGATTAAAATGGGATAACTAATAGGGGTGCAGTTATTTGGTATCTAAATATATCTTGTATACATGGCGTTTAAATTAAGGCATGTGGAGTTTGAAGTCATCTTGGCCTTTCCACCAAGTGCACACATTTAATAGATGTTAAAATATTCTGGATATGCTCTCACAGAGTAAGAAGCCTTAAAGTATTACTTGATTGGGGTGTTTGCCTGCTATGCATTTAAATGTTTTGCATGTTTATATACGTAATTATATTTTTACCCCCTTTAAAAAAAACAAAACTGTGTATTAAAGAAGTTGGAGCTTCTAGGTTCTGAGGGACAGAGCAAAAGGTTTTAAAGATGTTTTCTTATTGAATAAATGTACATGTAAAAATAATCATTCACAAAAAATACTTTGCTTAGAAGTAGAAGAAGCTCTGTTCTGGTTGTCTGTGTCTCATTTAAGAAAGTTGTCCAGACTAATACTGGCTGTAGAGTAAAATTTTTATATATATATATATATATATATATATATATATATATAGTGACCTCACAAAAATGTTTTTGCTGCATCGGTTCTATATGTGGAAACTTGACATGTAAACATGGTTAGTTTTTATTTGAAAAAAATCTGAGATTCAGTTTTGTGTGCTTTTTATATGGGCCCTTCAGATTGGCCCCTTGCTGTTATTGAAATGGCTCAGTGCTTGGACCACTAGGTCAGATCTAGTTTTATTAGATTTATTTTATTAAATAAGCCCTCATTTTATTTTCCTCCAGATTTGCTGCGGACACTCTTTGACGCGCTCTATGACGAGGACGTGATTAAAGAGGAAGCCTTTTACAAGTGGGAGTCCAGTAAAGACCCAGCCGAGCAGGTGGGCAAAGGCGTGGCCCTCAAGTCCGTCACAGGCTTCTTCAACTGGCTGCGGGAGGCTGAGGAGGAGTCCGATAACAGCTAATCCTATACAGCGCTCCCTTCAGCGCGGGAGTGTCACGATGAGGGCGGAGCTTTCGACTACAAACTTGAACTCTCTGTTGAGAGGCTCTTGATGGATACAAACTACAATCATTTTTTTTTCTTTTTGTCCCCCTCTCCTACCCCTTGTGGCAAAGTGTCCACTCGAAAAGAAATAATAAAAAAAAAAAAAAAAAAAAAGTTGTGGGGGGGAGCTGAAAAGTGATATGCTTAAACGCGTTAACGACAACATGCTGTCATTTAAAATGTAGTTAAGATACAAATTCCCAAAAAAAAAAGAAAATCCACAAACAGTACCAACCAGCGCTGCTCTTAAATGTAGATGTATATGCAACATGATATATGACACACTAGCCTATCCGCTGTCATATATGATGTTCTGAAGGCATGAACGCAATCATGCTGTTAGGTTTATAACGTCAGATCAAACACAGAGCGCTTAAGTAGGGATATTTTTGTGTGTTTTTGGCGAAAGGTTGGTGTTATTTTTAACTTTGAGGAGGAAGAGGCTGATGAGCGTAGTATTTACTGACTTCTCTTAATGACGGATGGATTTTGAGGGGCTTATATTTCCCCCTTCGTTTTGCCTCCTGTTTACTCTATTGGTGGGTGGCTGTGAGCAGGATGGTAAGGGATGGACTTTTGACTATTTGACCCCTTCTTGCTGCTGGGGGGTGGGGGAGGGGGGTCCCACATGCTTCCTTTAAGCCATCCCTGTCCCGCTGCCTTCCCTGAATTTCTGCGTTTTACCTCTTCAGTCTACGAACTGTGGAGGCCTCGTCCCGCGAAGGCCTCCGAGCGAGTCTGCAGTGGATTTTTAAGAGAAATCGTAATTAAAACTTGAAGAGTAGAGAATAAAAAAAATTCAACTTGATGACAGTAATGATCCTAAAAGCCTTTTCTACTTGCAAAGTGGAAACACATTTCAGGAGCGTTCTGTACATATATATTAAAGTTTTTTTCTTTCTTTTTTTTTTTTTTTTTCAAGAAAACCCTAAAATATCTGACGTTAATGCCATGTATTTTTTTCCAACAGAAGTGGCAGATTTCCCTGTATTTAAGATTTTTCTTCCAGACGGTGAGAGGTGCTTAATAATCCATTGATTACAGTTTTATTGAGAAAAAAAAATGTAAATATTTTTTTTTGCTTTCTTTATTATTTAAGGATTAAATGCTTCTTTCACATCTGAAACTGGAAACGCTGGAAAAACAGAACATTTGAAAATAAAAGACTATCAAGTTGCTAAGTGGATTGTGTTTGGGACATGTGGTGTCTTGTGGCTACTCTAAACCATCACTTTCTTTTTTATTTTTTATTTTTTATTTTTTTATTTTCCCTCCCACCCCAAAATTTCTGACCAGAAGCAGGCGTCCACCTTTAAGTGTTCTTACCAAGGGCGTAGATTTGCTCTTGCTGTTGGTAGAGACCTACTTATCTGTGACTGATATACTACATATGCTATTATATGTGCTTTTAAACAACTCTGAATAATTCATAATTTAATTCAGGAATTCTATAATGTTAAATGAACTGATGGCAGTTTATTGTGCAGTTAATTTCCAAACTGTTATTCATAGCTACAGACTGTTAGCCTGCTGTGTGCTAAAGCCTAGCATCGCCATTAATATTATGATGGACTAATTTCTTGGCTTTAAATTACTTTTAATTTAAAAAAGAAAGAAACCTTCATGTCCACCCATGTGTCTCCCACGTTGCACCTGAGTCTTGTACAGTGAGTCTCAAATGACTGGAAAGTTTTCCTTCCAGTTTTGGCCCTGCTAACAACCAGACGCAGCTACAGAGTCTCATGTGACCGCAAAGAAAGGCACAGCCAATCACACTGGACATGTTACGGGGAGATAGGACTCGAGTAGAGAACATGATTTAATCCTTTCTGCTTAATTGGATGCAGATATTTAGATTTTTTTATTTCCCCCCCCAGAGGAGATCAAAATTATTGGTTGGAACAATTCAATTATCACCGGATATTGGTGGGGACACGCCACTTGAGTCCACGCTAACTCTACGCCCTTGGTTCTTTATATTAAATTTTGGCCTGGAATACATTTTAAATGGTCTATATCATATTTCTCTCTCTTGTGGATGCTTTTTTGAACCAAAATAATTCATTTCTGCTGGATCATTGTCCCAACAGTGTTATCCCTTAAAAGCAAAGAAGCAAGTTTTATTGTGAGAATTATCCACCACCCAAATATTTGCTTTGTGGTGGTCTTGATAGGGTCCTTACCACTTTTAGAACAGGCTGAAAGGGGCCTAACAAAGCATGCAGAGAAATATCAGAACTGTAAATGCTCTTCTAGGGCAAGTGGAGGTGTACTGAAGTACAAATGTGTTGGTCTGACATCACTATTCATTCCAACAGGCTGTATTTGCACTTTTTGTTTCCTATGAATGCACTTGAGTAATTTAAAAAAAAAAAAAAAGGTTTTGAAAGCTTTTGGTATTCTATGCTATGGACCCTTTAAGGTGATTTCATAGTGGAGCGCTCCATCCCAGATGTTGTGAGGCCAAATAGTGGAACGTCTAAAGCAAGTTTTCTTTTGGGTTTAACTCAAACATAAAAGCCAGTGTGAACGTATGTAGGTTCACTGGTGGTTTGGGTTGTAAATAAAATCTGTGTATTTGTGGTGTTGGTGGGAAGATCTCTGGTTCCTCTTCCCACCACTGTGTAAAAAAAAACTGCTCTGAATGAATTTATTTACATCTCAGACACTCCATTCTCCCTTTAAATTCATAGTTTTTATCTGCAGCATTGTGTGTCAAAGGGAAATGGCAAACATTTATTTCTTCTGGCCTTTCTTTTCTTCAGGCCTAAACCACTGCACTCTGATTGTGTGATAAAACGTAAAAGGCTTGTTTCATTGAAAACAAGTTTTACTAATTTTAAGTAGATTGTAAGACTAGTTCCAAAGTTGTTCCTTCTGTTGCCCATACAGTGAAATTTCCAATCCAATTTGCTTTGCAGTGTCAGGCTTTGATACATTTGCATATATCCTCTTATTCAGCCTACAGCAGTTTAGTCCCGCCTACTCACACTGAAGTTAAGAGGTTGAAAACTAGTCATGTAGAAATTAATGTTTCTAAACAGGATCTCAGGAGGGGAAATGAAATGATAGAAAACTAGAAAGATATTAGTTCTTCACATGGAGGTCTTTGTTATTTGATGCCTCACAGTTAACTGCCTGTATATTATTAAATGTAGTGTAACTGAGGTGTTTTTTATGTACTCTGGTATCTGAGCTGTGGTCTCAACTGGAAGATGAGCAGATATTTCTGGAGCTTGCTGTTCACTCACCTTCAGCTCATTCTTCCTTGTTCCTTTGGCTCCATTTGTTATTGACGACCGTTCCAGCGCCCCTGAATACAACTTGAATTAAGTCACATCAGGGAAAAAAAAAGAAAGATGAATGCATGAGTCATCGACCTGCTGAAGCCATAGAAAAGAGCTGTATGGTTTTCACCACCGTGCCCTGAAAATTCACTGACCTATTTTCAGAGCACTGACAATTCCTTCACCAGATATCACACGCTTTACTATTTCTTTACAGGAATTAAACATTTGCTGCTGTTTCCCTGTGAGTTGTTTGATTAGTACCCCCAACGCCCCCCACCCCCAAATTTCTCTCAGTATATTCAGTTGACAGTGTTTACTATGAATAATTAGCTAGAAACCCCTGCCTTGTAAACCCACTCACTGGCCACTTTATTAGAAACACCAACTATATTACTACTAACTACTGTATTAGAAACACCTAGCTTGTGCTGCCACCTAACTGGCCACTTAATTAGAAACAGCAACCTTGTGCTTCCATTCACTGGCCACTTTATTAGAAACAGCAACCTTGTGCTACTACTGACTGGCCACTTTATTAGAAACAGCAACCTTGTGCTACTACTGACTGGCCACTTTATTAGAAACAGCAACCTTGTGTTTCCACTTACTTGCCACTTTATTAGAAACACCCACCTTGTGCCTTCACTCACTGGCCACTATTAGAATCGCCCACCTTGTGCCTCCACTGTCTGGCCACTTTATCAGAAACACCCACCTTTTGTGTGTCCACTTAGTGGCCACTTTAATAGAAACTCCTACCTTGTGCTGCTATGAACTGGCCACTTTATTAGAAACACCCACCGTGTGCCTCCACTGACTGGCAATTTTTTTAGAAACAGAGTTTGTAAATCTACTAACGGGCCTATTTAGTAACTGTGTAATATGGCTGTTAATATTTCAGGACTCACTTTAAAAATTGAGCTTCCAGTTTAATGTTTAGTTTTATTAGTGAACCTTTAATTATTGCATGTGTAAATTTTGTTTTGTTTGCTTACATGTATAACTTAGACCTTAAATTATAAAGGCTATATAATCCCTACCTGAAAAAAAAGTTAACAGAATTGAACCTTTTAATTATTTGCTAGTGTTAACATGTATATGTTCAAATTTATGTGACCAAGAAACTGGCTTAATATAACTTAATATTAGATTCCACCCAATGTTTTCCAAACTTTCTGTATAATTGAATGATTACGATGTAAACATAGGCATTCAGAGTGGTTTGCTGAGAAATGCTCTCTTCTTAAAAAACTTAGTCAGTAGAGCTCACAGTGGTGGTGAATGGATCCAGACATCCACCTCTATTCTAAACGCTCCCTCAAAGAAAGTTATTACAGAAAATGGTAATGAATCCTCTGCCTGATGTCTGAGACACTGTTTTATGGTAGTTTTGTGTTTTTGCTTTACAACATATTTGAAAGGGCCCATATACGTTTTTGGTTTATTTATGTTTTTTTCTTGCATGTGTGTGGTTTTATGAACCAGAATTGTTCAAAAGGGTACTTTTAGTACTGTGTATCCTCAAATCTGTTAGGAATGCATGCAGTGTGTTGCAAGGCCAAACAGTCCCCAAAGGTTAAACACTATTTTACCATCATCAACATTTAAACAACATGATTTACTTTTTTAAATAGTAAATTAAATGACTATATTTGTGTTGTAGACATGGTGACCCCTCGTTTCCATCACTACCACTGTAAAGACCTCTCTACAATCAACCACTTCACACCAAACCACTCAAAATGACTTGTGAATTTTTTTTTGAAAAATCGGTGGCGTTTCCCTTTAAAGCCTAGAACGTCTGCTCGTCTGCTGTGAAGGGAAAGTGGCTCGTGTCGCTTTAAGAAGCAGAAAGCGCACAGGTGGGTCCTCAGGAGGAGGAGGAGGAGGAGGAGGAGGAAGGGGGGTAAATGGGGCTCATTGAGGGGGGCAGATAGAGGCATAAAGGAGCTGCAACATCCTTCATTTTCCCTCGTGCTGGAAAACGGTGCACTTTGCTGCATTGAAGACTCATTTTTAAAGGCGCTTCGACTGATGCTCTCATCGTTGTGCGATGCTTTTAACCGCCTTCCCCCAGCTGCATGTAATAAAGGTACGTGGCGTCGTTCGGCATTGTTTTGTTGGATTTGTTTATTTATTTATCCGTTGTTTTCTCTCGCGTGCAGATGCCCTGTGGCTGTCACGACGCTCATTGGCGCCGCCTTAGCGTTGTGTCAGTGCGCCATTGCTCATATATATATATATATATATATATATATATATATATATATATATATATATATGTATGTGTTTATATACATGTGTATATATATCTATATATATGCAAGTATGTGCGCGCGAATAGGGCTGGTAGCCTGTTGCCAGGATGGAAACTGCTCGTGCTGCAGTGGTTGCTATGATAGATGCCGCCACCCACCCACCTCCTCCCCTCCACCCTAGTCTTGGCTGTGCTTCGCGTACATACAGTCTCGTAGGCTCGTGCTAAATAAACTGATCGGGCCCCGCGCGCGCGCGCTTATTAGCCTATCCATCAGCTGCACAATTGCGATGTGCCGCTCGATGCACGTCTTATTGCACAAGTGCCCCCCCTTTTTTTTCCCAGCCCCCCGTGAGGCTGAAGTTCGCGTGTCGGTGTGCGGTTAGACCGCGCTGCAGGTTCTAAAGCGGAATAAAAACAGACCCACACATGCTCGAGCGCGCGAGCGTATCCTCAGTGCAGCATCGCAACTTAATGATGCTTGTTTTTTTGGGGTGAGGAGGGGGGGGGGGGCAGCAGGCCAGATGTTTCATGGGTTACCTGTTGCTATAACGACTGACCACAAGACGTTCATTGCACTGATTGGTTGCTGTGAGCGCAGGTGGCTTCTGTAGATCCGCTTTACATTCGTTTTAATTGCAGTGTGTTAGCCATTAGCATGTTTCTGTGGCCCAGATGTTTTGTCACTGAGCCTCTAATCGCGGGTCACTCAGCTTTGGTGTATTTCACAGGATGCATTTCTGCATCATCATTGCGTGCACAAGCTCTTTAATGTCATGGGCTGTAGGATTTCCTTCTTCTTCTTCTTCTTCTTCTTTTTTTCTTATTTGGAAGGGAGAGGAGTTCACTGTGGATCTGTATGAAAAAAAAAACAATGCAGTCAGCTACAGCCTGGCATTCCTGTAGGCATCTTCCAACATGCAAGGTCATCTGAAGTGACATTATTTGAGGGACTGCATTCAGAACAGACTGAACTGAGTTAAATATCTACACTGTGGGCCAATTCAAATTTTGCTTGTACCCAGTATGGATGACCGAGCTAGGCCTGTCATTATATATTCAATTTGCTATGTTAGAAGTGGAAAAAAGTGATTATTTTAATCAGGTTATAATAGTTATTTACAAGACGCCAACAATTGGCTATAATAAAGTATGCAACGCCTTCCAGTGATACTAAATACTTTATCAAAATAACGTGCCATAGCATTAAAAACTGTATTTACACTGTCACGGTTGAATAAGGAGAGCTCAGTATAAAGGACTTGTAGCTTGCCATCAAAAATAAGATGGAGACCAGTTCAGAGTATATGCTTAATTCTTAAAGATACTGTGGTACGAACACACTCTGAGAACGTCTGAAAATGGCCTAACTCAATCAGTAAACACACCCTATTTACGTCCAGCTGATTACAGGCCCAACTGACCCAGAGCTGTATGCCCAGGTTATTATCTCATGGGCTTGGGGCAGATTTCCTTGGGAGGTTCTTGCCATAAACCAACAGGTTCTGCTGAGCCATAAAGTATATGACGTTCATCTGTGTAAACAAGGTTTTTAGCTGCCAGGCTCGTCTGTACGAAATATATATATTACAACAGTACGGATGTACCGTGGAAGTCTTGCATTTCCAAAAGAAGAACAGTAAATGAACCGATTCTAAAAATCTTAACTATGTTGACACATTTGATACAATTTGCATGTAACAGCAGCAAAAACTTGCCAAGAAATATATGTTCCAGGCTGTGAAGGAGATGCCGGGACTTTTCGTTCTCTTTCCAAGAAACCAAACTGTCAACGAGCAAGACTGATGTTCCTCTTTAATCAAGGTTGAATTTGGCTTCCTGTTGTTCAGCTTTGTACAATTTTCTGTTCCACCATAAATGCTGCAGCTTGTACTGCAGCACCATTTAAAGATAAAAAAAATTCTGAAAACAAGCTGGCAAATATGTCCAACTGTAGCTTAACTTAGGTCCATCTTTAACAACTTTCATTCAGAGCTGTTAGTTCACTCTGCATATTTCAATTCTGCCAATGTCTCAACACTTGGACAGTGTTAAGCTGCTTCACTCAGCGTTTAACATTAAAAGAGACTAAAGAGACAAGCAGCTCCACATTTGTTAGCATCACAACCCCAACAGTGACCTGTAAGTAGCAGCCCTGTGTGTTAGTTGATCGCTGTCTGCTGGTTGAAGCAGATCATCTTTAACTGAGAGTTTCACAGTGAAAAACACCTTTCATTTACTTTGTGTTGATGATGTGTTGTTGTGATGGAAAGCGAGTAGTATAATATTAGATACTAGCAGCTCCAAGTAACTAACATAGCCAACTAAATAGAATGAGAAGTTTATTTACCTGAAGATTAATTTTATTTTTCTGTCTGTTTCTATTTTGACTTGTTCCTTAAATTGTCCATGAGCTCACCAAAACTGGAAACAACAAAGAAAAAAGAAATGATATAAACACTGTGTTTAAAGTGCATATAAAAAAATATAAAGTATATAAAATATAAAGTATATAAAGTTCGTCCATCAGTTTCTTACTGTAAAAGTGAGCAATATGCATTATCATCATAAAAACTGACTAATCACTAAACCAACCACTACCCGTTCATCAAGAAGGTACATTTCAACCACTGTATTGTTCATTGAGTAATTATTAAATAATTTAATTGTAACAGCTGTTAATCCAACAAAATTGATTCACAGTCGGTCTGCGTATTTGATTGCACGTAATAGAATGACAGTCAATTAAAAATGTCCATATATAGCAGACATACCGACCAATCAGCATTTGGTAGCAATAATGCCAACCAGTCAGCGCTCAGTAGCAGTAATGCTTACCAGTTGGCACTCAGTATCAGTAATCCCAACCAGTCAGCGCTCAGTAGCAATAATGCTAACCAGTTGGCACTCAGTATCAGTAATCCCAACCAATCAGCAAGTAGTAGCAATAATGCTAACCAGTTGGTACTCAGTATCAGTAATCCCAACCAGTCAGCGCTCAGTAGCAATAATGCTAACCAGTTGGTACTCAGTATCAGTAATCCCAACCAGTCAGCGCTCAGTAGCAATAATGCTAACCAGTTGGCACTCAGTATCAGTAATCCCAACCAATCAGCAAGTAGTAGCAGTAATGCTAACCAGTTGGTACTCAGTATCAGTAATCCCAACCAATCAGCAAGTAGTAGCAGTAATGCTAACCAGTTGGTACTCAGTATCAGTAATCTCAACCAATCAGCAAGTAGTAGCAATAATGCTTACCAGTTGGCACTTAGTATCAGTAATCCCAACCAGTCAGCGCTCAGTAGCAGTAATGCTTACCCGTCAGCACTCAGTAGCAGTAATGCTAACCCGTCAGCACTCAGTAGCAGTAATGCTAACCCGTCAGCACTCAGTAGCAGTAATGTTAATCAGCTGGTACTCAGTAGCAGTGATACTAACCAGAGGGCACTCAGTAAAATGTAATTCATCAGTGTATTCAGAGAAAATATTTCTATAAAATTTACATATGAGTGGCTTTAAACATAAACAAGTTTTAGCTGTTTAGATGCATTCAGTCTTTTTTTTTTTTTAGGACTCGTGGGTGCCCTCTTGTGTTTTGCTGTGTTATTTTGGTGTCACAAGAGAAACAGGAGGTTGTCAGTCTTCCCTTAAACTAGCTTTGATGTTATTATTTTCTGACAAATATACTGTTAAACCAATATACGAAGTAGGAATATAACTTTAATTTCTGTATCAAGCTTCATTATCCATGTTTAGGGTTGGCCATACTAAAAACACAAACTGACACAACCGTTAGCTTGACGCTAACATTACATCAGGATTCCTATTAACACGCTAGCAGTAAGTAAATCTAAGTTCCAAAGCAGTTTAATCATTGTCCCACAGGCAGTTACGTATTTAGCCATAAACACAAGTCTGTCAAAGTCTGCAGCAGACTGAAATTAAACTCCTATCTAATGTTGTGCAGTTAGCTAACTGTACCTAGGCTCACCAACAGCTCATGTTTATTTAATTCAGAAAAATCACAAAGTCATGATCATGAATAAAATAAAATGAACTGTGCAGCTGTAGCTTGTTAACATGCTTCTCTCTTAATGTTTGACCTCATTAGGATCATTCCGGCCTGAGCCCGTCTCCCCTGTCCGTCCACCCGCTCACCTCACGCTCCTCTAAAACTTCTGACCCATATACGCTCAGTTAAAGATGACAGCTGCTCGTCCCTGGACTTCAGCTCTGCTCAGTGAGCAGCTTTCGCCGATTAGCTTTAGGGGGCAATCTCATTATAACCGCACACCTTTACCAAAAAGACTTAAGTCATGCACGTGCACGCTGAGATAAGCCTCCTCTGTGGCTGCCTTCTCAAACTAGGGTGGACAGCAAGGAAGTGTATTTTGTTCCTATTTTTTTAACACAACAGCTGCCGTTTATATTGTGTACAAACTTCATGAAGAATGGACCAATAGAAATGCTCCAAAATAGCTTGTAATTAATCTGGTTCCATTGTGTGAACGTGTGATTAATCTGGTGACAGTGGTGACCACAGCTGCTGTATCTGTACTTTTAAGCACTAGACTTGTGTACTTTGTCCACCTTTGCCTTCTTTCTCACATCAGTTTTTATCTGAACATTTTTTGTTTACAAAACGCTTGAAATAGGCTGGTCTGTGTGCGCTATGGGCACAGAAGTAGTTTGTAAAAATTAGCTTGAATGTCCAAAAAGCATTTGGTGCACTGAGTAGAAAACTAGAGTAAATACTACAGACTTTATACACAGAAAGAACTCAAACAGAGTGATCAGTCTTTTTGCTGCTGAGTGTGCATCTGTGCTGACCGGTGACCATATTCACACTGAGGGTCAACCCAGCAGTGTTTGCCAAAATGTTTAATGTTAGTTAATCAGAAGTTGTTACCCACTGCAGTGTATAATTAGGATTTTAGTTTTGAGTAATTACATAAACATAATTAGAATAAAGTTCTCCAGGATCATGTTAAAAATGTGGGAGCTGATATTCTTATTCGCTTTCTACAAACTTGTTATGTGAATTTTCCATTCCACCTTAAATGAGGCTATGTTCTGATACCTGTTCAAGCGGTAGCATTTAAGGTGGAGCGGGACATTCAATTAAAAAGCTGGCGAAAAGGAAGGGAAAACTTAAACCTCAGTTAAATATGAACATCTGCCCCTGACAGTTTGGTTCCTTGGAAAGGGAATGAAAGGTGATGACATCACAGCCTGGAACAGTACACTGTCAGAAAGTCATTTGTCATTGTTCTTTTGATGGCGTATGTTCATAATGGGGGTGTCAATATTAATGAGTCTAGTGTGTAATAATTTAGGATTTTGGAACCAGCCTGTAAATGCAGGATTTGTATCTGAAGGAGGAACAACAGTGTTTGAGGTTCCTGGTGTGTCAGTTCTATGTACTGAGCTCTACTCATGCAGCTACGATGATGTAAGTGCAGTTTCCATATTATGGCACCTTTCACTTTTTTCAGGAAACTGGTTACCTCATATTAGTTTGTGCTAATGATGTAGGAAATTGGGTCACACAGTGTGTTTAAAAGTTTAGTGGTGTTCATTTGTGGGAAAACGGTATAGTAGCAGTGTTTATCATAAAATTAATCAAGAAATAGGTTTTTAAATCAGCGGGTAAGCAAGCTGTTACAGTCACAGGAAACTTTATGCTGTAACTTGGTTAACTCTCACCAGACACAGGCTTATTTACCTACACACAGACTTGCTGATGCTCAGGCAACACGACAGTAACCTTTAACAGTCAAGGCTTTCAGTATGGATGAATGATATTGTGGAAAAGTCACATTGCAACACTTAAACTAAAAGTGTTGTTCCCAACTGGATCTAATTATAACAAAATTTATTCAAAACTTCTCTTACTGCTTTGTGCATGGATCCCCTCTCGTGTCCAGCCCAAATTATGTGTAAGGTATTTTTCAGCATCAGAAACAAAAACATCTGTAAACATGTTTGACTTTGAGGGTGTAGCTGCAGGGGTCTTTGAAAACCTGAAAAGAATGGGAACTGTAACAAAGTGCAGTCTTAGACGTCAAAGTTTTCTGAAGAAATCTGAGATACATTCAGTGACGTTGAGGTCTGGACTCCAGAAGCTTCTTTGTTTGACGTGCCTGTATCTCCTTTTCTCAGTAAAGGGCTTCTTGAACAGCTACACCTCCTTTCAGACCCATAGCCCTGAGGCGTTTTCTTATAGTGGACGGATGTACAGAAACGCCTGTAGATGTTTTCAGATCTGAAGTAAGAGTAGAACTTGGTGAAAGATGAAATCTTCAAGTGCTGTTGGGACAGAGGTTGGTTAGTTGTCTGTAGCTTGAGAAATGAAGGGTCTCTGACTTTTGGACAGTGCTGGCACGACTGAATGCTATTAATCCTCACTTAAAAAATACCAATGTTGGGATTTATGCTGCATTTCACAACTGTGATGTGATGTGATCGCGAATTAGCTTTTAATTAGTGATTTCAGCTCCTTAGAAAAGTATTGACCAATAGAGACGAGCGCTCTGGAACATCCACACATGAGCCATGCTTAATACCAAGGGTGGCCTAGAGGGGCATTGGGCTGTGGAGCTGTGGACCTGCGTTCTTTGGAGTGATTGAGCTCCAGCCTACTGTTAGAATAAGTTGGAGTGATCCAGAACTGATCGATCAACATCTGACCTAATTAATGCTCTTGTGGCTGAATGCAGTCAAATCCTCACAGCAATGTGCCAACATCTTTTGGACTTTTGTTGGATTACATACCTTGATTGATTAAAAACACCCACAGAAAATGGACCATGGAGCTGTGATTGGTCTGGATCAGGGGTGTTTAATTAGTCCAATGTGTACAATCAGCAACTGAAAACTTATTACAAATACCGTTCAGTATATTTCAGTAAATTTATTGTTTGAATGATAAACTAAACTAATTATTTATAAAGCTGAAAATAAATATTTTTTTCTTCACTTCAAGTAAAAACAAGGGCTACATTAAAAAAACGGAATGCTTTTAAAAAAATATGCATTTTAAAGTGTTTATTTTTAGAGAAAGTAAATAAAATGTGCGTCTTCTTGTTAACTCAGTTTCACAGATTGATATGTTGGTTGTACAGAGCGGTATTCTCCAAAACTAGACGAGCAGGTCTATTCCGAAACTGTTCCAGTTAAACAGTCAGTTTTCACTGTTGACTTTTCTGTTTTTACGTTATTCTTTCTGACTCGCTTTAGTCTCCGGCTGCTGCTCCTCAGTTCATACCTTGCCTGTGTGCGCGCCGCACTTCCCAATGTGCACAGATCTGATTGGCTGAGAAGCCTTCGGTGATCTTACAGCCCACGTGATTGGTCTATGAGTTCACTGCACCATAAAGCCTGTATACCGTAAAGACAAGAAAAGCTCCGCCGCTTAAAATAAACACAGTAAAAATCAATCATTCTCAATAGTTTATCGGTTTGGGTCCGCATTGGACAACAGCCTATTAGTGACCCCTGGTCTAGATGCTCACAGCATACTGTAATAAACACTGTGATTGGTTGGATGTCTCATTTGCGTATTCTGAAATATAAGTAATGCAAAAAACAATAATATGCCAGGACTAGAGCTTTGTTCTCTCACTCTTTAAACACTGAACATAAACAACACATATTTACAATCAACATGTGTCTGTAGTTTTTGCCAGAGCAGATTTTCACTGGCCTGCATCATAGCTAGCACTGCCTCTGTGGTCATTGTCCATCATTGCCTGAAAACACTGAAATGCACGTGCTGTTAATTATTATGAGATTCTAGTTTGGATGAATAATCTCAGGAAGTATTACTGCTATTCTGTTCTGTCACCGCTTAGACGTTTACCCTAAATAACTCAGATTTAGAATGAACACGTGTCAGTCGCCGTTGGCGGCACAGATTTTCACTGACGTACATCATCGCCGTCAATACGTCAATAAGGTCTCTGTGTCCCAAATGTGCTTTAAAAGCTTTCTTCATATTGAGGAATTCTAATATTATCCAGAAACAGTGTGAACTCTATTTGTAGCTGATATAGGCCAACTGTCAGGGGACCCTAGATGGCCCCAGTGCGGACCATATGGATGCCATATGTATTCCGTTTGATTATATTACTGCAAATTGCAACTGCAGAACGTTGCAGCATAATGTGTTTGCTTGGCTTTATATTATTTGTGGGTTCTGGAGCCCAATAGTAGCAGATCCACCCAAAGCATCGCATGCTACAATGCACTGTTCCCCGTAGTGCAGCATGGCTAAAAGAACTTAACAATGCTTGTGTTTTGAGAGGCAGCAGGCCAGATTTTTTATGGGTTGCCTGTTGCTATTATGACTGAACACAAGATAATCAATGTGCTCATTGGTTGCTGTGAGTGCAGGTAGAGCACAGGCTTAGTAGATAAGCTTTACATATGTTTTAATTTAAGTATTAGCCATTAGCACATTTCTGTGGCCTCACAGATCACTAGGGGTGTAAGAAAATATTTAAAATATTGAATATCGGGATATTATGTTTGGTGATACTGTATCGATTCTTACACAGATTCCTGGCAGACAGTGAATTATTGTGTTTTGTGTTTAAGCCTCTGACCACTAGATGGCAGTGTTGGAATCCATTTTCAGCTCCACTCCAACATTAACAAGCAGCACAAGGGCGCATGGCTATTGTAAGCATTGGCAAACCTGTTCATATAGTGGTGTGTTTTGATAGTAGGATTAGAAAAATCACAGTATATCACTTTGCCTGCAGTATCGCAGTATATCGGGATATATTGAATCGTGACCGCTGTGTCACGATACGTATTGTATCGTCAGGTTCTTGCCAATACACAGCCCTACAGATCACTGGGGTCTGTTTTACTTAAAAATGATCTGTTTTTACTGCATGTAAACACTGAAATGCATGTGTGGTCCAATTGCATGGCATTCTGCTGGATAATTATAGCAAGTCTAGTGCTAGGTTTGAAACGAAATGTGTCAGTGGTCTCGCCAGAGCAGATTTTCATTGGCCTGCATCGTAGCTGTCAATATGTCAATAAGGTCAGTGTGCCCCAACTGTGCTGTAAAAGCTTTTTTTCATATTAAGGAATTTTAATATTAACCAAAAAAAGTGTGAACTCAATTTGTAGCTGATATAGGCCGAGCACCAGGGGACCCTGAATGGCCCCGTCATGGACCATATGGAAGCCATGTTACGCCAAAAAAATGATCTCAGCCGTAAGAAGCTTTGATTATTGATGCCGGCTCTGGCTATCTAGCACCAGAGGCAGCCCAGAGCGGCTTAAACAGTCAATGCTGGAGCCACGCGCCTCATTACGACTTGGACACCCTCTGTTTTATCAGCGCAAGCGAATGGCTGACCGGCTTATGAGAGGATTTGGCATCTGTTAGAGTCTGAGTCAGGTGAGTTCTAGTCTGCAGGCTTTAGTGGAGGCTCCTCTGCCGATAGCTTCGGCAACTTCTACTCATTCCACATCAAACTCTGTAGCGATGAGTCCAAACATTCAAGCAGAGAGGTTTAGCAGGGGGTGTGAGAAGGTAAGATGTTGTTTTTTTATTTTCAAAGGTCAACATTTCATTATAAGCATATTAACTCTCGACTTTCAGAAAGAGGCTGAAAGTCGTTGATGTTATAGTATTTTTCGAAGTATTATTGACATATTGACAACTTTGGCTTATCATGATTTGCATGTGGGCCTAAAGTCGTCAGATACCCCTTTAAAGTGCTTGGATATTATTATGTGCATTTTATTCTTACTTACATACAAATGCAACATATAGATAGTGCTGCTAACAGAACAAAACCTTGCATCTATTAAAAAAGGTAAATTTAGAGAAAGAAAAATCTTTCGTAACTGATTTCTTTCCAGTTGTGCATTTCCAATGTATTAATGCAATTATGTTAATAAATAAATAATATACAACAAAAATGTAGATCCAAGTTTTTGTTCTGATAGTGATGATATACTTCTCTGAAAGAGCCTTAGAATATTTACATTTACAGCATTTGGTGGAAACAGTTGTCCAGAGTGTCTTGCAGTGAGATCACATTACAGAAGGCAGTGTTAGAAGTTTTACATGTGGACTTGTATTGGTGCAGTGTAACGTGCTTGTCCAGGCAGGGGACCAGACCCCTGTCTGCTGTATGTGAATGAGAAGAACTGATCCTGTGTTCTTGTTACCAATATATTAATATACAATATATGAATAGCTTTCTAGTTATACTGTTATAGTGATTCTGATTCTGATTCTGTTATATATATATATATATATATATATATATATATATATATATATATATATATATATATATATATATATATATATATATATATATATGTTTTGTTGATGTTCTAAGTAAAAAAAAAATATTATAAAGTGATTGTTGAGTAGTTAAGTAGACACTGTATCCGGTGGTGTTTCTAACATCTCCATGTTTCCGTTGTCAGGTTGACGAGCCTGTTGACATGCTCCCCAAATCAAGAAAAGCGCTCAGCATCCAGGAGATCGCAGCACTCGCCAGATCATCATTCAACGGTACAGAGTCATCACAGTGCATAAGATCTCACCTTCCACATTTACCTGATCATCAGAGATCAGCTCCTCTCTTCTGCTTGCCTTCCCTTCTTTGTCTTTCTTTTCTGTTTTCTTTTTTCTCCTTTTGTTTCCATTCTCTCCTTGTTCTCTTGTTTTCTTACACTCGTCCCTTACATGTGCTTTTCTTTTCTCGTTCCACTATTTTTTCTTTTGCTTTTTCTCTTTTTCTCTTTTCCCTCTTTCTTCTGTTTCCCTTTTCTCTCTTGTCTCCTCCCTCCTTCCCCTTCTCCATTTTCTCCCTCTCTCTTTCTCCCTCTTTTACATTTCCTCTCCCTCCATCTCTTCCTTTTTCCTTTTTCTTACTTTTTTCTTGCCCTCCATCAACTCCCTTTTCCTTTCTCTTTTCCTTTTACTTTCTCTCCATCTTCCATCTCTTCCCTTTTTGTCTTTTACTTTTCCCTCCCTGTTATCTGTTCGCTTTTCCTTTTTTATCTTTTAACTTTTTCTTTCCCTTCATCATATCTCTTTCCTTTCTCTCTCCTTTCCTTTTTTTCTCCCTCTATCGCTTCTTTTTCTCTTTCTCTTTTACTTTTTCACTCCCCCCTTCTTTTTCATCTTTTCCTTTCCCTCTCCCTATTAAACTCTCTCTCTCTCTCTCTCAGGTATCTCTCAGGTGGTGAAGGATCATGTGACTAAGCCCACAGCGATGGCGCAGGGCAGAGTGGCCCACCTGATTGAGTGGAAAGGCTGGTCTAAACCCTTCGACCCCTCGTCTGCCACTCTGCAGTCCCACTTTAACTCCTACTCCCACCTGAGCGAGGGCGAGCAGGAGGCGCGCTTCGCAGCAGGTGGGTTTCCTCCTCCTGGACTTTAAACACTGCTGTTCAACTTTTCCTACAGGAGTTGGAGTCTTACAGTAATCAGGTAGTTAACCAGTCACTTTATTCAGCGCTTATTATTCTGTGATGTTATACGTTCATATTTAAAAACCAGGAGACGTATGAACTTCCCGCTCCAGCAGAGGGCGACGTAGAGCCGGAACATATAACATGCAGGAAGCAGAAAAGCTCCAACAAACAGCAAACTCAGGCTGTTTTTTTCTCTGCTATATAAATTTTATATAATAAAACCTTCAACATCATATAATAAAGTTAGCTGGTTTGGCATCTGCAAACGTAACTTTTCACAAAGCCAGCTAGAACCAAAGAAACTTCAGTGAAAGTTATGCAGCGGCTAGGTTAGTAACTAGGTTAGTAACATTGGCTGAGAAAAGCAGATGATCAGTGTTTATCTGTTTATCTTAAAGACTTTAGAATAACTAAGATAAACATACATGTCATTTTCAGGTGTAGTGGTTAGTATGGTGATGTAGTGGTTAGTATGGTGGTGAAGTGGTTAGTATGGTGGTGTAGTTGTTAATACGGTGGTGTAGTGGTTAGTATGGTGGTGTAGTAGTTAGTATGGTGGTGTAGTTGTTAGTATGGTGGTGTAGTGGTTAGTACGGTGGTGTAGTGGTTAGTATGGTGATGTAGTGGTTAGTATGGTGGTGTAGTAGTTAGTATGGTGGTGTAGTGGTTAGTATGGTGGTGTAGTAGTTAGTATGGTGGTGTAGTTGTTAGTATGGTGGTGTAGTAGTTAGTATGGTGGTGTAGTTGTTAGTATGGTGGTGTAGTTGTTAGTACGGTGGTGTAGTGGTTAGTATAGTGGTGTAGTGGTTAGTATGGTGGTGTAGTTGTTAGTATGGTGGTGTAGTTGTTAGTATGGTGGTGTAGTTGTTAGTATGGTGGTGTAGTTGTTAGTACGGTGGTGTAGTGGTTAGTATAGTGGTGTAGTGGTTAGTATGGTGGTGTAGTTGTTAGTATGGTGGTGTAGTTGTTAGTAAGGTGGTGTAGTTGTTAGTACGGTGGTGTAGTGGTTAGTACGGTGGTGTAGTGGTTAGTATGGTGGTGTAGTGGTTAGTATGGTGGTGTAGTAGTTAGTATGGTGGTGTAGTTGTTAGTATGGTGGTGTAGTTGTTAGTATGGTGGTGTAGTGGTTAGTATGGTGGTGCAGTGGTAAGTATGGTGGTGTAGTGGTTAGTATGGTGGTGTAGTGGTTAGTACGGTGGTGTAGTTGTTAGTACGGTGGTGTAGTGGTTAGTATGGTGGTGTAGTGGTTAGTATGGTGGTGCAGTGGTCAGCACGGTGGTGTAGTGGTTAGTACGGTGGTGTAGTGGTTAGTACGGTGGTGTAGTGGTTAGTATGGTGGTGTAGTGGTTAGTATGGTGGTGTAGTGGTTAGCATGGTGGTGTAGTGGTTAGTATGGTGGTGTAGTGGTCAGTATGGTGGTGTAGTGGTCAGTTTGGTGGTGTAGTGGTTAGTATGGTGGTGTAGTGGTCAGTATGGTGGTGTAGTGGTCAGTATGGTGGTGTAGTGGTTAGTATGGTGGTGTAGTGGTTAATACGGTGGTGTAGTGGTTAATACGGTGGTGTAGTGGTTAGCATGGTGGTGTAGTGGTTAGTATGGTGGTGTAGTGGTCAGTTTGGTGGTGTAGTGGTCAGTATGGTGGTGTAGTTGTTAGTACGGTGGTGTAGTGGTTAGTACGGTGGTGTAGTGGTTAGTACGGTGGTGTAGTGGTTAGTATGGTGGTGTAGTGGTTAGTATGGTGGTGTAGTGGTTAGTACGGTGGTGTAGTGGTTAGTATGGTGGTGTAGTTGTTAGTATGGTGGTGTAGTAGTTAGTATGGTGGTGTAGTTGTTAGTATGGTGGTGTAGTTGTTAGTATGGTGGTGTAGTTGTTAATACGGTGGTGTAGTGGTTAGTATGGTGGTGTAGTAGTTAGTATGGTGGTGTAGTGGTTAGTATGGTGGTGTAGTAGTTAGTATGGTGGTGTAGTTGTTAGTATGGTGGTGTAGTAGTTAGTATGGTGGTGTAGTAGTTAGTATGGTGGTGTAGTTGTTAGTATGGTGGTGTAGTTGTTAGTACGGTGGTGTAGTGGTTAGTATGGTGGTGTAGTAGTTAGTATGGTGGTGTAGTTGTTAGTATGGTGATGTAGTTGTTAGTATGGTGGTGTAGTAGTTAGTATGGTGGTGTAGTTGTTAGTATGGTGGTGTAGTTGTTAGTATGGTGGTGTAGTTGTTAGTATGGTGATGTAGTTGTTAGTATGGTGGTGTAGTAGTTAGTATGGTGGTGTAGTTGTTAGTATGGTGGTGTAGTTGTTAGTATGGTGGTGTAGTTGTTAGTACGGTGGTGTAGTGGTTAGTACGGTGGTGTAGTGGTTAGTATGGTGGTGTAGTAGTTAGTATGGTGGTGTAGTTGTTAGTATGGTGGTGTAGTTGTTAGTAGGGTGGTGTAGTGGTTAGTATGGTGGTGTAGTGGTTAGTACGGTGGTGTAGTGGTTAGTACGGTGGTGTAGTGGTTAGTACGGTGGTGTAGTGGTTAGTACGGTGGTGTAGTGGTTAGTATGGTGGTGTAGTGTTTAGTATGGTGGTGTAGTTGTTAGTATGGTGGTGTAGTTGTTAGTATGGTGGTGTAGTAGTTAGTACGGTGGTGTAGTGGTTAGTATGGTGGTGTAGTGGTTAGTACGGTGGTGTAGTGGTTAGTATGGTGGTGTAGTGGTTAGTATGGTGGTGTAGTGGTTAGTACGGTGGTGTAGTGGTTAGTATGGTGGTGTAGTGGTTAGTACGGTGGTGTAGTGGTTAGTATGGTGGTGTAGTGGTTAGTATGGTGGTGTAGTGGTTAGTATGGTGGTGTAGTGGTCAGCACTGTCTCCTCACTGTAAGATGATCTGGGTTAAATAGGTCTAGTAGGAAAAGACCTCCTAGAGGTGATTTCTACTAGACCTATGTCTCTTCCTCTCTTTCCTCATCTTCCAATCATTCTGTTTCTTCTCTCTCCCCCTTTCTTTTCCCCTTCTTTTGTCTGTCTCTCTTCTCTGTCTCCTTTGTCTTTCTTTTTTTCTCTCCTCCCCCTCTTTCCTCTTTTCTTATTTTCCTCTTTCTTCTCTTCCCCTTCTTTCTCCTTTCCTTTTCTCCTCTGTCCTCCCCCCCCACCCCCACCCCCGCCCATGTAGTATTATACAGTATGTCCTGCTGAGGTCAGCTGGCTGCAGTTCTGTAACTGACTGCAGTAAATTGGTTTCCAGCTCAGAGTGACCCGAAGTGACCACTAATCACTCTCACACATCTGCTTTAACTGACCGACCCTGGCCTGAACTCTCTCGCAAACCCTAAACAACCAGAAACAGCAATCTCGTATGCGTCCACTTGCTGAACACACCCGGTCAGTAGATAATCTGATACGCTGCTCTCTGTCGCATGGAAGCTCCAACCTGAAATACAAACAGAGACTTTTCACGCTTCTGTTATTTTCACGGTGCGTCTGTCGTGCATGCTAGCGCTGCCTGAGTCCCACTAGTGAACTACTGGAGCAGGAAACCTACCGGCTCTGTGATTAGGATTTAAAACTCAAACTTAGTAAACGTAATTAATTTGAACGTCTCTCTGGATCTGCGCGCTCAGCAGTTCTGTATAGCTCTAGCTTTGTTCTTTACTATGTAACTGAGCTGGATGGACAGAAGAGAAGGAGAGCTGTACTTCTCACTCTTTTACCTGCTGAACGTTTTTTGCTGTGTGGCGTATCACATGCTGTGTGGAGCTCTCTTTTCTTCTCTTTTCCTATTTTCTTTTTGGTTCTCCTCATATCTTCTCTTCTTTCCTCTTCTATTTTCTTTTTGTTTCTCAAGTCTTCTTACCTCTCTTCTATTTTCTTTTTGTTTCTCAAGTCTTCGTACCTCTCTTCTATTTTCTTTTTGTTTCTCAAGTCTTCTTACCTCTCTTCTATTTTCTTTTTGTTTCTCAAGTCTTCTTACCTCTCTGCTATTTTCTTTTTGTTTCTCATGTCTTCTTTCCTCTCATATTTTCTTTTTGTTTCTCAAGTCTTCTTACCTCTCTTCTATTTTCTTTTTGTTTCTCAAGTCTTCTTACCTCTCTTCTATTTTCTTTTTGTTTCTCATATCTTCTTACCTCTCTTCTATTTTCTTTTTGTTTCTCATGTCTTCTTTCCTCTCATATTTTCTTTTTGTTTCTCAAGTCTTCTTACCTCTCTTCTATTTTCTTTTTGTTTCTCATGTCTTCTTTCCTCTCATATTTTCTTTTTGTTTCTCAAGTCTTCTTACCTCTCTTCTATTTTCTTTTTGTTTCTCAAGTCTTCTTACCTCTCTTCTATTTTCTTTTTGTTTCTCAAGTCTTCTTACCTCTCTTCTATTTTCTTTTTGTTTCTCATGTCTTCTTTCCTCTCATATTTTCTTTTTGTTTCTCAAGTCTTCTTACCTCTCTTCTATTTTCTTTTTGTTTCTCAAGTCTTCTTACCTCTCTTCTATTTTCTTTTTGTTTCTCATATCTTCTTACCTCTCTTCTATTTTCTTTTTGTTTCTCAAGTCTTCTTACCTCTTCTATTTTCTTTTTGTTTCTCAAGTCTTCTTACCTCTCTTCTCCTATTTTCTTTTTGTTTCTCATGTCTTCTTACCTCTCTTCTCCTATTTTCTTTTTGTTTCTCAAGTCTTCTTACCTCTCTTCTCCTATTTTCTTTTTATTTCTCACGTCTTCTTACCTCTCTTCTATTTTCTTTTTGTTTCTCAAGTCTTCTTACCTCTCTTCTATTTTCTTTTTGTTTCTCAAGTCTTTTTACCTCTCTTCTTCTATTTTCTTTTTATTTCTCATGTCTTTTTACCTCCCTTCTCCTATTTTCTTTTTGTTTCTCATATCTTCTTACCTCTCTTCTCCTATTTTCTTTTTGTTTCTCATGTCTTCTTACCTCTCTTCTCCTATTTTCTTTTTGTTTCTCATATCTTCTTACCTCTCTTCTATTTTCTTTTAGTTTCTCAAGTCTTCGTACCTCTCTTCTATTTTCTTTTTGTTTCTCATGTCTTCTTACCTCTCTTCTATTTTCTTTTTGTTTCTCAAGTCTTCTTACCTCTCTTCTATTTTCTTTTTGTTTCTCATATCTTCTTACCTCTCTTCTATTTTCTTTTTGTTTCTCACATCTTACCTCTCTTCTTCTATTTTCTTTTTGTTTCTCAAGTCTTCTTACCTCTCTTCTCCTATTTTCTTTTTGTTTCTCAAGTCTTCTTACCTCTCTTCTTCTATTTTCTTTTTATTTCTCATATCTTCTTACCTCTCTTCTCCTATTTTCTTTTTATTTCTCATGTCTTCTTACCTCTCTTCTACTAATTTCCTTTTGTTTCTCATGTCTTTCTACCTCTGTTCTCCTATTTTATTTTTGTTTCTCAAGTCATCTTACCTCTCTTCTAATTTTCTTTTTATTTCTCATATCTTATTACCTCTCTCCTCTTTTCTCTATATTTCTCATGTCTTCTTACCTCTCTTCTCTTAATTTTCTTTTTATTTCTCATATCTTCTTACCTCTCTTCTATTTTCTTTTTGTTTCTCAAGTCTTCTTACCTCTCTTCTTCTATTTTCTTTTTGTTTCTCAAGTCTTCTTACCTCTCTTCTTCTATTTTCTTTTTGTTTCTTAAGTCTTCTTACCTCTCTTCTATTTCCTTTTGTTTCTCAAGTCTTCTTACCTCTCTTCTATTTTCTTTTTGTTTCTCATATCTTCTTACCTCTCTTCTATTTTCTTTTTGTTTCTCATATCTTCTTACCTCTCTTCTATTTTCTTTTTGTTTCTCATGTCTTCTTACCTCTCTTCTATTTTCTTTTTATTTCTCATACCTTCTTACCTCTCTTCTCCTATTTTCTTTTTATTTCTCATATCTTCTTATCTCTCTTCTATTTTCTTTTTATTTCTTATATCTTCTTACCTCTCTTCTATTTTCTTTTTGTTTCTCACGTCTTCTTACCTCTCTCCTATTTTCTTTTTGTTTCTCATATCTTCTTACCTCTCTTCTCCTATTTTCTTTTTATTTCTCATGTCTTCTTACCTCTCTTCTCCTATTTTCTTTTTATTTCTCATATCTTCTTACCTCTCTCCTCTTTTCTCTATATTTCTCATGTCTTCTTACCTCTCTTCTCTTAATTTTCTTTTTATTTCTCATATCTTCTTACCTCTCTTCTATTTTCTTTTTGTTTCTCAAGTCTTCTTACCTCTCTTCTTCTATTTTCTTTTTGTTTCTCAAGTCTTCTTACCTCTCTTCTTCTATTTTCTTTTTGTTTCTTAAGTCTTCTTACCTCTCTTCTATTTCCTTTTGTTTCTCAAGTCTTCTTACCTCTCTTCTATTTTCTTTTTGTTTCTCATATCTTCTTACCTCTCTTCTATTTTCTTTTTGTTTCTCATATCTTCTTACCTCTCTTCTATTTTCTTTTTGTTTCTCATATCTTCTTACCTCTCTTCTATTTTCTTTTTGTTTCTCATATCTTCTTACCTCTCTTCTATTTTCTTTTTATTTCTCATATCTTCTTACCTCTCTTCTATTTTCTTTTTGTTTCTCACGTCTTCTTACCTCTCTTCTCCTAATTTTCTTTTTATTTCTCATATCTTCTTACCTCTCTTCTCCTATTTTCTTTTTATTTCTCATGTCTTCTTTCCTCTCTTCTCCTAATTTCCTTTTGTTTCTCATGTCTTCTTACCTCTCTTCTCCTATTTTCTTTTTATTTCTCATATCTTCTTACCTCTCCTCCTATTTTCTTTTTATTTCTCATGTCTTCTTACCTCTCTTCTCCTAATTTTCTTTTTATTTCTCATGTCTTCTTACCTCTCTTCTCCTAATTTCCTTTTGTTTCTCATGTCTTTCTACCTGTCTTCTCCTATTTTCTTTTTATTTCTCATATCTTCTTACCTCTCTTCTTCTATTTTCTTTTTGTTTCTCAAGTCTTCTTACCTCTCTTCTCCTATTTTCTTTTTATTTCTCATGTCTTCTTACCTCTCTTCTCCTATTTTCTTTTTGTTTCTCAAGTCCCTTTACCTCTCTTCTCCTATTTTCTTTTTATTTCTCATATCTTCTTACCTCTCTTCTATTTTCTTTTTGTTTCTCACATCTTACCTCTCTTCTTCTATTTTCTTTTTGTTTCTCAAGTCTTCTTACCTCTCTTCTCCTATTTTCTTTTTGTTTCTCAAGTCTTCTTACCTCTCTTCTCCTATTTTCTTTTTGTTTCTCATGTCTTCTTACCTCTCTTCTCCTATTTTCTTTTTGTTTCTCAAGTCTTCTTACCTCTCTTCTCCTATTTTCTTTTTATTTCTCACGTCTTCTTACCTCTCTTCTATTTTCTTTTTGTTTCTCAAGTCTTCTTACCTCTCTTCTATTTTCTTTTTGTTTCTCAAGTCTTTTTACCTCTCTTCTTCTATTTTCTTTTTATTTCTCATGTCTTTTTACCTCCCTTCTCCTATTTTCTTTTTGTTTCTCATATCTTCTTACCTCTCTTCTCCTATTTTCTTTTTGTTTCTCATGTCTTCTTACCTCTCTTCTCCTATTTTCTTTTTGTTTCTCATATCTTCTTACCTCTCTTCTCCTATTTTCTTTTTGTTTCTCATATCTTCTTACCTCTCTTCTATTTTCTTTTTGTTTCTCAAGTCTTCGTACCTCTCTTCTATTTTCTTTTTGTTTCTCATGTCTTCTTACCTCTCTTCTATTTTCTTTTTGTTTCTCAAGTCTTCTTACCTCTCTTCTATTTTCTTTTTGTTTCTCATATCTTCTTACCTCTCTTCTATTTTCTTTTTGTTTCTCACATCTTACCTCTCTTCTTCTATTTTCTTTTTGTTTCTCAAGTCTTCTTACCTCTCTTCTCCTATTTTCTTTTTGTTTCTCAAGTCTTCTTACCTCTCTTCTTCTATTTTCTTTTTATTTCTCATATCTTCTTACCTCTCTTCTCCTATTTTCTTTTTATTTCTCATGTCTTCTTACCTCTCTTCTACTAATTTCCTTTTGTTTCTCATGTCTTTCTACCTCTGTTCTCCTATTTTATTTTTGTTTCTCAAGTCATCTTACCTCTCTTCTAATTTTCTTTTTATTTCTCATATCTTATTACCTCTCTCCTCTTTTCTCTATATTTCTCATGTCTTCTTACCTCTCTTCTCTTAATTTTCTTTTTATTTCTCATATCTTCTTACCTCTCTTCTATTTTCTTTTTGTTTCTCAAGTCTTCTTACCTCTCTTCTTCTATTTTCTTTTTGTTTCTCAAGTCTTCTTACCTCTCTTCTTCTATTTTCTTTTTGTTTCTTAAGTCTTCTTACCTCTCTTCTATTTCCTTTTGTTTCTCAAGTCTTCTTACCTCTCTTCTATTTTCTTTTTGTTTCTCATATCTTCTTACCTCTCTTCTATTTTCTTTTTGTTTCTCATATCTTCTTACCTCTCTTCTATTTTCTTTTTGTTTCTCAAGTCTTCTTACCTCTCTTCTTCTATTTTCTTTTTGTTTCTCAAGTCTTCTTACCTCTC
The DNA here is from genome assembly GCA_021613375.1 of Megaleporinus macrocephalus. NCBI lineage: Eukaryota > Metazoa > Chordata > Actinopteri > Characiformes > Anostomidae > Megaleporinus > Megaleporinus macrocephalus. The sequence goes on from CM038723.1 coordinate 29,474,460, forward strand.
TTCTTCTATTTTCTTTTTGTTTCTTAAGTCTTCTTACCTCTCTTCTATTTCCTTTTGTTTCTCAAGTCTTCTTACCTCTCTTCTATTTTCTTTTTGTTTCTCATATCTTCTTACCTCTCTTCTATTTTCTTTTTGTTTCTCATATCTTCTTACCTCTCTTCTATTTTCTTTTTGTTTCTCATGTCTTCTTACCTCTCTTCTATTTTCTTTTTATTTCTCATACCTTCTTACCTCTCTTCTCCTATTTTCTTTTTATTTCTCATATCTTCTTATCTCTCTTCTATTTTCTTTTTATTTCTTATATCTTCTTACCTCTCTTCTATTTTCTTTTTGTTTCTCACGTCTTCTTACCTCTCTCCTATTTTCTTTTTGTTTCTCATATCTTCTTACCTCTCTTCTCCTATTTTCTTTTTATTTCTCATGTCTTCTTACCTCTCTTCTCCTATTTTCTTTTTATTTCTCATATCTTCTTACCTCTCTCCTCTTTTCTCTATATTTCTCATGTCTTCTTACCTCTCTTCTCTTAATTTTCTTTTTATTTCTCATATCTTCTTACCTCTCTTCTATTTTCTTTTTGTTTCTCAAGTCTTCTTACCTCTCTTCTTCTATTTTCTTTTTGTTTCTCAAGTCTTCTTACCTCTCTTCTTCTATTTTCTTTTTGTTTCTTAAGTCTTCTTACCTCTCTTCTATTTCCTTTTGTTTCTCAAGTCTTCTTACCTCTCTTCTATTTTCTTTTTGTTTCTCATATCTTCTTACCTCTCTTCTATTTTCTTTTTGTTTCTCATATCTTCTTACCTCTCTTCTATTTTCTTTTTGTTTCTCATATCTTCTTACCTCTCTTCTATTTTCTTTTTGTTTCTCATATCTTCTTACCTCTCTTCTATTTTCTTTTTATTTCTCATATCTTCTTACCTCTCTTCTATTTTCTTTTTGTTTCTCACGTCTTCTTACCTCTCTTCTCCTAATTTTCTTTTTATTTCTCATATCTTCTTACCTCTCTTCTCCTATTTTCTTTTTATTTCTCATGTCTTCTTACCTCTCTTCTCCTAATTTCCTTTTGTTTCTCATGTCTTCTTACCTCTCTTCTCCTATTTTCTTTTTATTTCTCATATCTTCTTACCTCTCCTCCTATTTTCTTTTTATTTCTCATGTCTTCTTACCTCTCTTCTCCTAATTTTCTTTTTATTTCTCATGTCTTCTTACCTCTCTTCTCCTAATTTCCTTTTGTTTCTCATGTCTTTCTACCTGTCTTCTCCTATTTTCTTTTTATTTCTCATATCTTCTTACCTCTCTTCTTCTATTTTCTTTTTGTTTCTCAAGTCTTCTTACCTCTCTTCTCCTATTTTCTTTTTATTTCTCATGTCTTCTTACCTCTCTTCTCCTATTTTCTTTTTGTTTCTCAAGTCCCTTTACCTCTCTTCTCCTATTTTCTTTTTATTTCTCATATCTTCTTACCTCTCTTCTATTTTCTTTTTGTTTCTCACATCTTACCTCTCTTCTTCTATTTTCTTTTTGTTTCTCAAGTCTTCTTACCTCTCTTCTCCTATTTTCTTTTTGTTTCTCAAGTCTTCTTACCTCTCTTCTCCTATTTTCTTTTTGTTTCTCATGTCTTCTTACCTCTCTTCTCCTATTTTCTTTTTGTTTCTCAAGTCTTCTTACCTCTCTTCTCCTATTTTCTTTTTATTTCTCACGTCTTCTTACCTCTCTTCTATTTTCTTTTTGTTTCTCAAGTCTTCTTACCTCTCTTCTATTTTCTTTTTGTTTCTCAAGTCTTTTTACCTCTCTTCTTCTATTTTCTTTTTATTTCTCATGTCTTTTTACCTCCCTTCTCCTATTTTCTTTTTGTTTCTCATATCTTCTTACCTCTCTTCTCCTATTTTCTTTTTGTTTCTCATGTCTTCTTACCTCTCTTCTCCTATTTTCTTTTTGTTTCTCATATCTTCTTACCTCTCTTCTCCTATTTTCTTTTTGTTTCTCATATCTTCTTACCTCTCTTCTATTTTCTTTTTGTTTCTCAAGTCTTCGTACCTCTCTTCTATTTTCTTTTTGTTTCTCATGTCTTCTTACCTCTCTTCTATTTTCTTTTTGTTTCTCAAGTCTTCTTACCTCTCTTCTATTTTCTTTTTGTTTCTCATATCTTCTTACCTCTCTTCTATTTTCTTTTTGTTTCTCACATCTTACCTCTCTTCTTCTATTTTCTTTTTGTTTCTCAAGTCTTCTTACCTCTCTTCTCCTATTTTCTTTTTGTTTCTCAAGTCTTCTTACCTCTCTTCTTCTATTTTCTTTTTATTTCTCATATCTTCTTACCTCTCTTCTCCTATTTTCTTTTTATTTCTCATGTCTTCTTACCTCTCTTCTACTAATTTCCTTTTGTTTCTCATGTCTTTCTACCTCTGTTCTCCTATTTTATTTTTGTTTCTCAAGTCATCTTACCTCTCTTCTAATTTTCTTTTTATTTCTCATATCTTATTACCTCTCTCCTCTTTTCTCTATATTTCTCATGTCTTCTTACCTCTCTTCTCTTAATTTTCTTTTTATTTCTCATATCTTCTTACCTCTCTTCTATTTTCTTTTTGTTTCTCAAGTCTTCTTACCTCTCTTCTTCTATTTTCTTTTTGTTTCTCAAGTCTTCTTACCTCTCTTCTTCTATTTTCTTTTTGTTTCTTAAGTCTTCTTACCTCTCTTCTTCTATTTCCTTTTGTTTCTCAAGTCTTCTTACCTCTCTTCTATTTTCTTTTTGTTTCTCATATCTTCTTACCTCTCTTCTATTTTCTTTTTGTTTCTCATATCTTCTTACCTCTCTTCTATTTTCTTTTTGTTTCTCATGTCTTCTTACCTCTCTTCTATTTTCTTTTTATTTCTCATACCTTCTTACCTCTCTTCTCCTATTTTCTTTTTATTTCTCATATCTTCTTATCTCTCTTCTATTTTCTTTTTATTTCTTATATCTTCTTACCTCTCTTCTATTTTCTTTTTGTTTCTCACGTCTTCTTACCTCTCTCCTATTTTCTTTTTGTTTCTCATATCTTCTTACCTCTCTTCTCCTATTTTCTTTTTATTTCTCATGTCTTCTTACCTCTCTTCTCCTATTTTCTTTTTATTTCTCATATCTTCTTACCTCTCTCCTCTTTTCTCTATATTTCTCATGTCTTCTTACCTCTCTTCTCTTAATTTTCTTTTTATTTCTCATATCTTCTTACCTCTCTTCTATTTTCTTTTTTTTTCTCAAGTCTTCTTACCTCTCTTCTTCTATTTTCTTTTTGTTTCTCAAGTCTTCTTACCTCTCTTCTTCTATTTTCTTTTTGTTTCTTAAGTCTTCTTACCTCTCTTCTATTTCCTTTTGTTTCTCAAGTCTTCTTACCTCTCTTCTATTTTCTTTTTGTTTCTCATATCTTCTTACCTCTCTTCTATTTTCTTTTTGTTTCTCATATCTTCTTACCTCTCTTCTATTTTCTTTTTGTTTCTCATATCTTCTTACCTCTCTTCTATTTTCTTTTTGTTTCTCATATCTTCTTACCTCTCTTCTATTTTCTTTTTATTTCTTATATCTTCTTACCTCTCTTCTATTTTCTTTTTGTTTCTCACGTCTTCTTACCTCTCTTCTCCTAATTTTCTTTTTATTTCTCATATCTTCTTACCTCTCTTCTCCTATTTTCTTTTTATTTCTCATGTCTTCTTACCTCTCTTCTCCTAATTTCCTTTTGTTTCTCATGTCTTCTTACCTCTCTTCTCCTATTTTCTTTTTATTTCTCATATCTTCTTACCTCTCCTCCTATTTTCTTTTTATTTCTCATGTCTTCTTACCTCTCTTCTCCTAATTTTCTTTTTATTTCTCATGTCTTCTTACCTCTCTTCTCCTAATTTCCTTTTGTTTCTCATGTCTTTCTACCTGTCTTCTCCTATTTTCTTTTTATTTCTCATATCTTCTTACCTCTCTTCTTCTATTTTCTTTTTGTTTCTCAAGTCTTCTTACCTCTCTTCTCCTATTTTCTTTTTATTTCTCATGTCTTCTTACCTCTCTTCTCCTATTTTCTTTTTGTTTCTCAAGTCCCTTTACCTCTCTTCTCCTATTTTCTTTTTATTTCTCATATCTTCTTACCTCTCTTCTATTTTCTTTTTGTTTCTCAAATCTTACCTCTCTTCTTCTATTTTCTTTTTGTTTCTCAAGTCTTCTTACCTCTCTTCTCCTATTTTCTTTTTGTTTCTCAAGTCTTCTTACCTCTCTTCTTCTATTTTCTTTTTATTTCTCATATCTTCTTACCTCTCTTCTCCTATTTTCTTTTTATTTCTCATGTCTTCTTACCTCTCTTCTACTAATTTCCTTTTGTTTCTCATGTCTTTCTACCTCTGTTCTCCTATTTTATTTTTGTTTCTCAAGTCATCTTACCTCTCTTCTATTTTCTTTTTGTTTCTCACGTCTTCTTACCTCTCTTCTCCTATTTTCCTTTTGTTTCTCATGTCTTTCTACCTCTCTTCTCCTATTTTCTTTTTATTTCTCATATCTTCTTACCTCTCTTCTCCTAATTTTCTTTTTATTTCTCATATCTTCTTACCTCTCCTATTTTCTTTTTGTTTCTCACATCTTCTTACCCCTCTTCTCCTAATTTTCTTTTTATTTCTCATATCTTCTTACCTCTCCTATTTTCTTTTTATTTCTCATATCTTCTTACCTCTCTTCTCCTAATTTTCTTTTTATTTCTCATATCTTCTTACCTCTCCTATTTTCTTTTTGTTTCTCACATCTTCTTACCTCTCTTCTCCTATTTTCTTTTTGTTTCTCAAGTCTTCTTACCTCTCTTCTCCTATTTTCTCTATATTTCTCACGTCTTCTTACCTTTTCTCCTAATTTCCTTGTTTCTCATGTCTTCTTACCTCTCTTCTCCTAATTTTCTTTTTATTTCTCATGTCTTTTTACCTCTCTTCTCCTAATTTCCTTTTGTTTCTCATGTCTTTCTACCTGTCTTCTCCTATTTTATTTTTGTTTCTCACAACATCTTACCTCTTCTATTTTCTTTTTGTTTCTCACATTTTCTTACCTCTTTTCTCCTCTTTTCTTTTTCCTCTCCTCTTGTCTCTTCCTATTTTACCTTCTCCTATTTTCTTTTTTCGTTGCTTCTCCTTTCCTCTTTTCTTTTCCTCTCCTATCTTCTCCTATTTTGATTCTCCTCTCATGTCTTCTCCACTGTTTCTTTTGTTTTCTCTTCTCCTCTTCCTTTTTCCTCTCCTCTTGTCTCTTCCCTTTTTTCCTTCTCCTATTTTCTTTTTGTTTCTCATGTCTCCTCTCTTCTTTTTTTCTATATTCTTTTCTAATGTTTTGTTCTTTCTCTCTCTCCTGTTCTTTTTGTCTTCTCTTCTGCTCAGACTCCTCTGTAGTTGTAAGTCAGTGTGGTTCAGCGGGAGGTTCTGTGGTTTGTGTTCTCAGGAGTAGCGGAGCAGTTTGCGATCGCCGAGGCGAAACTCCGAGCCTGGAACTCTGTTGATGAAGAAGATGTGGATGAAGAGTGCTCTGAAGAGGGTCTTGCCCAGAATAATGATCTGACCATTACAACCCAAAGCTCAGGTACGCACAGGACCTTCCTTCAGGTGTCAGAGTGAATGTCAAAACCCTGATCTCACAGCTATGACCCTCCAGATTTAGAAACAGTAACAGTGGAGTTATTTCTCTCCTGTAACCTCACTATCAGTCGTGTGGACTGTATACCAGTTGTTTATGTATACCAGTTAGTTATTTATTATTCAATTCCAGTCAAAAATATTTTATAAAGATGATTCCAGTTCTAAAGAATCTTTGTGTAATCTAAAAAATTGATCTTAAGTAGCTTTTAAATACTGCAGCAGTTTAACCTCATTGCTTCAGCCCGATGCTCCTCACAGTTTCAGGTCTCCACAGTAGAGAATGGAAATGCATTGGTATGCTGATGACACAGTTATGTATTCCTTTTGCCGCCTCTCTCGCTGAAGCTATCTGGAGAGTATGCAAATTGCATTGACAAAAATACCACAAATTCCATAATGTTTCTTAATGAGAGGAAGAATAAACACAGTGTTTTCTGAATTCCACTCCCAAATTGACTGATAACAGAATTCCCACCGAGAGTGAAACTGAATGGGATGTGAACTGGTCGCCTCCACCGCCAGCAAGTAACGAATGTAACCCAAAGCATAGTGATTAAGTTGGATATTAACACTTGCGGTAAACATGTTAATTTGTGGTTAAGATATAATAGTCATTCAGATTAGACTGTCATTCAGAGCAGGTTGGTGTGAAATGCTCTGTTCTAGAGAATCAGAATTGTTCACAGTGGGGGTGATCGGAACCTCGTTCACCTCTAAAAGCTCCCTTACAGGAAGTTATTACAAGAAATGGTTATGAATATGTTGCCTGATATCTGAGACATTGTTTTACAAACGTTTTGAGAAGATTTTACATGCAGTGCATAGAGAAGCAAAAAGTATAAAAATAAAACAAAAAAAAAATCACAACATATAACCATAAACAAAAACTCAGAAGACAGGTTTCTCTACAATCAATCATTTCACACTGAACTACTGTGAATGACCTTGTTTACATCCCCCTAATTAAATCAGGAAAAAATAAATGCTAATACAGAAATAGTGGTATTTATTTCCCCGGCACGGTGTAGTGGTTAGCACAGCCTCACAGCAAAGATGATCTGGGTTGGATTCCCGGGCCGGGCTGTTCTGTGTGGAGTGTGTATGTTCTCTCCGTGCTTGAGTGGGTTTCCTCTGGGCACAGTCCAAACACATGCATGTTAGGTTGATTGGTCACTCTAAATTTGAGTGTGTGCATGAGTGTGTTGGCTGTGCAATGGACTGGCAACCTGTCCATGGTGTACCCGCCTTCGCCCGATAACACTGGAATTGGCTCCAGTCCAAGTAAAATGTAACAATAGGCGGCTTACACTCTATGTTTGTATATCCACCGTAAACCCGAAACTAGTGGTATGAGAGATAAGCCTGCAGTCAGAAGCTGAAACACCAGGATTGGCTGGTTTGGCTTCAACTCCCAGCTGTGCTGGTGATGTGTTTTTCTTTGACTGCTATAGTTGCAATTTTATTTTTGTAGGATCAACAAAGCATAACAGCCTTACCAGTTTTGGTGGGCATGTGTTGACACTAAACCCCTTCGTGCTTAATTACCTTTACGTTCTTGCATAAAAGTGCATGTCTGAAAGCGGAGTAGGTGTAGGACCGATTATCCCAATTACCTCATTGCTTGGTTACGGAGTCGACTTCTAGATTCTGCACTTAAGCATTCCAGAGAAATGTCACATAACAGCTGGCTCCGTCCACAAACTCTGACTGGTTGAAACGTGTTGGTACAGACCTCTGAAATCGTGTGTCATTCTCAAGTCAGCATTATGCCAGTATTGGAAACTCAGGGTCTGGACACGTTTTCCTCTATGAATATTTCCCGTAATATTTTTCTGTGGTGAGAAAAAATGTCCCAAACATTGTGTAAAGCTATATACATGCTACAAACAAACAAACACTCCTAAAAAATGAAAATAAATCTGCTGACATTCAGAGAAGAAGTGGATGTACAGTGAAACATACCAGCTTTGGAGCTGTTTTATTCACCACAGTGCACGACAGCAGACTCCATTCAGTTTTCTCAGCTTAGACCCTAGGGCTGTGTATTGGCAAGAACCTGACGATACAATACGTATCATGATACAGCGATATTGCAAGCAAAGTGATAAACTGCGATCTTTCAAATCCTACTATTAAATCACTCCACTATATGAACAGGTTTGTCAATGCTTTCAATAGCATTGCGCCCTTGTGCTGCTTGTTAATGCTGGAGTGGAGTGCTCAGAGGTTAAAACACAACACACACTGATTCACTGTCTGCCAGGAATCTGTGTATCGACACTGTTTTTGAAATTCAATACTGTATCACAAAACATAATAACCCGAAATTTCAATATTTTCTTACACCCCTACAGGTCCCACAGTTCCAAACATGGGCATGACGTAAACTACAGAAATACATGCATTTTGTAGGGTCTTTTGAGAGAAGTTACAGAAGTTGGCTCCACCCACACAATCTGATTAGTTGAAAAAGTGGAAACATGTTTTATCTAACACTGACAGAAGCAACAATGGGTTTCTTTACACTAAGCTGCTGGAACGTCAGCTGAAGAAAACTGTAGTATTAAAAACAGTATTTTAAACAGTATTCAGGGCTTTTTTGCTTACTTTTTATGGACTTATTGATTGCAAAACCATTGTATGTAAGTAGTAAAACGCTGGAGACGGCATTATGTGGTGAGTAACATCAGTAATGATTTACTGTAACTGAATCACAGCTGTGATGATATTCAGCAGAACCCTGCACCTACTGTTCTGTTGCTTAATGTCTCACATGGGAAAATACATTTTAATACATCTTTCTCTATAGAGCCTGAGGTTCATGTTTCTTTATCCCGTTTGTCTTTTTACTTGATTCTGCATTGTAATGAAGCTATCTTGTACAGTCCAGTCCTTCTGTCTCCATCCTCTTTTTGTCTGTGCATCTTTTCTACCATTGTTCTCGTTTTTTTCCTTTTCTTATTCCACCTTTTCATGTGCGTTTTCTCTTCCTCTTCTGTTACGTTCTGTCCCTCCTCTCCCATCTCCCTTGTCTTTTTCTCTCTTATTCCTGTCCCCTCTCTGTTCTCCAGGCGTTCTGACTCTTTGCTCCTCCCTCAGACGGCGTGCTGTCCAGTCAGGAGTGTGCGGTGCCGTGCCAGACTGAGGCTGACCTTGAAACGTTCGTGGACGACCAGAGCGGCCTGCGGGAGTTCGGCCTTTGCCAGTTTAACTGTGAAGAACAGGCCGTGATAGATGTAGTTCCGAAAGGAGTTGAAAAACTACAACTCCCAGCCGATGAAGCCTACAGCCGGGTCAGCGAGTTCACCAAGGCTGACCGCCGGCCCCTCTGGAGCCGAGGAGATTCCTGCTATCACTCCACCTCCTACTCCGAGTCCGGCCTTTCTCCAGAAGAGGAAGAAGAGGAAGACGGAGGAGAGGTAGAAGAAGGAGAGGACAATGTGTTTCAGGAGGTAATTCGTTGGTACAGCCGCTGCAGGAGCATCTCCGACACTTCTGGAGCGGCGTCCTTTGACGACGAAGAGGTTGAAGACAGAGAGAACTCTGGGCAGTGATGTTCTTCTCTCTATCTCTCCCTACTCTCCTTCTCTTTCTATGTAAGGTCCCTTTAGTGCAACTGTCACCAACCCTCCACCTGGAGATCTGTTCTTCTTTCCTGCAGCGTTTGGTTCCAATGTTAAACACTAAGGCCATTGCAGACACCTACTCTGGCTAATAAACATCTTAATAAGATCTTGATTGGCTGGATCAGGTAGATTGGCCTCCACTTTATTCACATGGCTGCGATTTTTGAAGTGAGGAATAGTAAATTTGCTGCTTACTAACACTGTACACTGTCGAGTCACATTAATATGACCACCAGCTAATATCTAGAGTAACTAGACAGCAGCTAGACAGACTGGGAGATGCAATAATGTCTTGGTAGGTTGTCATAGATATTTGAGCCATGATGACTGCAGAGCATCCCACAGCTGATGGAGGGTGGTCCCACAGATGCTCAATTGGGTTCAAATCTGGGAAATTAGGGGCCCAGAGTAGTACTTGGAAGTCTGCCGCCGTCATAATAATGTGACTCGACTGAGTATGTCCTCATATTTAAGCACAAAGTGATGTTTGAACTCTGCTCTCCATTAGAGGGCAGTGTCTTTTGTCAGAGGTTCTAATCTGTTTGGTCCAATGGACCAATGCCTCCAAAGAAAGCAGGGGTCTCTTTTCCACCTTAGAGCCAAATGTTCTCTGGGCTGTACTGTGCTGTTCTGTGCTGGTGCAGACCGGTTATGAGATGGTACAGCCCTAGGAGCCTCTTGGTTGCTAAATAAGAGCCAAGAAATGTTGAAGAAAACAAGAGTGGCTCGGCAACAGCTACACCCTACAGAACAGGTTCGATCCTGGCTGTCACTTCAACACCAGTCAACCGATTTTGAGCACAAAGTGATGATGCTTTCATTTATTTGGCAACCATGTACGTAAACTGAACTTATTAGATTTTTTTTGTGTTTGTTTTGCCAAGATGTAGTGGTACAGTACTGATGGAAACCACCAGCTATGTCGCCATTGCGCCATTCCTATGCATTAGCATGGTTAGCTGTGTCAAGGAACCAATGCCGAGCAGGTTAGTAAGCCGTGTCTGTGTGGAAAAGCCACTGGAACCACTTACTCTTTGTGCTCAGAACCTCAAATTCAATGCTGGTCTGATGCTGGGTTAGCTGGTCGTCCAGCATGGCAACATACCGGCACTCGCCATTGACCTGAGTCAACTGTGTCATGACGTAATGACATAAACAGAATAAAGTGTAAATAAGGTGATACTAGTTGTGGCTAAACTCTGCAGGAAAACTGAGGAGCATGGCTGTTGGTTAAGTATCTCCTCAGTCTTTCTTTCATTTTCTCAATCTCTCCATTCTCTCCTCAATCTCCCTCCCGCTGATCCTGACTGACTGTTCTTTCCTCTTCTTGTCCTGTACCACCTCTGTGACTTTTGACCTCCATGTCCTGTGTTTTGATTGGAGATCAGAGAGAAGATTGCAGTGACCAGGTCCTCAGGTAACTGAGGGGTCCGATTCAGACAGCATCCGTACCAGCCTCAGCAGACTCTAATGCTGGACTATGATGGAAAAAAAAACAATGTTTTCACTGTATGCCCACGTTCGTTTGTAGCCTTTTATTAGTGCAAGCCTCTGACCTCAGAACCATTTTCATTTGATTATTTAGAAGACGATTCAGTTCCTTTGGCAGGGATCAGAATTTTTTGTTCCATTTTCTCAAATATAATCATTCACATGCAACTGTCTGAATGCAGACGGTTAAAACAAGACAATTTATGTTTGAAAACTGCCTGAGACGTTTATTGCTGCCAAGAAATTGCAGCATGCTTCACTGAATATTGTTTTATTCAATCCAAGTTCTAACTAGTGGTGTAAAGGGCCCCCGTGCAAAACAATGAACGCTATCTCTCAGATTTCAGTTTGTTTTCATTCATTGAATGCTACGTTTGTTAATAGTGATACTTTTGTTTTCATTTTTTAGTCTATGGCTGGGTAAGAACACAGAAATATCAAGGAATTAATTTTTCAGGACTTTTTTTTCCTGGACAATACATAAATACATTTCTATTACAAGCTGCTGCTGCATACTTTCAGGTCAGCACACTGAAGGTCAACAGCGGTTGAAACCCTTGATGTTAAAAGCAACCATGCAGTTTTCAATGAAGCCTTACTGACTGAAACAGGACACTGAAACTATACATTAGCAGCTAAACATGTTGTGAAATATGTAATCTCAACGACTTGACACTTCTCCAAGGCTTTCCCAATATTTCCAGGACATTTGTTCTTATATATTCTTTATTTATCTATTTATTCTTTTTTTCAGATTTTTAAAATGTTTTCATGACCAGAAAACTTACAGTTGGTTTTCCAACTACACATGACTATTCAGTAAAAGCTGGTTTTTCAGGATGTGGGAGAATTCTGCTTCATGTGCAACACATTAGCACATATAATGAATATATGTTGCAGGCTACAAGGAGCTGCATGAGGGACATAAACAGATGTCAGGTCTGGAGAGGTTTTTTTTCAGAAATTTGATTGCCCTTTAAATGATTGGTATCATTTTCTACATAAGGGCCGGAATGAAAATGATCAGGGGGGATAGCTGACCGCCCCAGTAGTTACACCACTTGTTATAACAGTCTGAAATTGATGCAGTTGAATCTTAACCAACATTTCTTATAGCTTATTATAGATTACACAAGTCAGGATGATCTCCCGTTCTTAAAGTTCAGTCAAGCATGCTGATGTTGCTATAAATGAATGGAAGATAGCTAATGCTAATTGGTGATTATTCTGTTTCATTCATTGTTGGCAATGTTAGCATTATTGTTTAAACCATTACTTTAAGGAACGGAAGTGTCTTCAATGAGAATGTCTATGAATGTTTCTAAAAATTTTTTTTTCTACTTGCTGGCTTAAAGTGGCGATAAGAGATGAGTTACTGTAACTGTGTTGGTTGGTTGGTTTCCTGAGAGGGAAAAGCCTTGTTTTTTCTTTTTTTTTTGGGTTGAAATGCTTTTTTTGCTCCCGGGGCCCGAACTGAGGGGTATTTAGAGGCTTTTACGCTTTGATGCAGAAGCTTTTGAGCGTCTTGTCTATGAACAGAATGTGCCCATTTACTATGATCACTGTGTGATGTTGTACCTCAAGAAACTGAATGACACTGTTAAGTCTCGTCTTTCTTCTCTCGTTGGCTTTTTTCCTGCTCCGTACTGTATGACTGTGATGTGAAATATGTGCTAAGCTGCTGAATGAAAAGGTTTTGAAGGATGTACTTTCTCGTAACCTTGAGATGCAGCATCTTTTACGAATGATAGTCAAAACACTAGAACCGGTATAGTGTAAATGGAAAGAACACGTTCTCAGTAGAACCTCATTGACTTGCATGGTAAACAGCCACAGTGAAGTAAAACTGGTGATTCATGGTCAACATGGCATTATTCTGACCGTATATAAATGTGACCTGGTAACGTCACTGTGTTTATTTGTGCGTGAGGACGTTTTTGGACGTTTGATGTGTTTATCTCGGTTTCTTTTTTTAATCCTTTGTACCAAAAGAAAAAAAAAAGATATTTGGGAACAAATGTGATGACTGCATTAAAGTTGATGAGTGTCCGTTCATTCTGATGTCCAGTGAGTCGTGTCTTGCATGCTTCTAGTGAATGGAGAAGCAAAAGCAAACTTTCAAGTTGAAATTTAATCTTTTACTGATGTACAAAACAAATGTTTTCTGAAAAATAATGGCAACTGTTGATTCCATATGCATATCCTCTATATGTACAGGGCACGTGTGCTAGATTCATACACATTACGTATCGTCATATAGTCTGTACAGGCGATGGTCTTATAGAAAGCATTCAGGGAGATGACTGCAGACTTATTGCTTACTCTACATTAAATGTGCGCTATAATAGCATACAGTATAATACATGACAGGCTTGATTTAAAGAGCACAGAAAGTGGCGAATGTAGACATAAAACATTTAACGGTTTATATCTCAAAATCGTTAACAGTGTTCTGAAGCGGCGTTGGATTTACATGAATCTGCAATCTAAAGGTGATCCTGCTGGATATAATTGAATTGAACTGAACGACAAAGCGAGTCTTTCTGTGAGAAGATGAAACTGCTTTGCCAGGAAGTCAGTGTTACAGTTATTGTTCCGTGAGCTTGCCTTCATTACTTTCAAATCAAGCCCTTAGTCCCCATTTCTGCAGCACAAATGAAAAGAAAATGCAAGTGAATGTTAAATTTACTCCTTGTTACTGATCTCCAGACTCCGCCCACAAATGCATTCTTTTCTCTCCTGGCTACTGTTGTGAGGTGGAATAAGCTTTAAGTTCATAATGGAACTAATTTTGTTTGATAGAACAATTTAAAGATCCACAAATCTTATATACCTATTAAATTGCCAAAATTCTATATTTTTTTAATAGACATAACTCTATAAATAAACAACACTGTTGAAATGAACAACCATTGAATAATAAATATTCTATTATTTTTAATTATAATATAACTAAGTTGTGTACCAAGCTTGTCCAACCTCACAACAATATAGGCCCCTTTTCAAAAAAGAAAACTCACAATCATTCAGTATTAGTCAGTGGTGACCAGCATTATACTGTTAACATAATGATAAATCTTATCTGCGCTTAACAGTGGACACAGAACGGTTTACCAGTATGGATTCCTGATGGTGAGTTTTTCTTTTCAGTCCACTAAACCCGTTACTGTGAATTCACATAGACATTACATTAAACCCAACATTCTATATGAAATAATCTTATTTGGCAATACATACTACACAGATTATTGCACAATTTGGTTAGCCTATTAAAAGACAAACAATAATAATAAAATATGTAAGCTGAGAAACAGTTCTACTAGATGGGCGCTGTGCAGAGTGTATGAAGTCAGTCATTGTAATCGATTGGTAGAACGTAATCAGACATAAACTACAGCAGTTGTTTGGCTGGCAATGACCATTCAGTGCCTATAAACTGGTCTGTGACGGAAAACAAAACAGCAGACTTGAGACAAAAATACCTGAAGAAAAGCATTTGCATCTAAATGAATGTAAAAAAGCCCATCTGAGCTCACTAAAGTTGGATTAAGTGGGCATCAGGTGATGTTTGGGTTGTTTCCTGCTTGTGTATGCGAATTAACATGCACCTGCGAGAAGGGGAGCTTGCTTGCTCCTCAGTCTGCTCAATAATAACAGTTTGAGGACACCTTGGCTTTGTTAAACCTTCCACAACATATATGCATTACCTAAGTAAGAATAGTTGAACATACACTGTTACACAACAAACAAAATGTGAATAAACAACACAAATAAACAAAGTATGTGTATTATCAAATGTTTACATTAAAACTATTTCTTTTGAAATTCTGTGTAGTTCATACTATGGAAATGATGATCAAATGGGCGGAATGTCCTAATATCTTTTGCTCTGACGACCAGTAACAGGAGCCTGGAGAGTTTCGCTTTCTCATTGGAGAGCTGACTATTGCCCAAATGAGAAACAGATCCGATGTTTTCACGCACCTGATATTTCCAAATCCGACCTTTGCCACTTTCATACAGTCCTAAATCGAATACCTATCCAATGTTACTCTGTGACTTTAAAAAGAACTCTCAAATTGCAATTCATGTGTTTTTCTCTGCACATGCGCCATTAGAAAAATTGCTCTGAAAACCAACACGTCAGAGCAATTTTCATCTTTGTCTCTCTCTAGCAGCGGAAAGCTGTTCAGAGCAAGTTGTCTTCCAAATGAAGATTTTGATTACTGTTGATGCTCATTGATAATTTGTTAATAATAAGAAGTGAATAAGGAACAATGGCATGAGTTCAGGTTGCCAACAGAAGTTTACAAAAATCAAACAGGCTGATTAAAATACTGATTTTCACTGTATGATCTGGTATGCAAGATATCAGTTATACACGCAATCAAATTCATTGACTCACAAGTTGTAGAAACAAACCACGTGTTGTGTAAAGTTGCATGTATGTATGAGTGGATGTACACTGCATGTGTGATATTTTGTTTTTCTTAATCTGTTTAGATTTAATATGCAATATTGTTATCAACTGAAAAAGAAAACGCTATATTTTGTATCAAAACCATTTTTGAAAACCTTGGTGTCCTCAAACTTTTGAAAGGCAGAGTATCTTAAACACGTGTGTGTGTGTGTGTGTACCTGTGTCTTGGGCTGCAAGTGTGTAAATCTGTGACGAGTCTATAGATGGTTGACGAGTGATGGTTCCACTTTCTGCTGGCTTGTGCATTGGTGACCTTTACTTGCATGGTAATTACAATGTGCTACAAACCCTCTGACTAATTCTGCTGCTGTGAGCGACAACACATTTACTTTATCTCTCTCGCTCTTTTTATACCATTATTCATCTCTCTGTCATTCTTGACATTTTGTCCTTTTGCTCTGCCCTGTCTGTCTTAGCAAGAGAAAGCATCTTAAACATGGACACTACACCTAATATTTCTCACTGAGGGATTGTTGGACAGAGCTTCCTTCATGCACAATGAAATTTGATCAAGGGCGCCAGGCAACATTAGCTTGTTTCAAGAAAGAATGCCTAAAAAGAACTAAATATCATTGCCTTCACTGTTGCTATCCCTGTCTCTGCTGCTGATGCCCTCAAAATGGCAAGTAACTATTGAGAAAACAAAATAATCTTTACTTTTAATGTTTGTTAATCTAATTAGATGATACATAACCGACAATAGCAAGACAGAGAAAGTTGAACAAACTGGTATAAATTAATAATAAGATGCCAAGGGGTTGCTATGTGGTTAATTGTACTAACAACAAAATAAAAACACCAGATCTTAGATTTGTTCCCCTGCTATGTCCTGGTTGGGGTTCAGGCTAGATAACTGGGCTAACGTTGCTAGGCCAGTTGTCAGAGCACAGTGGTAAATCTAGCCAACACACTATACCTAGAGCCGGACTGAAAAGTTAAATATTTCACACAACTGGTAAATTGCTCACTCGGAGACTCCATAAAAGTGTAAATGTGCAAAAGTTTGGTCACCCCGTTGACAAATGTGTTGTTGATATTCAAAAATAATTAAATAAACAAATTAATTTAACACATCCTTCACAGAAAACACAATTTAATGCATGATTATTCTTTAATTACTGTAAATTAAATACTTTGAATTTTGCATGTGCAAAATGTATGAATTTATGATTTTTTTCCTGGTAAAATGTCGGGAATTCAGCAAATAAACTTAATCATGCATTAAAAGGTGCAAAACCTGTGTGTATGCTACATGAACATGTATTAAAGTTAAACTATTTATTTGACTGAAGTACTTCCATATCATTTTACTTGCATTATTTCTTGAAACAATCAATGCAAAGTATATACACACACACCGACCACATGGAGGTACACACCATATATCTACACTCATTGGCAATTTTATCAACTGTACTTATCATATAGCAGCCATATAGAGCAGAGGTCACTAATAGGCGGACAACGGTCCGGGTCTGGACCCAGACGTTGTCCAATGCGGACCCAAAGCTATAAACTATTAAGAACGATTTAATTTAAAATTATTTCAAGCGGCGGAACTCTTCTCGTCTTTATGGTACATGGCAGTAACCTCACAGACCAATCGCGTGCGCTGTAAGATCACCAAAGTCTCCTCAGCCAATCACACAGGCGAGGTACGAAGCGAGTAGCAGCAGTCAGAAGGTAAAGCAGGTAGGAGAAAGAATAACGTGCTCAAAAAAAAAGGAAAGTTGACGCAAAACCCGACTGTATTAACTAGAAATGGAGAGACTTATGTTTATTCTTCTAACAGGCGGCTCCAAACCAACAGGTAAAGACGTGAAACGAGAAGACGCTGCTTTATTTACTGTTTCTATAAATAAACACTTCTTTTTTATGTAGCTCTTGTTTTTATTGTCATTTATTAGAAGTTTATAAATAATTCATTCAGTTCAGCAATTAAACAGTAAATATACTGAAATATACTGAACGGTATGTGTGATATGTTGGTGTTTCAGTAGCTGATGGTATAAGATGTTGATACTGAAAAACAGATGGATTACAGTTTGTACGTGTAAAACTACTAAGTGCTTCTACATGTTAACTAGAGCTGATAAAATAAACAATGAGTGTAGACACAAGAAAGTGTACCTCATGAAACGGCTGATGGGTGGTGGGTATGTATATGTGCACATTTCTATTGGTCATATGTTGAGGGAAGCTGCTGTTTTACAATGGAGTGAAAGTAGTATTTCATATGACAGTAATTGTGTATATTCCTACAACAATCTCAATGATAGTTAGATATACTGCCTCCATGTATTCACTTGATGTCATTTGCAATGCCCCGCTTTTTCCCTTTGCACCCTATGCTGATGTCTGGAACCCGCCTCCCCCCTTGTTTTCTGTCATTGTGGGCTATATTAGGGGCTATAAATAGAGAGAAATTGTAGCGTAGCTCTCAGAGATGCTCTTGTTTAGATTAAAAGTGTCAGCTCCAGATGGGTACGTGGGCTAGGTGCAGCTGAGTCACACACACTGTTCACTTACGCAAACACACACCCTCCATCTCCTCCTCCTCGCTTTGCTCTTGAAACCTGACATTCGTGCTGACACGATAACGCATGTTAAATATGACATCACCAACATGTTCACAGAGACAAATTCATGCTATGGCGTCTATACATTCAAAACGTCTTCGTATCACTCGCAAATACAAACAGACGTCGTGACTGGTCTGCAATCAAACAAAAGTGGGTAGAATCAGTACAGAGTGGACATTGTGTGCTTCGCTGCTGATATTGTCACTGTCGTAAAAAAACCTTGTATCTCCAAAATAGTAACTGAACAGGAAAAGCTAAATTAAACATTAATTTGTGATGCTATAATGAGGTTACAGCAACTTCTGGACCATTTCTGCTAAGAAACGTAGGGCTGTGTGGGTCACACAGTCCTATTATAATCATTACCATGTAAAACAGCTGTGGGTGTTTGTTTTTTTTTTAATTGTCCAGTAATTTAGAGAAGCAAGCACAGCAATAGCGTGCAAGTTAAAGCTCAATCTTTAAAATACAAGAACATAAAAGTTCAGTAGAAGCTTAAGACTGCAATCTTTAAATTGGCAACAAAACTGTAATCAATCCAGGGTCTGTCTCAAAACCTAGTGAGCTGTCTAAGTAGGCTGTCTAGGTAGGCAGCTGTTTAAGTAGCAGCGTTCTGTCTGACATCTCTCCTCATAAAACAGATTACTGAGACGCTTTAGTTAGAGAGAAACTGCGTCACGGCTTGTTCCCGCCCAATGCAGCACGCGACCAGTGGTTTAGCTGGTTGCTAAATTACCAGCTGGCATCCAAAACAATAACCCGTGGCTTAAAAAACCGCTAGCATAAATGCTAATGGCTCGAGTATAAAACTGCAAAATGGTTAACGACTCATTACAGAGTTGATAATAAATGTTTTATATGACAAGAAACACATTAAAACACCAGAGATAATCGAAATAACTTACATTTTAAAACCACTTCACTGCTCGTAGATTTGCCTGTGTTGCATCATGGGATTGTCTTAGCGGCTGAGGAAGCATCCGATGCTTCCTTAAAATCGGGCCAAAATAAGGTGCCTTAGTAGACAGCATGTTTCAGGTATCTAAGAATTGGGACAGCCTACATGTCGGGAGCGCATACTATGACGTAAAATGCTGTCTATGTAGGAGCTCACTAGGTTTTGAGACACATCCCTAGTAAGAAAGAGCAGAATTGAGAATCTCACACATACTTTGCCACTTGAGGTTTCTAAGCTTAGCCTGATGCCTTCTTTCTCTGAGAATATTGCACCTGAGGTCATTTAAAACAGTCCGTTTTATCTGCTAGACTACAACTGAGACCATGGTACTTGTGTTCTGCCCAGGATCAAAGTTGTTTTCTCTAAATGTATGAAACCTAATGCTGAGGTCTCACACTAGAGTCTAGCGACTGCCTACATATTTGGCATGAACACGAACTTGATATAATATAAATTAATAATCATCTGTCCAAATTTAAGTTTTATTTTTGCTTTAAGAAACTAACTTAGCAAATAATTATTTTGAACAGCATAGCTTCGCCTGGCTAACACTAACACTCTACTTCTGCACACAAGACATGCTACATTGAACATATATTTAACATATAAATGTATTTTTTGGTGAAACACATTAAACATTCTTTTGGCTACACTTAACTGGTCTTTCCTGAATCGATTCCTGCTTTTGATATCGGCCTGCAAGTTAGGTACAATAAATGTGGTATTAATGCAGGATATGACATCACACAACATGACTAAATGTTAAATATACTCATACGTGGGAATACTGCTGTCTTGCTCAGTAAATGAATGATAGTACATTTTTATCATCAGTGGGAGCTGTTACCGTGGTGACTGGGTTAACAGTCACCGTGCGCAGCCCTAAAACAACGTAAAAGACAACATTTTAAAAAGGAGATGCAAGGTTTTGTTATGACATAGATGATAAGCTCCTTCCACATGGCCTCTTCACCCTGATTTCACAAAAAGCTGCTTATTAGAATATATGGAGTGTGCATTACCAATAAAAAGCCAGCCGTCATTCTGGCTGGTTACCAGCGTTTGAGGGACCGCCCTCACATGGAAGTTCATCGTTTTGGACCAAGCCCTCTTCGCTGGCCGTTTCTGAGAAGTCCTCGAGGTGGTGGGCAGAGTCACTGTCGCAGGGCAGCTCTGACTGGTGCTCCTCTGAGGGCGTGGCGTCAGCGTAGGTTATCTCTGATTGGTCCTCCGTGTGTAATGGGCTGTTCTGACTGGACAGCTCAGTGCAGTCCGTCTCGTTCACCAGGCTGCCCTCGGACGGCTGCTCCAACTGGTCCCCCAGGTCCGGGAGGTTCGGTTCCCGCGGCAACGACAGGCTCTTATGACGACTCCAGAGCTTGTGGAGCTCAGTAACCTCGGAAACGCTGCTGCTGGTGCCACTGTCACGGAAACTGGCCAGCGGAGGGCGGACCTTCACTCCCGTCACTGTCACGGAGCCTTCGATGGCCTTCCGCAGCTGCAGTCAGAAACAAAAGTGAAATACACCAGCTCTATATTTAGCAGAAACTGTAGAACATACACTTTTCTGATGTATTAGCAATTTGAACCATGTTTATATAATACTTTTTATTATTTTTATATAGGGTACAATTACTTATTATTGTACTCTAACATTAACCACATTCAATATTAGAAACTGGCCGTTATTTCCCATATAATATTAGAAATGGCATGTTTATAATTAGTTACTGACACAAATCCCATTTTGTATATTTATTATTATATTATATCTAATGCAACCCCATAACTGCATGCTTATTATAATACACTGGCTAACAAACATCACAAACTGTAAGTTTATTCTAATGTTAATCACACAAACCCCATGTAATAGCCATGAAATTACAAATATTTTCATTGTAGACATACTAAATGTTAACCACAAATGTTATTACAAATTGTGGTTTATTATTATCTACTGGCTAATATTAGTAATGAAACCAGGCACTAACAGATGCAGTGATGGACTGACCACCTCTAAATATTGCATAATGGTGAATAAGCATTATGGTGAATAGTAAATGTGTAAATAATAAGGAATACATGCAAAAATCCTCAAGACTAGTTGCTATTCAGGCAGGAGACTCTGCATTTTTAGTGGTAAAAATATGAAATGCTATAAAAAAGCTACAAAATCATTACTTGATTATCTAACACCTGAAGCATACTCACTGGTCACTTCATCAGAAACCCCACCCCTACACAGACTAGCTCATCTGTTAATGCACAGTTTGTCTCAGTCATCCTCTAATTCTTCATCACTGCTCACTCTCTGCTCATAAAGTGGCCAGTGAGTGGGACGACAAAGTAGGTGTTTGTAATAAAGTGGTTCATAAGTACATTTTACAAGTGGAAATCAAAAATATCAGCAAGCAAATAGATGAAATTAAACACACCTCTTTCAAAGAGACCACTCCGACAAGCCTCCCGGTACTCGTCACATATGCATGATCCAGACCGAGCAGGGAGAAAATAGTGTGTGTCTGTGATTGACACACAGAATAACAACATAAGAGACACACAGTTAAAGAGGTTTGCTATGAAACTCATGTCACATCAAATCTGCACACAGATCTTTTTTTTTTTTTTTTTTTAACAAAATATGTATTGGTGCCTTTACGTTCAAAGCTAAAAAGACTCTTATGAAGTGAGTCCTTCTTTCTGATTACATGAGGGCTTTAATATAAAATGGCGGAAACAAAGGAGGAGGCGAGACAAGCTTACTTTATGTAAGGATGTGCGCTCCACAAGCTGGAAGGGGGCAGGATCTATCTTGCAGTTGTTGAAATTGACAGGTTCATCTAGCTGCTGCTCCTCCCATTCGGCTATCTAAGGTAAAGAGATGGATACATGGTTAACCTGTGCAAAACCAAGATAAAATAAATATCTACAATTTTATAGTTTGGCCAAGCAGTGGTGCTGAGCCGTTTTCTAAAGTGCCCATGTAATACAGAGCATATTATTGCGTTTGTACATTCCAGGGGCACACCACCCCAATCCTGGAGGGCACAGTTTGATACTGCTCTTACTCAAACTCACAATTAACCAACGATCTGAATTACACATGTCTGGGCAGGTAACACCAAACCATGAACATCAGGACCGGAGCTATGATATATTCTTTCCAACTTAAGCTCGTTTTTACTATTAAAAAAAAACCCAAAAACTATGTGTAATATATAAGTGTTTACAAATCTGACTACTGGACAGGTTGGTTCCTGAAACAAAGCTGGGAGCAAAAGGTTTGAGTGGGTTGGAGTGGGAGAAGCCATATAAATATCCCAAATTAGTATCAATGCAACAATGAAATCTGATAAACAAACTGTGTAAGATTTAGTGACACCTAGTGGTGAGGCTGCAGATTGAACACCAACTGAAACCCCCTCCCTTTCTAAGTATGTAACAGAACATATAGTGACTGTTGGGTTTCCCTAGTCTTTGATAATGAGGATTCACCTCACTTGTGTTTTCATGTGCTAAATAATACATATAATTTTAGGTCTGTATATGTATAGTATGTGTGAAGAAATCATGATGATTGGAATTGCTTAAAATAAAAAATATCTCTACATTAACTTGCATTAAATGCCAAGAATGTTGTCGCCCTTGCCTGTAGTTCAATAGTTGCTTTTTACTAGACAGAAATGATTTGTCAAAATGTAGGTTCTAAAACTTGTCACAACACAAAACGATTAGCCAGCACCATCGGCAACCAACCTCTAGAGGCACTCTCTACAGCCAGCATGAGGTCTGTCCGTTCATTATAGCTCAACTTGGTGATCTCTGTTGAAGGAGGACCTGCTTCTATGCAGATATTAAGCGCTCACTCTAGGCTAGTCACAACACAACGATGTGTAGCTATACGTAATAATACACTAACGAGAACATGTTTTTGTATGCTATATTAGATTTCTACTAATAGATCCGTGCAAAATCTTACACGCCATTAAGTGTAGGTTTAGAAAAAAAGAGTGGTGTCTTACTTTATTAACGTACACATTTGTAACAGTACGATATATTTTCTTGGTGGAATTTGTTAGAATGGGCCTTCAAATGAAAACTGGAATTTGGTAAAATGTGACTTTGGTAAAATGAGAAAACTTACTTCTGCTGTTGACATATCATCTTCGACATCAGGACAATCCTGAAAACACAAAAAACCCAACAGTAAAAACACTCAGACACCACAGTGCCCCTCACAAATGAGCATGCATATTGCTTACTTCTCACAAGATGGACAACTCGTACTAATCTAACCAACAGAAGCGACTAAAGCTTTACTGAACATTATTAGCAAGCTTTAGCGACACATTGAGCACAGCCTGAAGGAGAATGAAGGAGACTGCGTGCCATTACAGAAGCAATAAAGAGCTACTAGAGTGAACAGCTTCATTACTTCTAAAGATTCTCAATCTAGTGAGGAGAGATTGAGGTTTCAGGTTCAATTTTGTTCAATTTCTCAGTGCAATTCAAAAGGGATCATATCTCAAATTTCAATATGGAGCATCGAGACGTCCGCCTGCAAGATCATGAACACAACTTCTGGACAGTCTCATGCAAAGCTGTGGGCGGCTACATCTCAGCAACATACCAAGGCCTGTCATGAATTCCATGAAGGACTACACTCTTAAACATAAAGGTGGCAAAAAGCATTTTTAGAGCGATGCCATAGAGAACCACCTTTGCTTCCCTAAAGAACCTTTAGTAAATGGTTCTCTAAATGAGATTTTTTTAAGGTTCTGGTCAGACATTCCTAATACTTTAAAAACTGACCATCAAAAAGGTTTATTACGGAACCAAAAGTCAAAGAATCGTTTTGCCAGCTTTATTATTTGTCAGCATGTACTGACAAATTCATACCATATGAATAAATAAATGAATAATTTAATTCATACCATGGTATGAGTATGTGGTTCTTTCATGAGTGAGATGATTCACTGTGTGCAGAGCTTACAGTGTGGAAAAAGCGATGCACTGAATTTACTTGAATTAAACAGGAGTAAAAAATATATATCACATCAATGCAACTGAAATGTTTTTTGTTTTCCTACTTTTAGCAGTAATACAATGTAAAACTTGTTTTATATGTACAGAAGGTATACATTTAAATCAAGCACATTCAATGCATGATTTTTTTCAGTGTACAACATGGAAGAGCAAGCCAGCAGGGTCTTTGTGCTATCAAGGCCCGTTTGGCTCTGGAAGGTTTCCGGCTCCATCGGAGATTCAGCAGGAGACTGGAGCTGATTTCTGGCAGTGCGCTTACCGCCATAGTTATCCTCACACGCTTGGGCTTCCTGCTCCTCTTAGGAGCCACGGAGCCAGCGGTGCTCTTCCAGAAAGGGACAGATAAAGAAAAGGGGAGGAGCACATAGCGTTACTGCAATGTTAACGCAAACTTGCAGCCTGAATGTGCATGTCTGTAACATGAAGCAGACACAGCCGTCCACCACTCTTCTCCCGGAACAAGGACAGAAACATCAATGCCACGCCAGCACAAGGTTAACACAACATTAAAGGACTAGTTCAGCAAAAATCTAATTTTCACAGTTTTCACCCTTACCACAAATGTAGTATCACAAATCAGGCAAGAAATAACTGGCTAAAAAATGATGGGAAATTTAATAGTTTAGTCTTGATTATGTGGTTTCTGACACAAAAAAATAGAGGCTTGAAAATTGCTGCTCATAGTATATTAAGATATACTGTATATATATTCTTTCATCAATGTCTTAGCTGATCAACTACATTTGGGATACAGTAAAAATGTTCTCAATTTGATTTTATGCTGAACTATCCTTTAGAAAACATTCCTCAAGTTCCACCCAGACTCCCAAAATCCTGCAAAGAAGTGCTTGGGTTAACAGTCATTGTTAGCAGGTAACTCCACCATTCAACCTGTGGACGCTAAGAGGAAAAATAAGTGCTGTAACTTGGAAGCCAAGAAAGAAATAATGGTGATAAATCAAAAGATGACAGCAGTCTGAGATGATCAACATTCAGGATACCAACACCTAGAGAACATGACGAGCAACCAGAAACTACAAAGGGTACACAGGTACACTAGGGCCATATAGTATGGTAGGAATAGTACAGATGGAGCTGTGATTAGTGGGGATGCTTAGAGCATGCAGTAAACGCCACTAACTGGTTAGAGAGTTTAAAATTTGCAGTCTTCTAAGATACATCTGCAATTCCAATAATATGTAACATATTGTACAGCCCTTAGGTGTACTTGTGTGAAATCCCTGCCTCACCTAGTAGACCATCTTACCTCCTCCTGTTCCTTCACTGGTTCTCCACAGGACACACTCGGAGAGCCTGCATCAGACAGCGGGTAGAGAATGTAGAGAGAGTGTGAAGAAGTGTTTGAGCAGGGTAATGTCTGTGGTAAAGGTGTGTAGATTTGTTTGTACGCACTGTTCAGGGTCTCCGTGTTGCTGATTGAAGACACTGTCTTGAGAGCAGATTTGAGGGGTATTTGTGAGTTGGTCAGAGTGGGGCTGTAGGAGGATTCCTCAGTGGAAATCTAGAGAGAGATATCTACTGTAAACTTAATAGATAAGTAGTGTATCTACTAACTTAAAGACATAGCTAATGCTAAAGCCTCCTCTGGTGAAAAATGTTGCTCCTCCAGGTTTAAGAACAACAACCTTCCTCTTAGCCCAACTGCAGCGTAAAGAAAATACATTTCTCTTGCATGTAGACTATATTGCCAAAACTATTTACTATAAACTATTCAGGCTTTCCACATGGTATAGGAGTGTGTTTATGGGAATTTTTGACTGTTCTTCCAGAACTGCATTTGTGAGGTCAGACACTGATGTTGACTCGCAGTCTTCGCTCTAATTTATCCTAAAGGTGTTCTATCAGGATAAGGTCATGACCAGTCAAGGTCTTCCACACTAAACTCGCTTATCCATGTCTTTACTGCACACGGGTACACAAAGCAAGGTACATAATCCCCAAACAATTCCCACGACGTTGGGAGCATGAAATTGTTCAAATCTCTTGGTATTCTTTCACTAGAAGAAAGAGGCCAGGCCCAACCCCAAAAACTGCATACCATAATCCCCCCTCCACCAAACTTCTCCCCTGCTCTACAGTCCAGTGGCAGCATGCTTTTCATGACTGCATCCGATGCTTTACATTGCACTTGGTGATGTAAGCCTTGGATGCAGCTGCTTTGGCCATGGAAACCCATTCCATGAAGCTCTGCGCACTATGCCAAGGTGCTTGGTTTTATACACCTGTGGCAATGGAAGTGATTGGAAAACCTGAATTCAATGATTTGGATGGGTGAGTGAATACTTTTGGCAATATAGTGTATGTATGTATATGCAGCCCCAAGTAAAATAACATAAGCATTTGTGAATGTACTTAGGTATGACATGAAAAGGAAGTTTGAGTTATTATACACTCTTATAAAAAAGATTCTTCAAGGGTTCTTTAGTAATGGGAATAGATCTTAGATACACAGAGATATGTAGTTCTCTATTAAGACAATGACAATTTGTAACAATATAATTAACTCCTTATGGTTCTATGTAGACTTTTTCATGAAGCAAACCATGTCACCACATAAAGAACCAATTAAGCCTACAAGTGTTTCTGCTTGAATATGGTCTTTTGTAAAGCACCCTTGAAGAACCATCTTTAAGCGTGATAATGTATAATGATATTCTGATGAACAAGGAAATAACACAAATAATACATCAAAGTACTTTTACTTATAATACACATGATATAGATGGAACAAGTAATATTGTACTCAAACAATAATTTTCGAACTATATTATTTTTACTTCACCCCTGCATGCCTAAATTGCCTTAGATGTGAACTGATATGTTAAAAGAAAGTGGGAAATACAGTCCAAAAATTTAAGCTTTAGGACAGCTGCCATTGTTTTTAGCTATGCTAATGTACTTTAGATGTATATACAGTGTCAGAAACCACATAATCAAGTCTAATAAAAATTACTTTACAATTCCACATGGTTTGACGACAGCATGTGATTACACTGCTGGTTGGCTGCGTATAAGCCTTCATTACTTGTTAGCTACATGACCCTCGCAGATTAGTATATCTAGTATATCTAGTATATATTTAGTATACATTTAAATATGATTTTTGCTGAACTATTGCAATTTGTTGCTTAAACTTTGTGATACAGCTTCACACAGTTTAAGAATTTAGGCATGCAGTTCAGCACCACGTTAATTTGTAAAATATAAACTTCTATTGCAATTTCTTAACTATTAATACATGAGCATATTTCAGCACATTTTTATCATCAACTCCTACAGTGCACAAACAAGTTTCAATAGCTTTTCTGTCACCATGCAGCGCATGTTATCATCTACTCTCCTTTGATCAACATCCAGCACTGGCACCCCAATCCCTTGTGCCATGTCTTACCAGAAAGCGGACGCCACGGCTGGCCTTGGGTGAAGAATCCTGAGAGAAGGAGGGGACATGGGTACCGTTGTCCTGAGCACGTTCTCGCAGATATTCTAGCCTGCGAGCCCGGCCCAGCTGCTCTGAGAGCAAGGACTGCAGCTGGGAACGCTCAATGGAGCCCAGCAGGATCATGGAATCTACAGCCAGGCAGAAAATACAGACAAGATAAACAGGAGAAAGACCAGAATAACACAGCCCACATTTACATATCCGCACGGTTTCATCAAAATCACTTTTTTGGTACGCTGTACACTGTGAGCACATTTTGTGATGGCAAACTGAAATGTCGCACCTAACAATAGTTTATATCCTCCTGCTGCGATGGAAGATCCTCATGCAGATGCTTCAGCCCATCAGCCAGAAACAAAAGGGTTGACTAATTTAGCTTCTGCATTTAAAATTAATTTGGCTAGAGTTTCCAGAAGCAGCTTTACAGAAATCCAGGCTGTGACAGTCCAAATGGGTGACAGTGGCCGATGACAAGAAAACTTAAACTAACCAGTGATAACCAATAACCACTCTGCAAGAGTCCAATTAGAGTGAAAATGAGAAACTGTTGTATGAAACCAGGGACTGCTGTCATGATGAAATGTTGGTATGGACATGTAAACACTCACTAAGACAGGCAAACAATAGTGACAATAGAACAGTTAGTAATTAAGAGGTGAGTGTGTCACACTGAAAATAATTTCAGCTGTTGTTTTACTGTTTTGGTAACACCTAAATACTTAAACACACTGAATCAGTCAGTTTTCAGCTTGATCAGTCTCAAATGTCCGATTAGGCACTGATTAAATTAACTCAAGTGCCACATGATGGCTCACACTGTGCAGCCACAGCCACACAAACAAAGCTCGTAAGCAAGCTGGGGAGGACAAAGAGGCTAAATATAATGCTAGCGAGAGTAAAGCGCCATCCACAAGCCAGCAGCCTCTGCTATTTTTCTTCAACAACAAAAAGACTAAGGCCATAACAAGAAAAATAATGAAATTGATAGCACTAGAACACCAGACATGGACACATGCAGCCTGCTATGAGTTGATTCCAAAAGTGCTCATCGAAATGTTAAAAACACCACATTGTTAACTAGTAAATATATATGTTTATATAAGTGGTTTTAACTTAAAATGACACCAGTGATACAAGTGACTCTGTTTTGATTCATAAACAACAAAGATCTATAATGCAGTTTCTACTAGTAAAAACTATGATTCCTGATATCTGCTAGTATATGTATCTACAAAGCCATTTTGACTGGTCATATGTTATTACTGATACCATGGGATTTAATTTTCTCTTGTGTATAATTTAGTTATGGACACATTACAAATACATGTAATTTAGACTAGTTAAACTGCATAATTATTATAATTATGTCTAATTATAATATGCATTAGAGATATGTATAGATTGAGATCTCTAAAATACAGCTTTAGATATTTACAATTATCTTTTGAAGAATAATATTTTTTTTCTTTTGAAGAATAATATTTTTAATGTCTAAATGTAGAACAAAAACTCAGAATATGGTTTTGATTAGTAATA
The DNA here is from genome assembly GCA_021613375.1 of Megaleporinus macrocephalus. Classification (NCBI taxonomy): domain Eukaryota; kingdom Metazoa; phylum Chordata; class Actinopteri; order Characiformes; family Anostomidae; genus Megaleporinus; species Megaleporinus macrocephalus. The sequence goes on from CM038723.1 coordinate 29,503,261, forward strand.
ACTACATTTTAACTGTATAATTCTATGTCTGTAAATGCAGTTAGTAGTTAGAATAATAGTTTGACTACACATAATTATCTATTAAGGAGTGATGGTTTCCTAATGAAAGGCTGTAAAATTAATTACTGCTATTGAAAAGTCATATATTAAAATATGTACTTACATTAAAGAGACCTGCAACTCAGGTTTAGCTAGCACTAATTCTACAAGAAAGAATTATATATTGAACCGTCAGAATTGAGTTTTTACGTTATGACTTGTATCGTTACGACATTTTGGGCTAAAATGCCTTGTCATATAAGTACAACTTTACTTCGTTCAGATCCATGTTCGCAGACGAGATATAAGATAAAGAGAATACTTGCTTTTTCCTTGCTGTGCATGTTTAGTGTTTTTCAATGGTGTAAAAGGTTAAAGGTAGTGTTATCTTGTAAACTTGTGTATTACCCAGAATCAAATCAAACACAACTTTGTAGGAAAATATGTTTTTTTTAAGCTTCTGACACACTAGAAGTTAAGACATGTCTAACATATCAATGTTGAGCCTTAATTGCTCAGTAGACAATCTCTGTAAAAAAAAAATGACACAAATGTTTGTATATGCTGTCAATCATTTAATCAGGCAGGCAGGCAGGCAGGCAGGTCAGATATTTAAGAATCTTCAACATTTAGGTTTAGGGCATCACTGTTTAAGACGCTTCTGAGAAAGAAAAATCAAGCATGCACCCTAGAATTTTTCTGCCATCCTGCCTGAACTAGATTTTGATGTACTTGTTGTTGGTATGCAAACAGTTTGAGACACATTAGTAATGAACACAAGCACACATATTAGAGTGCAGCTGTTATCTCACCTCTAGACTCCACCAATGCCAGAGTTTTGAGGTGCCCGGCCAGTAGGGCTTCCTGCAGGTCCCGATAAGTGGAGGACAGTGTGATGTAGCGTACATCTCGCACCATGATGTCCTCTACACGGATATTATACTTCCTGTGTATGAAAAAGTGTGAATATAATATATGAGCACAAAAGGCCAGAGGAGATAAACAACACACAATACTTAAACATGCAATTCTAAACACGTATGTTGGATTTCCTGTGCTGAACTTTAGCATTATGGAAATATACAACATACTACATACTGTGGCTGGAGTTTGAGATTAGTGCTAAGGCTGCAACAACACTCTGTGAGCCTACTGATAAGAACATTCATACTTCTAACGCTGCAATTACAGTGGTTTAGCAATTATCACACTTTCCTACAAGCTCGCTTTTTTGGTTGGTCTGTGCTGCAGTATTATAAGGTAAATAAGGCAAAAATTGGAGGAATTGGTTTCGGCATCAAAAAAAAAATCCCTACAGCACACTGTGATAATTTTTTTGCACAGTAAAGTAATTTTCAGGTTGACATGCTGCTTACCCTCAAACTCCATCTATGTTATAAACTTGAGTCAGAATTAGAGGAAACACATACAACTGAGACACAGCCATACACATAGACAGACAGACAGTTGGACGGATGGACAGTGAGCCAAAGGAGGTAAATCTTCTCACTCCTGTCCCCAGCCCAGTTCAGGTAGATATGGAAGCTTCTGGATTCTGATGATGGAGTCATAGAGCGAGGGCTGCAGGCTCTGGGCCACGGCATTGGCCAGAATAACAGCAATCATCACAGGTAGGATGTGTGAAATCTGCCCGGTCAGCTCAAACACGATGACAGCAGTGGACACTGTGTGAGTGACCGCTCCAGAAAGTGCCGCAGCCCCTGAGGGAGTCATAGACACACACACACACATACACACAAAAATGCAAAACCCACATCAAATTACAGAGCAACACCAGGAAGCATCGCAAATTCCTCCTCTTTCTTTTTTTACAGCACAATTACAACTTCAATGTCAAACATTCAAACTCTTCATCCAGCATAAGATGATGCATATGTGGACTAAAGATCTAAACCAATGAATGCTAACCAACACAAAGTTTTTCAGTCTACATAGCCATGCTGGCGCTATAGGCAATTGAATCGGTAAAACAAGCAAACTGAAAAATAAATCATGCAGCTAAAAACAGTGGAGTACAGGAGCACTTTCTGAGGGATGACAGTACATCTACAATATACCATACTGAAAGCTTCCACAAGCGATAAAATAGACTAGTGTTTGGATCGTATTCTTAGGAAGAACAGCAGTGTGAAGAAATCACAAGAGAGACATGGAATCAGCACGAGCTACTATGGTACATAGATCCACTAGGGCTGGTAACAACATTAGAACTTCAGAATGTAGAACTTAATTGCATATTCATTTCATCAACTTTTTTATCATATAGTCATGAATGTTGTAATTGACAGCTCCTTAATTTGAACAGAACTGGATTTGTCTGAACAAAACATGTGTATGTTTCATGCAATATTGGAACATTTACTTAGAGAGACCACATCACCCCAGTTTGAGTTGGCGGGTCACTTACTGCACAGTAGACTTTCTCCTAGATCTCTGAGGTCTTCAGACCAGATACTAAAAGGGTGACTGTTTTTCTGCAGATGCTGCTCTAAGGTATCTTTAAATCCAGACTTAAATTTTTTTTACATTAGTGTTTTACATTTTAATAAAAAGTTTTAGACAATGTTTTATTCATGTCATTATTATTATTATTGTTTACATTATATGTTATTTGCTTGAACATACCCAAATCTACATAAACCTAAATACATCAACATTTTTATAAGAAAAAGTCAAGTTTTACCAAATCTATTGCTGACATTATTTTTTTCTTGTCACCTATTTCACTTTTTGCATTCACTTTGGTTTCCCTTATTTTCTGGTTTCAGGTTTAATTCACATTGTTAGAATCATTTGAGAATGTATTTTTTAATCTAGTTATCAACTGAAATACTTTAGTCATTTAATTTATTTATTTGTCATTTTACCTTATTTTATTTTTTGACCATTTTTGCTTTATTCTGTTTTATTTCTGTTGTGTTTTTTGCTTTTGTTACTTAATTTTACTCCTACATTTGAGAGGTTCTGTGCATGATAAGTGCTCTAAAAATAATATTTAATTTTTATATTACTCTCGCAAGTGTGTATTTCATAATGTCTTTGAATGTAGCTCAGTCAATCAGATTTCATAACTGGAAGTACTAGTGCTTTAAATGGTACTTTGATGAGTCTCGTCTGTGAGTTTAGACTTGCCCGTTAGTGATTAACTGGAGAGTAAAGACAGTCAGTTATCAGTCAAAGGAACCTGGCAATACCTGTGTCCGTAATTGTTTATTGTTGGTTGACTGAATAGCTTCCCTTGATTAGTTGATGCTTAAGAGGGCAATACTGACTTATTAAAAATGTTTTTGGGTTGCTGTTTTTTTCAAGAGAGAACTCACTCTAAGATGCTCCACAGTGCACCAGCACAGTGCACCAGCATATTGCAAGACTGTTTGTTTGTTTGTTTGTTTTGAAAGTGTGAAACATAGATTTAACAAGGCTAAAACAAAAACAGTCTAAAACATGAGACTTCACAGCTACATTTAATATCCCATATAGCACAAAACAACTTCCTCTTTCTATGGTTTATTATTTGCTTTATTGTAGCTGTGCGCATTTTACTTGGGGGTGGGGTGGGGGTGTTACAGGGAGGGGGGGTGTGTTCACTGGCAACACTGAAAAAAATAGCTATACCAACTATTCATCATGATTTATATTTTGATATAAGTTATTTAATAATAGTACATATATTTTAGTGGGTTTTTTATGGGGACCTTGGCTCTAGGCACTTGCCTACTGTAAAGTCTGCTCCTGACTAGGAGCTAGCTGCCAGGTATTTCATTTCCTGTTAGACTCGTGACAAGCGTTCCACTTCACTGCATTACCGCTGGAGACATTTCCATGGGCCTGATCTAATTTGGCTGTTGTGCAGTGGGGGTTAATGAAAAATGTATGACTTTGCACACAACACACCCTGCAGGTTCAATTATGCGGGTGTGAATAAAACACAGCCATAACAGCCAAATTGAAAGGTTTTTAGGGAAAACAAATGGATGTACGCTAATGTTCAAAAGTTTAGAATCACCATTCAAAAGTGTGGAACACATCTGCAAAATGTAGATGCAGCTACATATGCAACGTGACTCTAATATGACGCTTATTCCTATAAACTTCCTAAACTGAGCCTACATTTTAAAATAATTAAACGGAGGAAGTACAATTAAAGACATTAGAGGATGATTATTAAATATAATCATATAAAATAATGTGACTGAGAATAAATATGAACAACATATTTTCAAATTTCAATTTCAAACAATGTGATTTTATTAGATTACATATAACTTAATTAATTAATAATTAAATATAATTTCAAAATATTTCATTGTAATAATTGGTTGTAAATAGTATTGTACTAATACCAATATCATATTGCTCTCAGCACCATAACAGGCCCTCAAACACAGTATGAAATCACACAGTGGTGCGGGAATATTTTACTTTTAACAAACAACGGTACAAATGCTCACTGCAAAATCTCCACCACCACTGCTTTGTAGGAAGGCAGTCACAGTGGGTCATATACAAGTTGGAATTTTTCCTAAGCTATTAGTTTTAGCAGTAGGCCCTGAATAAGCCAGATAACACAACATAAAAACAGTGCAAAAACTGCTAACACTTTCTCCTTAGCTGTCTGTCAGAATAGATGTGGCTGCATCCACTATTCCTGCAGTGTGCTTCTGTCAGCTCATCAGACAGCTGTGGTCCTGCAGCCTAGAATTTACATCAAGCCTAGAATCCACAGCTTGAAAGCTGCCATGGACAGCGTGAATGACTGTAAAATCCACTGAACTCCAGCAAATTCTGACATTCGAAGATGCTTGGAAACATCAGCTAGCACAATTTTTGCCAAAACAAAGAAATTGCCTTGTGATTATGTGTACAAACCATAGGTTGATCTATTGTTCAGTTCCATTTTGCAGAATAAAAAATAATAAATATGTTTATTAAATATAAACTATATATACATCTCATATATATATAAATAATAATAAAAAAAAAAAATAAAAAAAAAAAAAGAGGCCCAAAAGAACTACAGAATGAGTTCAGGTACTGTTCAGGTCTAGCATTAAGTCAGGTGTATGAAGGGAATGCTAGAGGGTTTAGGATTTAGAACAAGGGTTGGTCAGATGGGCTGGCATTTGGGTGTTAAGCATAGAATGCTAGGCTTCTTGTGGTTTGGAGTTTTTAATAAGTATAAGGAGTTCTTGTTAAGTTGGCCCTTGTATGGTGCTTGGAGCAAGCGTCGTTGCAGTAAAATGAGAGGAAAGATGGCACAGATTAATTAATTGAGTGTGATCCTCCTCTAAGACCCCTTTCTCCTAATGTTGACACTGAACTGTGTAGATTGCTTTAACCATGGCAAGTCAAGTCAGATTATAACCTCCTGAATGGAACAAACATGAAGGAGGCATGGCTGTTGGAAGGTAACTGCTACTCATAGGAGGTGATGGACGTGATGATGAGTGGAGAAGACTAGATGGTGCTCTGGTCACTGCAGGGTAGTTTCGCATGAAGTATCCTGTTGGCAGTAGAATGATGTTTTGCTGTGATGGTGGAACTGCTTCCTTGAAATTCAATCCCCAAAACACCAGTGAATGAGAAAGGACATGACTCGCGGGGGCCTGAATACGATAAGAGTGAAGTTAACAGCATGAGTTGACAGCATGAAATCAAATCAGTGGTGTCAGAAGAGCAGCTGAGATGACAAGGAGAGCATAAGGTTCCCAGGGGCACAGGCAGCTTCTTCACAAACTAACCATTGTTAGTTCAGTCGCAGGGGTAAAAAAAGGCAGAGGGGGCATACTGAAGGGCTGGTCCTCCATGGCAAGAAGGTATGGCAACCCAAGTGAAGGAGTAGGAGTGGGGGAAAAAGGGGAGACAGGCTGTCGTGGCAGGGGAAGCAATGGATTGCAGAAGTATAGTGAAGTGTCAGACACCGCCAGGTAAAATATGAACGCCGGGACGACTAGGTTTAAGCCTAAAGCTTGGGGGTATGGCAAAAAATGGTTTAAAGGCTTTTGAATGGATCTGAGTGCAAATAGAACTTAGCTGAGTTTAAAAAGGGAACAGTTAGTATGGAGTCGAGTTGAGCTGAGCCGAGATGGAGCTGATCTATGCTGAAGCTGATCTGAGGTTAAAACAGCGATAGGATGCAGAGCTGACTGCGTTTGATCTGATCTGAGACAGAGCTGAAACGAAGCTGACCCGAAGAGCCAGAAATTAGTTGTGGAGCTGAGTTAGACTGGAGCCGATGACTTGAGATGGAGCCAAGTTGAATCAGAAATTTGTTGCATTTGGAGACAGTCTGAAATTTAGTCGATCCAAGATCCGAGCCGAGAGGAGACTGATTGTGAAAATTTGTTGCGGGAATGGAAGGTGAGAATGTACACTTATAGGGTACTAGAATGGAAGAAAGATGGGTTTCAGGTATGATCCAACTCCCAAACTTCAGTTATTCCATAGCTCTTACATATGCCACAGTAGCCCTTGTGTTAGCTTGCACCACACAGGATAGCCTTTGTTAACCTAAGCTTTTGGTGCTCAACACCCTGTGGCTGGTTTGTGGTTTTTCATTCTTCAGTCCACTGTTGCTTGGTACTCACAATCGCTGGCCAAGAGTCCCTCACAAGCCTTACCATTTCGAAAATGTATCCCTTGTTGAAGAGACTCAGGTCTTCGGTTCTGCACATTTCTCCACATCCAACAGATCAACTATGAAAACCAACTTGATTGTTTGTTGTATAATAGCCCTCATACCTTAAATGTGCAGATGTTACAAGATCATCTTTCACAATAAAGATAGGCTTTTTCTATGAGAGGTTCTCTACGAATGTTTTGGTTCGCCAACACAGAGCGTTCCCTAAACAAAAATAATTAATATGGCTAGCGACTGCAAACTTTTGAACTGCAGCGTACAATGCACATCTCTCACCTACGACAGCATAACCACCAGGAACTATGGGATATACGGTGCTGTCAGTGTGAATGCCTTCGGGGAAGACAGCTGCCATGCTTTCACCGACTAATCGGCCGAATGCAGCACCTGTTCAACACATAAATATGCATACGTGCCAACAGTCATTGCAAATGCCAACATTACTGACATCAATCTAAATAACCAAAACAGACTGAACATAAATAGCTATAATAAATACACTATATGTCCAAGTATGGTAGACACCTGCTCATTAAGTTTTTCTTCTAAAGTATATGTTGAAACACTACTGTGAGGATCTGATTGCTGGAGGCCTTTATACCCCTCTAAGCACAGGCTTGGCATTGGACATTGTGTCTATATTGTCCTATACTATTAGTCAGTGATTTTCTACAGAGATTATGCAAGATGCTAACCACTGTAGTAAATTATCAGCTAAATTATCTCAAAAAACTGCAATTGCAAGCAGACATTTATGTAATAAATGTTTGGACCATACATTGTAGAAAAATATATACATCTGACATATCCCTAAAACAAACAAACAAATAAATAAATAAGTAAAATAAATCAAACACACATGTAGATGTTGTAAGGCTAACACACAGAATTTCCATGATACTCACATGTGGGCACAGACATGCAGATGATTCTGGACTCAATAAAGCTGTAGACTTTTCGCCAAGTAACACCAGTCAGTTAGTCACAGTCTTTAGTCAGTCAGACAGTGATGATGTTTGGCGATGAAGAGGGGAGTGGGCGTGGGAAAGGAGAAACACAAACATTAAATAAACCAAAAAATATGAATGCAGGTGAACAAATGAATGAAATGAAGATTGGACCTCAGAAACCTCAGAGGTGGACAGTAGCAAGCCCTGTTTACTCAGTTGCATGTCAAATTTTGCTGATTTTAAAGCTGATGCTTTGTTCAGTATTTTTCAATGATAAGAAATATAGGAAAACAATAATTAACATCTAATCTCTTATTCTTTTGCTAGGTTCCACTCTGTTGCGCTGGTTCAGCCCCTAGACACATCTCATGCTGGAAATTTAACCTTTAACAAAAGGATCCAAAAATAGAAAAGTTCCTTTACTGATAGACGTACTATACCAAAAATGGACATCAAAACTTTTCAGATGACAGTTTTTTTAATGTAATTAAAAATAATTCATGTAATTTATTATTTTTTCTAAATTGCACTAATAGTAACATGATTTTGAGAGTGGGTTTAGGCTAATCTGCCCACCTTTGCTCCAAGCTAATCAACAAAAAAGTTTGTTTGGTGTTATGATTTGCATGTATGAGATGCATGAACTGACTGCAGTGCATGAAGGAATTACAAACAAAGACTGGGATAACATACCAATGAGGAAGACAGGCATAAAGGCTCCACATGGCACTGGCATGGTTGTGGCCACAGCTGACATCCAGAACTGGGGGGAAAAGGGGTATTGTTAACAATACAGATTTCAGATTCAGCTAATAGAAAAAGGACACAACAGATTTAATTTAGGTTAATAATAGCTATAATAATATAATAATAAGGTATCTAGTTCAATAGACAAAATCTCCTTCTGTAACTCTAATGTAGTCCATCAACCAAGACATGTCTGGTGTCTAAAGGTTGCTTGTTTAGTTCTGCATTGGAGCTACTAAGACTAATGTAGCTAACAATGGAAGCTTATATCTCACTAACTGGCATTTTCAACACATACTTGGCTCAAACCATGTTTGAGTTGTTACATGATCTCTAATAAACTTGATTATTTTGTTTCTTAAAACAGATAGTATTAGGTGTACAAGTGAAGATATTATCCTCACCATAGCATTTTAAATTTCACGTGACCACTTGATTTGATTATCTATTTTCAAAAGCCTGTTTAGTCAGTCAAACTGCAACACCTGCATTAACTGCATCAAATCGGGTTCTATCAGAATCTGTTAACTACAACCACTCAGCTAACGTGGTAGTGTGGTGACAGTTCTTGTCATCCCTGCTGGTCTGCCTGGCATCACATATGCTAATATCAGTATATGAAAAAATGTGTTAAATGAGCTGGTGTTACTAAATTTCACTGCAAACTGTTTGCCTCAAAAATACATAACCGTTGCTTTTGATGAAGGTATTTACATTTAATGGCAATGCACAATAGTGCTCAGCGACTCCAAGCACTGCTCAATATCTCAGCATCACACCGTGGCACATTAAACAGAAGCCAGACAGAGACCAGTGAAAGCTACAGCAGATATCATGTTGCTTGAGATTTACACAGAGAAAGCCAGCCAGTCTAAGATGCACAGAGACACGCTAATAATCTTAATAATCTGTTACCTCAGATAACTTAACCACAAGTTTGTGAAGAGGTAATGAACTGGTGCCAAACATGATGCATTTTATTTCATAAAATGTATACCAGCAAAGTGTAAAAAATGTACTTTGCTGCAAGGCATTCTATCACTGCAGTGGCTAAAGATTACCTAATTAAATAATGCAGACCAGATGATATCAGGGTAAAGCAGACTATCAGGTGGCACCAACACTACCTTTATCATAATTTTAGTTTTACAACTGATAATTCATGTCAAAGTAACTGTTGTGAATCTTCCACACATACTATGGCATCTATTAAAAGCCTGTCTATACAGATAGGCACACTGAATGCTACAGAGGTTGCGAGAAGTTTATGGTTTAGTAAATCCTGTCATTTATGGCAGAGAGTTAGCCCCAAACCCAGGAGATAACGACTTGGCCTGATGGAACATGGAGGCAGGCCTATAAGACCGTGCATTGACCAGGGTAGACCAGTTTTTCAGAGCACCTCAAAGAACGTCTGTACCGCGGTATCCTCAAGAATAAAGCTTATACTCTGAACTGGTCTTCCTCTTTATTTTGGTGGCAAGAAAAGAAGTAACAACAGAACTTCGCATTTATCAAATTTTTATTTTACCCAGTTATTGTTAGCATTCTTTTTTTACAGCAGGATAATGAAAGAAACTGAACTTCTGTTATGTGTTTGATAATGATCCACAATTAAGACAATTTTTCGCGACTATATTTTTTGGAGGACTGTGTCTGGTGGATCAGTGTTTTTGCTCGTATGGGTCAATTCAGGAGTGTTATTTGTTCATAATGTACACGTTCATAATGTAGTTGTTTTCCAACTGTTATCTCCAGCATGGCTAAAATGAATCAGGCCCGTGGGTACATTTTAAAACAGTTACATCCAGCATGCAAAACAGAAGGAATTTCATTGTAAATAACAACATAATTAGTGTAAAACTGCTGTATTTTTTCCAGTTTTGTTGTCACACTGAAAGTTTCCATTTGTGTTTTGGACAGCCTGCATGCTTTATGTGTGCAATAGAGCCTGAAATGGTGCACATTGGAAACAAAATGAATAAGCTGGGACAGAAAATGGAATGCAGACATAATGGAAAATGTGATGAGACAACCAGGTTTATTCAGTGTTGCTGAAATATCATAAAATAGAGGATATAATCTTTAAAAACCTACTAATCTATTGGCATGCAGCTTTGGCAATTTGTAAATCCTATTTTGAATCTATGTATTATTATGTACTATTTATTGTATAAGATTTAGGCCCTAATATTCTAATGGCTACTTGACACGACTCGACTGGCATTAGACCTATGCTATCTTGAATTGTATATATTTTTGCCTTTGCTAAGTTACGTCCTTAGATAACATTAGTTAGTTTCAAACTATCCTTTCACTAAATTCAGTTGGATGCCAAACCCTCAAGTCATGTTTTAACTAGTAACTACCACATATAAAACCTCACAAAAAAGTGTTCAGGTTCTATAAACCTGTGGCCACAAAAACCAACCAAACACGGTTAAACATGGAAAGCTTACCAACCCTAGTCAACCCCAAATAAATAAAAGACGACTACGAAACTACGTCAATTAGCATAACGTGCGTCGATGCGTCACAAAGATGGTCGAGCCTACTGAAAGCATGGATTTATCCAGAGCACAAGCTGAGGCAACAAACAATCGCTCGCATGCATCTAAAGTTGTGGGAGTGTTTCACACAGAAACACAACAGTGTGGTGCTCTGTCAGCTCTGCACAGTGGAAATGATCACAACAGTACAACGAGCACTTGAAGCTCAAACATCCCGTAGCGCTTCATCAACACAGCAGCAGGACAGCACCTGTTTACTTGTTTTTCTTATCTTAGCAGATTATTTTAAGATTATTAACATGTGTAACATGTTTCTTTCAGTAGTGTCACTTAAAAAGTCGCATTGCTAACCGTTTCTTAATCATCCAGTGTAGAACCTAAAACTGTTCTAGATACCGCAGGAGCTTTAAAACACACATAGCTGCGTCTTAAATGGCTCTCTGCCAAAATATATAGTCCACAAATTGTCCGGTTTCTCATCCGTGAGGTGTGTAGGCTATGTGTCATTTGTACCTCTAAAAGTCGAGTCAGAGCAAAGACTTGAAGTCTTTTTAACCATTTATAGATCACGTGCGTTTAAAGTATCCTTTAATACATAAGTATAGCATGGTCATGCGTTATCCTTGTGCTTCTGGGACCCCAGAGCTTTGGACTGTGTTTGTTGAGGTATGTTCTCCAGGAATGGTGTCGCTCACGTTAACGTTTTCTGTCATCGTTTCTTCTTATTTCGTTTTCACTGCTCGAGCATGAATGCCTGCAGTAACCAAATTACTAGCACGTGGGTTAAGCTGCCGCTACGCCTACATGAAATGGCTGGATCTCTAGTTCAGCCACTTGATTGGTTTGGGGCAACGCTATTTTCATTCGCTATTCGTTTTGTCGACTACGTCTTATATTTCTATCGAGGAAACGTTATTTTGCAATAATTATTGTTATCATTTTATCGCCCAGCCCTACCTCAATACTGCAAATACTGCAATCATGTGATGCCTATTCATAGTTTTTTGCATTTAATTTGCTGGTGAAAGATGACTCACCATCATAATTAGTTTTTCTACTTAACTAACAGCTTTCTGTTAGTGATCTGAAGAAGACTAGGCTGTAGCAATAAATGACATCTGCTTATCTAAAAGACTGCCTTTCTCTGGGAGCATTTTAGCAACTTCTTCCAGGACTTTCTGTGGTCTCAATGTGGCTTAAATTGAACACAGTCGTGAAAACATTTGAACTAATACTGTGTTTAAAGTGTTTGTGTTAAACTGAACATTGTGACTGAAAGGTATTTAATTCACCTAGTGCTGTGCCAAAAAACAATGTCTTTAGTTTGTCATATTCACTTTATACTATCACTGTGAGATTTGCTGTTTTGCTTTGGGTACTGCTGTGCCATTTACTGTGAATGAAAATGAAGGATTAACAGTTAATTAAACATAGAAACAATCAAAATGGTAAGTGTACGCTGTAGCTTCTGTAGAGAAAAAAGTCATAACGTCACAGCCCTACAACACAAACTGCGTTTTTTGGTTCATCACTCAATAAACATAAAACCATCATCTAACAACAACTGCTAGAAGTTACACTGCAGCAAACTAGTCTGTGGTGTTTAGAACTGTAGCCTGCTGGCTTAAGAGCTTAGTTAACAGGCTAAAGGAGCTACATACCACAATGAAGGCCTGGCTTTATCTAACTGGTGCTCAAACACAAAACTCATATTTAAGAACACAAAATTAAGGGACTAGTGTGTAAATGACAGCTGGAGGTAAAGTGCGGCCCGTTGCTGTCTTGCATAGTTTTTTTATTTAGGTCTAAGTCGAAAGTCTTATGTGTTTCCTGTTGCTTTCTTCAACACTTACACCTGCTTAGGACGAAGTGTAAATCTTCAGTGGAAACTAAGATCAGCATAAAACATCTGTTTTGCTGCATAAACCTAAACATGGTAAACACTCACAGTATAACTAGCCTTTGTTTGAACTTTGGGGAAATCTTGTATTGATTTTTGACCAAACTGTTACTTTAAACAGGGGAATCGATTGCAAAAGAGTGTACCTACGTCCAGTGTACCTACCTTCATGACGATAAAGAGAAGGAGGGTGATGAACACGCTGACCTGCGGGTGCTTCCATGCCTGAGGGTGGCTGGCGTACTCAAACTCCTCCGCCACACCTTGCTTGTACCACGTTCGGTTATCAAACAGCGCCACTAATGACTCATGTTGAGTCAGCTTAAGAGGGAAGCAATACAAGCCTTTGTATTTACAACTTGACTTTATCTCCGCAAAGGTCAATGAGCAATAACTCACACTGAACAGATGGAGTGTCTACTTCAGAGTGATCAATAACTGTCAGCATGCTGGCTGTGTTAAGGCCTGGACACACTCAGAACAAGGTCACTTTATTAGAAACACATATTTTATAGCTCCACTGACGGTGTGCAATTACAGACTGTAGCTCATCTGTTGCTGCCAAGTTTGTTAGCCCCCTAGTCATTGATCACTGGTCACTTTCCGAGCACAGACCTGCTGTTGTCCAGAAACTGAATTCTGATGAAGGGACAAAGGATAGCTAACACAAACTGTGCATCAATAGATCAGCTACAGTCTCTAACTGTACACTCCCAAGATGGAGCTAAAAGAGAGGAGACTCTTAAAAGGCTGCTCCAGAGCACCCAGTTTATAAGGTGACCAACCACAAGTATTCAATCCTTTTGGGGTAAGCTAAAGTGTTCAGAAATGATCATCCGAAATCAGTACCTGGGCTGACAAATGCTCTTGTGGCTGAATGCAATGAAAATCCTTACAGTAATGTTTTAACATTAAGTGTGAAGCTTTCTTATAATCAGCAACAAATCTGAGTGCTTCTCAGTGTATCCAGGATTAGCATATATTCTTAAAACTTTCCAGTAGAGTAAATGACATGAAGGACAAATTTAAACACTAAAAAAATACAATAGACAGATTATCAGACCTGGCCTGCCATAAACTGCCCAAATCCTGGGGGAAAAGTGAGGGTAGACACCAGGAGAGTGACCAGTGCAGGGTACACCAGCCGCCTGGAGAGAGGAAAACAAGAGAGAGTGACAAAGGGAGAGAAGGAAATAATTATAAAGAAAAAGCAAGATTATAGACAGAAGGTGAGAGAACAACAGAAACATAGAGAAAACAAGGAAAGATTGAAAGAACAAAAAATAAGAAAGACAGAGAGAGTAAATAAAAAGGAAGTAAAAGAAAGACAGAAAAGGAGAAGTTTCATTGGATTCCATTAAAAATTGCATGCTGTGCTGAACAGTATATAAATCCATTCTATAGTAGTATACATTATTTAACCAGTATTCAGGACACAATACACTTTAACGTAACACTTTTATTCACATTTTTAAAGGTCTGTTATGCTAAAGTGAGAAAACAGCTTACTTTTTCAGCAAAAACTTATTGATGGTCTTTTGCTTCCTCATAGACTCCACTATCAGTCTGTTTAGGTAGACAAACAATGCTCCTCCAAAGCCGCTGGCGATTCTGAGGAAAAAGAGCCAGTTCAGAGAGAAAGACACAGAGATGTTCATTTATGCGACAAAACAAGTCACAATCAAATCCCAGACAGATTTCATACTACATTAGAATACATCACAAGACAAAACTCAGAGACTTCCAGAGGCAGATGCGTGACCAAACAGAGAAAGCACTATATTGAGCGGATAGAAACTACAAACATTCAAAAAGCAGACCGAGCTAAGCAGACTGTGCAGACGTGTGGAATAAACACTGACAAAGTAAAGTTCAATTGGGAGAAAAGGCTATTTTTAGATATTTTCCTGTAATGGACCACTGCGGAAAGTGGAAAATGCCATAAAACACATTTTCTAAAAGCCACCAGGTTGCAAATTAGTCATTTAAACAGCAGGTTACATATTAAATAGCACCGGAGCGCACTTCACAAAAACTTTTCCCATTAGAAGAAAAGTATTTTATCAGCATATAGTTCCACATCATGATCAATGATACTTTTGGGGCTGTTTTCACATCAGATTATACGCGTAAATTTGGCACACGAATAAACATATCATGACTAAATGCTCAGTTTCATGATTGTAGTTGTTGTGAAGCATGAATCAGTCTGGGAAATAATTAAAAACTCAATTACGGCCTGTTCTGCCTTGAATTCTTGCCAAAGCCTTTAAATATTTTGGACATGGCATAAGCAAATGAGGAAACACAACTGCAATTCTGGACTGCATCCAGGCCAAGTAATTCATAATGAAATAACAGCATTGTGAGGTGCATACCCAAGCACAGCAAAGGCTGGCAGCTCCTGCAGATCAAATGGGAAGTCAAGACGAAAGCGTGTTTTAAAGAGAGCAGTGATGGTCTCTGAAAGTGAGAGAGAGAGAGAGTCAGTCAGAGGACAAGTTCCACTGAACTGGGTTCATCAGGAGTGTACACATGGTGTATTGATCTGAAGCTGGGTTATTTGACTGCATGGATTTTGGAATGTCCTAATAAATTATGATCAATGATAATATAAATAACGGTACGCTCTCACTTTTTGAAATTTGAACAGTGAACAGACAGACAGACAGACAGACAGACAGACACTGATTTAAGGATGTCCTAATGAATTAAAATCTGTATACATACAGACAGGTAGATGGACTGACAGTCTGCAGACAGGCAAATAGATAGATAGAAAATAGATGAAGAAACTGACACTGAGTGCACCGTGAAGTATTTTATTATTATTATATAATAATAATAATAATAATAATAATAATAATAATAATAATAATAACAATAATAATAATAACTGCAACAAAAAAAAAAAAAATAATAATAGTAATACATTTATTTATTTTATTTTTTATTTGAGTTTTTTTTTCAGTTTCTCAAAATGGACTATATAAATAAAATGTATTATTATTATTACTATTATTAAATATAACAGACAAAAATAGCTATTGATGGATGGATGGATGGATAGATGTTCCAGAAGGGAAGTCTAAAGAGAGCTTTAGATGTCCTGGGGCTTAAATGGGCTTTAGCAAAGAAATCACTCTCACCCTCATCTTTGTTCCACACTGCCAGCACCCTGAAGATGAAGGCACTAAAAGTGGCAGCGAAGAAACCCCTCCAGTAATTCCTCACAGCAAAGAAGGTGGACGTCACTTCAATGCTGAACAGCACACCTACAGTAAATGACTAACAATTATTCACACATCAACAGCCAGCTTAGGCCAAGCTGTCTGATAAAAGTCTGAAAACACTGCAAACTTTTTTAACACAAACTTTGTCAGTTTGCAGTAGCTTAGCATTTACAGAAAGCTGTTTAGATGTAACAAATTCATTTAAAAAAAACTGCAGAACTATGGTAACACCTGATAAAAGCCCTGTATAAAAAGCATTTTAAAAGCCAATGCTCATACATAGTATGTCCTTGTTTTGTTGTCAGCATTCAAAACTTACAGGTGCTTAAAACACATTTGGACCAAAAGACTTTTAACAGCTTATTAGATTTGTTGCCAATCAATTTATTAACAACTGACGCTACAGATAATGTTAAATAGCTGCTGCAGCTCTTTTAATCTTTAAATATCATTCATTACTCAGAATAAAAGAAAAAGGTGTTGCTAAACTTCATCAAAGGCTTTCACACTAAGAAAGCTCTGAATAACAGAGTTAGAGGTCAAAGAACTCAATGACTCCTGTGGAACTGCAGTAATCTTTACCTCCAATAGGGGCAGCAAAGCAGCAGCCAACTCCAACCGCACATGCCGCAGAGAGCATCTCAGTATTCCTCAGTTCATTCTGCAAGAGAGCACACACACATACACAACACACACAGACACATGCTGTGCAGAGCATTCTAAGGCAGTATTATGTAACACAGAAAAGGGTTATTAGACTGAACTGGAGGTTACACTACTATACTAACTTCATCTTCACTTTGTGTACCACAATCACCACAATTATCGACAAGAACAGGCTCTTTTTAATGTACTATGCCATTAAATCTGCATGTTCTTGCATGTGGATAAAAAAAATGATCATCAAACATACACCAGAACAAGGAAACCAAAATAATAAAGGCAAAATGAAAAGTCACAAATGGGGAATAGACAGTAAAATAAGAATCTAGGTTCGCTTATCATTGAAGATAAACAGAAAATATTTGTTTGGTGACGTGGACACATGTGCACAGTCATACCTGCACACCCTCTTACCTTGTTTCCCTCAAACGGCTCTTCCTTCAGCAGTAAGTAAAAATAGACATGGATATAAGTGAGTACCTGCACATTATGGCCTGTCATAACTTACCCGTTAATTCCAGTGCAGCCTCTGCCAAATGCACTGCTCTGCCAATATAACACCTGCTCTTACAGCATACTATTCACATATTCCCAATGGGCAAACAGACTAACTTTAACAGTGCAGTGATAATTGCTCTGAAATTTCACTCAAGAGCGCATAACAGGCTTATGGTTTTTGCAGCTAATTATCAACCGATACAACATTTTGAATCACTTCTAAAATGAATAAATGTTGGCCTCTTCTTCTCATTTTTGACTTTAGGCTAAAGTCGATCTCGCTAGTTGAGTGTTTGCCCCGTGAGATTCAGCTACAATGTCTGTCCAATTATAAAGACGGAGCTAATTGAAGCTTTCTCTTTCCTTGTAATCAAAAGAAACACCCACAGGTATACATGGGCGTCAGACGAATAATTAGGCTGGTCCCTGCAGTCGGCCTGTGACTGCAGTCGCATGTAAACTTGCAATTGACTCATTCGCTAATTATACAGCACAGGAGATCCGTCCAGTTATAGTGTTGTGGTGAAATTGTCTAGCATGGTTTACAGCCCCAAGTCTTCTGTCAAACTCATTTTGTACTAACAGCATTATTGATCGCTTTACACCGTGCTGAGACAGCTATGTGAGAACTGGACGAGGGCCAGAGATTGAAAGACAAAAATCCAACAAAACGGTTTACAGCCTTGTACATCTTTTGCTGTATTATGCTACAGTATCCTCTTCCACAGCATGCGCTTTCAATGGATTTATAGGAGATCTGAGAGACGCTTGTAATAATTAAGACTTTATGATAAGGTCTGAGCAGTATGTTGTTTGGCTAATAGTACTATACAATACTGAGTTCCTTTAACTATCAGTATCAGCAGAACGTCTGCTTTCTATTTTTATATAAAAGCCCTCTTTTCAAAGAAATTAATTGCTACATGCTGGAATTTCATTATACTTGCAAAAAAACCCTTTCTATAAAGAGAACTGATAAAAAAATAAAAAAAAACAGTAGACTAACAACAACACATAGATCACTCAGAAACTTTGGGCTGTAATTAGTATGTTTTATATTGATAATATTGATTAATATTATTAGGTTTTGAAACATTTATCATATGTAACAGTTGTCACTGATACTGTTTTTTTAATCATTTAAACCCAATGTAGTGTTTTTCACAGAAGGCTTTCTTAACCAGTCTGAATGGCCTTTCATTTGAGATAACTGAGATTTCATATGATGCACATAGTTAAGACCAAAAAGACTGGAGCATCCACTGAAAGCACCTCAAATGGAACAATGCTACACTGGTATTGGAGGAAAAAAGTATGACGCAAGGCAATAGATATAAAATGAGTACTAAAATGCCTCTCACCATGTAGATTCCTCCAAAAAGAGCCATGAATTTACTCAGCAACGCAGCACACAAACTGGCAACATGGACAAACGGACCCTAGATAGAGAGATATGTTAGACACTGAGTATCTAAAGAGTAGAAATAAGTTCCAGTTGAGATTCTTTTAAACTTCACTCAAAGTGCTAATGTGTTCAAAATGACCCTCTAGCAGCTGTTACTTCATTTTTAACAGTATTAGCTTTTTGGCTGGGTAAAAAACAAAAGTGATCCAAGCCAGAGAATATATTAAATTATATTTTTAAGTTTTTATTCTGGCAAGTCACATTATGTATTTTAAGCAAAAAACATAATATAAATTGCTTCTCAATCATTTAGCTGCTCAATGAATGCACAACATTTCAATTTAAATCAACTAGATTTATTTGATAAATTCACACAAACAGTTAATTTATTGGAAGTTGTACTTTGAATGTTTGTGCATTAAATGTTCCCTCTGTGTAATTTGACCTTTTGTTTTTAGTTTGATATTTGTCTTGGGTAACTTTGGATGTATGCAATATATAAATTAAAATGTTAAAACAGAAAAGCACTGGATTTACAGATCAACCTTTATAATCTTCTAAAGACTCCATATCCTTTTTTGCAAAGTAGTATCCTCTTTTATGCACAGAATCACTGGCAGAGGCACACAAAATGATCTCAATGTATTTTATGCTGAATGGATTCTCAATGGAATCTTTGCAGAATGGATTCTCCTCACTATTTCCCAGTGAGTGTGCTTCTCTGATACTCTGCCTCAAGCTGATTTCAAACAGATTTGAGAAGTGCCAAGAAAGTTAAACCTTGAAAGTTCTGAGAACATCAGGAGAGACAGTGTTTATATCACACAGGTTTTGAAACAGTGCTGCCAGCAGCAGACACTACAAATTCAGAAGGAATCAGCTTGAGGCAGCATGTCCTAGTGAGGCGCAAACAAAATATGATACTGGCTGGGTGGCTCTGCATGATAAATTTTCCTAAGAATGATAGAATATTTTACTAAAAAAACCCAAAACAAACATACATACATTGCTAACAGACGATATTGAACATTAATTTGTAAATACAGTTTCATCAATACATCTATTTATGTCAGTATCTCCTTCTGGGTTGTGCACATGAACAGGTCACGTGCTTTTGTTTGTTTTTCTTATGAGTTGCTAAAAACTGACTATAAAATTTCATTACAGAATGAAAACGGACAATTATATTACACGCTTCAATAAATTAAATCCATTGTAGGGTGATTTTTACTATAACTGATGATAAAATAAAGGATTAGACTTAACATTGTATTCTTATTCTCAATTTGTATATCAGCTCTGTTCAGTCAGATAATAGCCTTCAGTCATTAGTAAAAAGCCAATTTATAACCATACATGTGCAAATACATAATAAAAACATTACTAAAAGAATTTGAAACACATTTTTGAAATTCAGGCATAAACATGACATAAACAGATGTGAATATTATTAGGGAAATCTACAAGGTGACCAGACAGGTCCTGAACTGGCTTTAATGAGCCAGTCCACTAGGCTCACCTCTTTTCCCAGAGGCATGCCACTACCCAGAGCACACGTTAGGCCAATGACTTTGGCCACAAATGTCTTAAAGGTCAGGTATTCCTTTAGCACCACTCCTCGAAGGATAGTCTTCATCTCTGGAATTCCAGAACCTGGGGGAAAAAATAAAGTGATGAATAAAGGAGGGGAAAAAGAAGTGGAGGAAAGAGAGGTAAAGAAATATTAAAGTAAAGTAAATATTGTTCTATTTCTACAATATTTCTTGTCTATGCTGTTGTTTAAGATATATTTATCAAACTTCCTTATCAAGTTATCTTCCCTGAGATTTGATCACCACTTTAGAAATGCAGTGCATTTTCAGGATTCATTTTATTATTAAAACTTCGTTCTGGAACTTATTTTCAAACAGTAAAGTGTTCGTAGAACTGTACATGTGTCTCTCACCCACAGCTTGCGGTGCAAGTATCTGTGTGAACCCTGCGGAGAAGGTGATGAGGACCACAGGGTAAGTGACCCAGGCCAGGTACTGGAGCAGCATGTTACTGTCCAGGCCTCCATACATCCACTTCTGTGCTACAGACATAACCATACATACAGAGTCTTATTATTCTTCTATATAAGCAAGAATTAATAGGTAAGTGACAGCCTAAATTTTGTGCCTATATTAAATCAATTTATCAACATGTTACATCTTGCTGCTGTAGAATAAAGCCTGTAAGTAGAGGAGAAGGAAAAGATATTAATGGAACTCAATATTTTTTCAAAGTAGTTCTGGAGATAGGGTTTGTTACGAGACCAGCAGTATATCACATTATACTACAATAGCCATTTTTGATTTCATCACACCATCATACATGTTCTATCAGGGAACATGAACCAAACAGTTGTCTTTTTTAACTAATAGCACTGATCGAATAACTGTCCTTTTGTTGGTTACTGATTAATGTCTAGTTCACACTACTGTTTTTTGTAGATCGCTGACAAAAACCTCTGCTCTGAGACAAATCGGCGACCACTCGGTGCTCGCTCAGTCATGTGGTGTGGACGGCTGAAAGATGCTCGCCGACCTGTCGCCGACTAAACGCAGACGCTCGGCAAACATCTAGCATGTTTAATATCTAGGCCAGTCGGCGACTGTGAGTCAACAGCAGCGTCTAGCTACAGCCAATGGGGGCGCATAGAGACAGAACCGCGTCACTGTTCACGCAATCTCTCTGCGGCTGCGGGCAACACATACGTTTTCATTGATAAAATTGACCTCCAACTTTCTCTGTAGAACACACAGTCCCTGCTGGCCCCGTGCCTTTATCTGTCTTCGTACCTCTTTCTTTGTTCTTGCAAATCAGTGCAGTAACAACTTGCTGCTGGTTTGTTGATGTCCGTTTTGAAAATAGTGTATGTTCTATGTGGTATCGCAAACTCTCACATGCGTTTATTTTCTGTGTGTTCTCGTGACAAAAACGTGTTTTTGGACTGAAGCCAGATGAGTGGGCGATTCTCCAGAGTGAAAGTCGTGTAATTTGTGACCCTGTGTCGCTGATCAGTCACAACAACCTGACGACTCAAACAGTAGTGTGTAGTGTGAACCAGGCATAAGCTACTTAATCAGCTACTATCTACATTCCTAATATTAAGGTATTTTATAATACAATAGTATGCAATAGAAAAACACATCTATAATACTTCATGCTGAGTTGGTCATTGCATCTAAAAAAACAGCACATACAAATACATGACACAAACGCACATGACCAAAGCAACTAAATGTTGCAATAAAAGTTTGCAATCTATAATGCAAGGTAAGCAGACAAGAGCCCATCATCCACCGCTCTTCCTCACCTTGCTGGCAGAAGGCAATGGTGTAGTCCATGACCCAGCTGACTAGAGCCATTAGGAGCCCCAGGAGGATGAGGAAGATCCAGTCTTCACCAACCCGGGAAATCAGGAATCTCTGACAGCGAGACGTACACACTGTGGAAAGCACACAAGGGTCAGAGGCTACATCACTACACTAACTGTATGTATGGGAAATTTGCCAATTTTTGTTATATTTATAGATTAAACTAATTTATACCACTGATTTACAAAATATTTGTCCTTGAGCAGGCACTTTTTATTATTGAGGGGCAATTTGATAAAATGATGCAACTTGTCAAATTCATACCTCTAGCAAATAGGGGCAACATATCAATAGAAAGTTAATGTGTCCACCACTGTTGTAAAAAATAAAGGAACACACAGTCTCTCTCGTCCTCTTCATTCCTTATCAGTCTAGAAGAAATATTGTACATTTCTAGTTGGCTACCTGTCCTTAAATGATCTAAACTGGGAGCACGACCTATAAAATTATTGAAAAGAGGTTAGAATACATCATCAGGGCAGTGCTACTTCCAAGGCTGCCAAATGCCAAACGCACAATAAACAAGTTATGTTAGTCACACATGCACCTGCTATCATCCTGCGATCAGCAACCTGCTTACTGTATGTTCAGATACGTGAATCCAGCCATGAGCTTAATATATCTGAATAAAATTGCGACAGTGACACACTATCCTCTTTTTTTGTGATCAAATGATTATTGGCATTTTAAATAGGATGAGTTATAAAAATACAATGTAGTGACAAAAGGAATAGAAAAAGAAGACACTTTAAAAATACAAGAATTTTCATTAGTAACAGAAGTCAATGATCCAGAATGTCACGATACTAAATAATGCACTCCAAATATCTTCATATATCCAGGACTGAAGTAAAATGAATGATACTGGACAGATAAAATCTGTCTCTAGTAGATATATGATAGGAAATGAGAAAAGTGTGAATTTTTCTTTTGCTAAAAACAGTAAAAAAGTAGTACCCTGATGTGATAATTAGGGATGGATGACATGGCGTTATATTTCAGGGTATAATATCGTTCCTATATTAAAAAATGTTGGCGATATTATTGTGTACGATACGATATGGCACACCCCTAATTCACACCTGCAAAAAACGAGAGTCACAGAGCAATAAAGAGCAAATAGGTGCAGTAACAACAATAATAATGATCGCAATGACAATAACAACATGAAAAACAGAGCTTAGTCCAGAGAATCAAAAATGTAAGGCAAACTTATCGACAGCATTTTCCCAGGCCATTAACATCCTTTCTTTAGCATCATGGACATGAGCAATTGACACACTATCCTCTTAAAGTCGTATTACCAGAGATGAAAAGCTAGTACTAGCTGGTTAGCAGGCTAACTTCGGTAGATACATTTACAACACAATACATAGAAGTATTTAATAAAAGTTTTTTCACACTCTGTTCATAATTTTAATTACATTTGGAATGTTTTAAACAAAAAAATCTTACAAATTGCACCTCTAATGTACACATTTTAAATATCTGCAGGTGGTTTACAACAAAAATCCCTGAATGTAGAATTCTATTAAGACTACTATTGTTAAATAAGTTCTACTAAATCTTATCAAACTGGCGTTATGATTCCAAACACTTGAATGTTGATTCTAAACATCTGAATGGTAAGTGCCTTGAATATAATTCTGTTTGTAGTCTCAGTGGACAGTGAGTGCAAGAGAAAAAAGTCAATGCTCCGTCAGTGCGGCCTAGTTAAAGGCAGCACAGAGCGAAGCAATTATCAGCAGCCAGCAGTGGGCAGACACACCACGAATAGCAAGACTCACCATCAGTCGTCCAAAGTGGCGATACGGTTTGAGGAGTGGGAATTGAGAGAGTGAACATAAAACGACAGACTCAGAGGAGAACACAATTACAGAGCCAGCAAGCAGCAAGGCAGCCGCAGAATATATGTGTATACACACACATACACATATTCCAGTCATAACATTTTATCAGCTCCACTTACCACATAGTAGCACTTTGTTGTTGCTGCATACATTGTTTATCCTCTTTCACCCTGTTCTTTTATGATCAGGAACCCTACAGGACCACCACAGAGCAGGTACTATAAGGCAGGTGGATCATTCTCACCAATGAAGTGATCACAGGATATTGTTCACAGCACACTTTTGGCTGGAGGCTGGGTGGGGGACTATTCTCAGGCCAGCACTGACACTGAGGTGTTAAAAAAACCCCAGCAGCACGGCTGTGTCTGATCCACTCACACCAGCACAACACACACTAACACACCACCACCATGTCAGTGTCACTACAGTGCTCAGAATGATTAGAATGATCCACCACTCAAATGCTCTGTGGTGGTCCTAAAAGGGTCCTGATCATTTAAGAACAGGGTAAAAGGGGGCTAATAAAGTATAGAAAGAAACAGATGAACCAAAGTCTGTATATATATATATATACACACACACACACAACATATACACACATATATATATATATATATATATATATATATATATATATATATATATATATATATATATATATATATATATATATATATAAAAAAAACAATAGACTGACGGGTCTCTAAAGAAAGTTTTGTTTTTTTTTAGCCTGTCAGCAAGCCATCAACTGCTGATGCTTCAAATACTAAACTAACCTAGAATGTTGTGCTCCCTTTTATGATCACTTATTAGTAGAATGTTTTTCTGCTGTGCATCACAACTGAGCAAGAGTGTCCTAACAACCAATTAGCCCAATAACATCCTTAACTTGGATTGGCGGCCGTACCAGGAGATTTAGGCAGAGGACTGAGAATTGCTGATAATAGAACTATATGCAAAATAAGCCTTTATACAAAAATAGGCTTTAATACAAACAATTTTATTCTTTAAAAATCATCTGATACACTTAAATTAATTGTGAAATTGACAATATTGTTTGTGAATTGCATGAAAATTGCATAAAATGAAATTCTGAAGTGATCCTAAACCTTTAAGTGGTATATATATACAGCACATTAATCAAACATTTATACTGGTGTTTGTTTGGTCTCTGTGATTTGACAATATTAGCTGCATCTACTAGACCTGTACCTCAGGTGGTCTTTCACCCTGTGTACAGAGTCTCTGGATAGCCACTACAAGGCTGCCACTGAACTGCAGATTTTAGCACGCTTGACTTCATTAATATGCATTTTAATGAGTGGTGAGGCTGTGGTGGTGCTGCAAAAATAGAGGGCAAGACTGAAAATTGACCTGATGTGATTACTATGCTTCACTGCCTCTATGAACCTGGAATAACTTTTTAAAACTAAGGACAAAGAGGTATGATTACTTTGAAAATGGCTGTAGCACTGTTTATAAAGGTGAGTTAGAAGACAAAGGAGCAGCAAAGGAAACAGAATATTCCACCAGAGAATTATGCTTTCAGATTAGTTCTTCTCTTTTCTCTACTTTTCTGTTCACTTCTATACATCTTAGCACTTTCTTTCTTTAGGTAGTTAAAGATGGTAGAAGGTAGCTTTTCCAAAAATGTTTTCCCAAAGCACTTTTCTTTTAGGCTTTCAGTTTTTCTACACAGAGTTTCTTTTTTCTCTGTGTTTTTCTACGAGTCTGCAACTAACTGATGAGTGCTCTTGGTGGATCTGTCGGCAACTTTACATTCTAATCAGTCAGTTTACATGTGACATTATTAAAATAACAGCTCATCCCATAGGGGTTCAAAGGAGGTTTATCATTTTAACTCAGCCCACAGGTTTTCAATGGAGCTTCATCACTCCAACTCACTCCAAAATTGTTAAACAGAGTGTCTTCCTTTTAACTCACCCCAAAGTTGTTCAATAGAGCCTTACCACTCCATCTCATCCTAAAGGTGTTTAGTGGAGCTTCACCATTTCAACTCATTGCAAATGTGTTCAGTGGAGTTTCAACAATTAAATTCAACCCAAAGGTGTACAACAGAATTTCGTAATGCCAACTCATCCTGAAGGTGTTCAATTAAGCTCATCCCAAAGTTGTGGGACAGAGCTTCATGATTCCAAAAACATTCAGTGGCAAACATTGCTCCAACTTATCTTAAAAGATATTAAATAGGACTACACCAATCCCAAACTGGCAAACCCAACATCAGCAATGCTGTTGAACTTGATAGTCGTACCACACACATCATCATGCCACTACCATGTCATTGACATGACAGCACTAACAGTCCACCACCTAAGAACAGAAACGCTGTGGAGCAACAGATGGGCTCTAGCCAGTAATCAAACACCTACAAATTGCCTACAAAAGGTAGCTGTACCTCATAACTCAAATAATTTTGAGTCTGGGTTCAGTTTAGGTCTTCAAAACAAACCCCAGAAGCCACACATGATGGATGTAAAGAGCTCTTCGCTGTTCCTGCACCTGAGGATCTGGCAACCTGCTGTGCACCTCTCTCTCTCAGCAGTGCTGTGTGTTTTGACACCTAATTGTTTTTTTTATTTTGAGGGATACCCGTGGAAAATGTGCCCAGCCTGTGCTTCCAGCAACCTGGATCGCAGTGACAGTGATGAGCGCATGGCAAGGCGCATGCATAATGCAGCAATGCGCAACACGTCCAGGCTATTTATATCCCCAGCCCACTTCGGGGGGAGGAGGTGAGGCTTGAGCAGCTTGTAGGAGGTGTTGAGACGTGCTACATGACCACTAATGTCAGGCTCTTCTCAGTGGGACCGCTGCCAGGAACCGCGCTCTCGTCTACGGCTCCGAAACCATTAGCATTTAGGTAGACAGTTTAATACATGACAGTAGTAGCACTTAACTGTAAAAGTCTGTGAGCGGTTTTGACAACCTGTCTCCCAATCCAGCCAAATCTGTTCCATGGATAATTACTTGGGAAAAAGAGAAATAGCACAGTCAGTGGGTGTATATACAGCACTGCGCAAAAGTCTTAGGTACCTAAGCATGTTATTCAAAGCCATTTGTCCAGGCAATAGGTGTGTCTCCTAGAATAAATGCAACAATGCAGCAAAACTAACAAAGAATTTATTGCTTGTTTGCTTTTTTAATAGTTTTTCTGTAAAGGAAGCCTCAGAGAGGCCACAATCCCTCTCAATAAGCTACAAAGTGAAGGTCAGCGAAATGTAGAGCTCTGCATACCACTGACCTGTACTAGGAGGCTAGGTAAAAACCATAAATAAAAACAAAACACATCAAAAGTGTTTTAAGAGTGACCCTACTAAATGTGGAATAAGGCTTTTGTATTCAAAATACTATGTCTCAGCAAACACCACTGCAGCAAGTGAAGTATGGGAGCGGCAGCATCATGTTGTGTGGATGTTTTTCTAAAAGATGGAAATGGTGCAAACACAGAATGATACTAGAAGCCAACCTGTGGCAGCCTCCTAAAAAAAGATACAGAACACCAGAACAATGATCCCAAGCACAAGTTCGAAGCAAAACACGCATGTTGGCCAGGTCCAGATCCCAATCCAACCAGTGAATCTGTGGCATCATTTGAAAACTATGGTCAACAAATGTCAACCTGAACAACCTGGAGCAAATCTGCAGAACTGGTAAACAATTGTAAACAAAATGTAAACAATTTAATCTAAACAGTATACAAAGCTGACAGGACTAATCCCTCAACAGACTTAAAGCTGTTCCACCATTTTCCATTTTCTGACATTATAATAAATGTTAACACATTTTAACAAATAATTCAAGATGCTGTAAGTCTTAAAGTCACAGGCACCTTATTAAAAACCATTTACTGTGCAAAGAATTGTGTTTGTGCTATCTATCTAACATAAATGTTTTAAAAAGTAGTTATTTTGACAGGTAGATTTAAAGAACAAATTTTGGTTCCAGACTTTCCCTGGATGCACATGGATATATCAGGCAGCAGAACATTTGTTTTAACATGCTAAAGTACTGATTAGATAAACAGGTAACAAAAAATGATATATTATATTATATTCTTAAGGAGAAAGCAAGAAACAGTTAAGCTAACACAGTGACATACATAAACTCACTACTACTCCTGTAATATTGTATATCTGCATTCATTTCAGTATAAGTGTTTTTTCTGGAGTAAATAAATTTAGATACATTTATTTTTTTATTTCATTTTCTTTGTTTTACGATTGAATGTTTTTTTTTCTTTAATCTCCAAACATGTTTTTCCACATTTCTTATAGAAAGGAAATTCAGGGAGTAACTGAAGCACTTTAGTAATAAAATTAGCGGCTTTAAGATTTCTGTAATTCACACGGTTTGTAGAGAACCAGAATGTTTTGGCATAGCAGCTCCTTCACATACTGTGAAAAAGCTGAAAAAGCTTTTGAAACAGCAAAGGAAATGAAAGTAGATCTTTTTAAAGCAGAACATTTACACAATCAATAGAAGTACTTAATATTTAATAGAAATGTTTAAAATACTGAATTAGGTGTGTGTTGTGGAGGGTACTTTGCATTTTGTTGCCAACTGGCACCCCAATGTTACAATAGAAATGCAATTAGCAACTAAAACAATAAGAATAAACCAGTGCATATGTCATACGACAATCAGATTAACTCTTGCATGAGTAAAAAACCCGCACGAGTGCTTCAAGTAAAAGATGAAATAATTGCCAAAAGTAATGATTGCCATATGGCAACACCACACAGTAAAGGGACATTAAACGTACTGGCTTCGTTTAAGATGTTTTCATTTGCAAGGGTATCATTTTCTGCAGTGTGGCCTCTACTGTCAGTGATGCTGGAGCTTCAAAGGTGCTCGACAAAACTATATATAGAGTGCATTTATGTATATATAGCCAGAGAGAGAGAGATAAAATGCCATTCCTGCTCAGTAAAAGTCACATTCTGTGTGTAGGTGGCAAGTTGATGATGATCCAAATCCCTCAAACCCGTCACTGACAGGAGCGACAGAGCGCTGTGCGATTTTCAAGCTTTTTCACACCGAGCAGTTCGCACTCAACAGGCTGCATAAGGAGGCGATGATACGGACACAGAAGGTGTGTGGGTCTGTGGAGATTAGCCTAGCCTAGCAGGGGCCAACAGTCTGCTTCATTTACTCAAAGCCACTGAGGGAACTCGCGGATGGCTAAGCAACAGCGGGCTGTTAGTTGGCTTTGTCTGTTTAATGAACTCTGATGATTTATCATAGTCCACTTTTCAAAAGTGTTTTTAAAACCTTGCTTCAACGCAGCATGTTTTTAGGTGAGTCATCCTAATGTTTCATTAAATAGCTGGATTAAGGCATTATATAAAAAAAACGTGGATTCACATGATAGTCAAATTTAGTCTTTCTGAATGCATTATTAACAAGCTGATGGTCAGGATACACTGATTTTGAAATTCAATGAGGTAGATGTTCATGTTTGGTCAAATTTATGATCTATTTAAAACAAAGATCCAAAAGGTTTTCTTTAATGTTTATATATAAAAAAAATGAATCAAAGGCAGGAAAGATTATTACAAGATGTCAAAAGCTTTACAAATAATTTTACTGGCAATAAAAAGAGAAATAGAGATTATAAACTTTTCACAGATGTGTTCAAACAGTTTAAGCAGCAAATCTACCGTGAAAATGACGTTTAGAATCTCTGTTTATGTGAAGCATCAAGAGGAAATACAATACCCAAGAACACAACAAAACAACAGAAGCTGAAAGGAAAGTGCTGCAAGCACATCAACACCACCTGTACACTCAGGTAATGTAATGATTAAAACAAAATCACCAACAATAATAAGAATTTAGTGTTAGACAACCAACCGTTCTCTGCTGCTGAGGATATTAGATTTCATGGCACATTTTAAGCTACATACTGTAAAAATTTAAGTTTTTATATACGTTTACAGTTTTACTTTAACTGTTTCCTTTATTGACAACTTTTTTCTGTTTTCAGACCTTACGCTACAACAATATATATCAATATAACATATTATTAACTGTATTAATTCATATTTTTATTTTTACTACTCATAATTTTGTGAGAAAAACATGACGAATGATGAAAAGATGTGAAAAAGCCATGGGCATCTTTCTAAAGCTAAAAACAAAAACAGCCATATGCAATACAAAACTACTGATGCCTGGTTGTAGCTCAAAATAAGACTTATGCTAGGCTAGCGTCCAAAGTACAGAACAGAATTAACATCATTCATATTCCCTCCTAATAAGCAAAACATTATAAACTTGTTTTGATTTTTCTGTCTCTTCTTAAATGTTGCAGCAGGTATTAATACATGTCCTGAGACGCTTGGCAGACCGGAAGCTTACTTTAGCTTTGTAGTTTTAATGCGGTAGTTTAATGATTATATAAGTTATCAAAATACCCTACCTACAGCTTTATGTAGGGAACTACCCATAAATATGTGCTATGGTGGGATATTTTGACAGGGCACTACTTCAGATTGCATGTTGCATGTCTGTCTGTACTGTGTTGTGTTTTCTGTCCGCACTTGTTTGTTCGTGTTGCACTTGTGTCTGTATGCACTGTCTATGTTGCACCATGGTCCTGGAGGAACGTTGTTTCGTTTCACTGTGTACTCTGTATGTAGTTGAAATGACAATAAAACCCACTTGACTTGACTTGACTTGACTTGAATTTGTGTTTCATAATGTTGCTGATGTTGCATGATGTTACCAACACTTTGCATATATTGTGTTTAACTGCATTATGATTCAATTTAGTAAAGTGAGCCAACACTTTTGAGGACCTTACACTATAAACTATGAAAGGAACTCAGAATGACACAATTTGTAATGGTTAAGGTCTACAAATGCTATCATCACACAGAGTAGAGAGACCCTCCTGCTGTTTCAGTCTAGCACCAACAATTTGAAAATGCTGGCTATGTGGAATTAATTAATATTACATGATAGCAACACATTTTGTCCAAGAACTTATTTCTGCTTTGGCTAATATGTAACACTACTGTGTAAATAGTTTTTCCAGGTACATTTCTGCATTTTAAAAAAATGCTCATTAAATTGAACTGAATTATGTTGAAATCTAATATTTTTAAGTAATCTCATATGAAGCCTAGTGAGGTCACAGATTTCCACCTGTAACACTCAAATCCATCCAGGAGTTAACTGCAGAGTATCAATCACCTCTTAATAACAAAGACTAATTGTGCTCCCTACTGGCAAATACAGAGCACTGCAGTGTGGGGTTTTGAGGGTGGGGGGTTGGGCGGTGAAGGGGCCTGCGAGAATGAAAAAACAAAAGACTCCAACAGCGTTGATTGGTTGTGGCTTCTCATCAATGACACAATAAAAATCCTTGCTATAATCACCTTCATAACTAGCATCTGTTATAAAACGTCACCTGTCATCATCACCACCAGCAGCAGGATGAAGGCTCATTTTTTTTCTCGTCTCCACAAACACACTGAAAAAGAGCTGTTCTAACAGAAGAAAAAAGAGCCACACCTGTGGAATTTCAATGAGACACAAGGACAAGGTTCAAAATGCTCTAGGCAGCCAGACGTGACCAGGACCAGTGGCCATTAGAGGGCAGTGTGTCAACACTGAGTCACAAAAGCTGCCGTATCTGCAGCATTCGGCCCCCTTCACACATTCAACAGCGCTGTAAGGCAACAGTCTGTCTGCTATTTCAAGAGATGCTGCAAATGCTGGGAGACTAAGAGTACACGTGAATCTCTCTCATCAGCCTGCCTGGAGCAAGGGATTAGGCCTGTCACAATAGAAGAGTAGGATACCAATACTATGGCTAAAAATTAACACAAGCTGTCACCCGAATCCCTACAAAATAGTTCAGAATAAAACTATAATAAGAACGTTGTTGGATAATTTACTGAATAAAACTACTATGTTGATGCACATATATGTATGTATAATAACCATGTATGATAACCACGGAATTCATTCATAAGTCTATATATCCATGATTTCCAGAGACTAAGCACTGAACTCCTTACCATGCAAGTGGTACCAAGCAACAAGGCCAACATTATGATATCCTAAACCAAACCAATGACACCCTGCAACTTAGCAAACCATAAACAAATAGACCCTGTACTGGACACTATGGGACGGAGACCAGAAAATAGAGGAGCAGCATCCTGAAACCTAGTATTCAGGAATGAGCAAGATTTGTAAGTCTTCTTACATCTTTCATCTTTCATTTAGCTGTTTAAAACATCTGCAGGGATATTTTTCCACAACTATAAAATTCAGGAATCTGGTTTGGTTTTATTCGCTTTTTGCCATCCAAGTAATCTCAAACACATACAATGATGTTGAGGTCTGGATTCTGAGGTGGGCAGTCTATTGTTCTAGGAACACCACACCAGTAGCTGTTTTATTTAATGTGTCTATCTTCTTTTTTTCCTTTAGGAACTTCTCCACAGCTAAACATCCTTTCAGACTCATAGCACTGAGGTGTCTTCTCCTAGTACAAGGATGAACAGAAACACCTGTGATTTTTTCAGATCTGAAGCAAGAGCGGAGCCTGATTTTCTCCTCTCTCTCAAAGACGAAAAAAGCTTTGAAGCCACAGGGAAAACATATATAATATATAAAATAAATATATATATAAATAATCCTAAACTTGATTGTTATATTAAATATCCAACAAAGCCAACATAAGACGTACATATCATAAAAGACGGCTTAGACCTGGTCTAAGAACTGTGTGGGCTCCACCACTTCTAACAACTAAAACTATTATCCAGCTTTTATGTGACACTAACTGGACGAAAAAGTCACAGACGTGAATAAAGGTATGGACAAATGAATAATGTTCATGTACAAATAAACAAATTAACTTGTGGCAGGTACCTAACTTGCTAGTGTTTGGTTATGCTAGCATATTCAAAAAGTATACTATAATTATATACTATTAGTATACTATTCGAAAAGAATGTAATAGGATTGGAGTTTAGAACTATTTGCCACTTGTGTTTGCAAACAGCGACATTCGACCTCCGCATTTAACCCATCCGTGCAGTGTAACACCCACATATACACACACACACTAGTGAACATACACATTAGGGGGCAGTAAGCACACTTGCCTAGAGCAGTAGGCAGCCCTATCCACAGTGCCCAGGGAGCAGTTGGGGGTTAGGTGCCCTGCTCAAGGGCAGTCGTGTCGTGTTGGTCTAGGGGATCGAACCGGCAACCTTCAGATCACAAGACCGGATCCCTAACCTTCAGCCCATGACTACCCCAAAAAGTATACTTAGTACATTGTTTACTGTTTGCGTGGAAAAACAAGACTAACCCTATTAGAAAGAAAACACAGATTTAGGTTAACTGTTTTTTGAAAGCTTGTTTACCGGATAGGGTCAGTTTTGGTGGTGCACCAAGTCTTGCAAATGGTTGCTAAGAGTTCCATGTATCTTTGTAGTTTTTAATTATTTTCAAACTTTTTTAACATTTTAGAACACAATTATTTTCCTTTGACTTTCTCTTTCTTTGTTGAAAAAAGAATTGACTTATGTTGAATCTCTTCAGAAACATATTTTTAAAAGTTAATAACTAGGTATTGGCTATTTAGAAATTTAATATGTGAAGAGTGCTCTACCACTTTTGTACAATAATGTATGCAAGTATTGATTTTTTAGCATTATGAGTCGTATCATTATGAGTGGTATATGAGTGGTATTATTACAGTGGCGCTACTACTACTACTACTAAATTATGGCTACATAAATAAAGATGGATTGATTATTACTTACATATTACAAGACACACTCTCTATTTAATTCCACTCTCTTTCTTCTGCTCTCCATCCTTAGATCATATCACCCCTTGCTTAAATCCCTTGATCTGGGACCTCTGTTGTCTTTGTTCTGTGTTGATGAGGCCTGCTGTGCTGGACAGCTGTATGTACAGGATCAGCTGTGTGGTTGGCGCACACACACACACACTCACGCTGGCATTTGGCGCATGGATCCTTCTCATACTCCAGCTGTTCTGGAGTCTGGCTGCGGACACCGGCGGACCGCCGCAGGGCCCCGTCCTCACGCAGGCGTGCCGCTTCCTCCTTGGCGTAGGCGCCCAACTCCTGGGTGTAGCGGCCATACATCTAAAGCACAGAAGGGAGAGTTATTACAAGGTCGATACTCCACGTTTTGTCTCCATTGTAGTTTACAATTTACACCTCCACTTACTGGTGCTATCATCAAAAAACATGTGTTTACAGTTGCAGACTATAGCCCAGCTGTTGCTGCACATTTTATCAGTCCCCTCTACACCATTCATCAATAGAGAGGGATCATCACTGACAAGTTATTGCTTGGATTCTGGACCATTCTCAGCACAGCGGTGTCACTGCTAGATTGAAAGTGGCCCACCATCTAAGAACGGTCCTGTGGTCAGAAAGGGCTAGGGACATGGTATTCAAATAAACTAAACTGCTGATGCAACTGATCAGCCGCCTAGTGTCACACCTAACAGCAGCTGAAAAAAATGAATTCAGTTCTTTGAAGAGAGAATGGCTAGCTCTGCATTTACAGCGGTCTGCTACGGCAAAGTACTGCACCATCCAATTCATTTTCTAAACCAAGAGCCCATGAAAAGAACCCCCTATGAGGCATGGTATGACCACCACATAATGTTTCCAAATAAATGCCAGCAAGATGGAACAACAGAGAGGGGTTTGTCTTTATATATAATTTACTAAGATAAATTATAGATATGTGTAAGTGATGTGTGTTCAGACTGGCTGACAGATATTATTAAGCTGGGACTGTATCCATTGAAGGCTGCAATGATCTATTTGCTTTCCAACAGGCTGGAACAGCCCAATGTTTAATCCGCTAAAGTCTGTCTGCAGGAACAAAACCCTCAATAGGTTGTTTTCAAAAACAGTGGAGGAAATGGAGGCAGAAAGCCCCTCCTGTGCTAGTATAGACAACATTACAAGAGAAAGATACAAAGAGAAAATCACTGCATATGCTTTATCGATGCAGCAGATATAAGAACTACCTTCTTGTCCAGACGTACTTCTACTCAATAAAATAAAAAAAAAATTACAGAAGTACTGAGATACAGCTTGTTTGTTAGCAGTTGGATCAACCTCGGTACCAAGGAGCTCCACAATGTCTGTTGTTTGGTTTTCTTTTACTGTCCTGTAGATTAACCAGCAACAAACATTCAACTCTGCGCTGCATCTTTCATCAGTGTTCATCCACAGATCAACTGCACACAATACCGTTTTCTCTTTTTTTCCTAGTTGCCCAGGTCCGCCTTAAATGGTGTGGTGGTTAGCATTCCGGCGTCTGCTGTAGCATGTAAGGTAAAAGGGGATATCCTGACTTGGTGCTCGGAGCGAGTAATGTATAGTGAATAGTTTGTCTGTGGGGGCTGTGACTGTGCACTGGTGATAGATTTAAAACAACAGCTACAAGAAACTCGAACAGGAAACTTCTTTCCTCCTGACTGCAGATAAATGCTCACAAGCCATTTTCACTGACATTTTTCAGTCAATTCCTGGCATTTTCACCCTAATGAACAAGAACTTTGATACTTGATAAAAGCTCCTTGGGGTTTCTCAGTTAAACTGATTTCCACAAGCAATAAAAGACAAAAAAACTCTTTTTCGAGAGCTTGTGATAGCGCACCCTTACGGGGAAAATCTCTTCCGGCCCTCCAGCTGCAGTTTATACTATAGCGGAGGGAGGTGACATAATAACAACTATTACAGAAAAGTGCAGCGCTAAACTGTTGTAGGCTGAATTGGCATTCATATGAAAATGTGGTCATAATTGTAAACACAAGCTTGTGATATGGACTAGGAAGTGAAGAGAACAGTTTTAACATACTATGTCAAACTCAACTGTCTATGTTCAACTGTCTATGATGTGGACCGACTATCCTCAGAGATTAAATGTTTACATACGACAGTTCTACATACAGCATAAGTAGAATAGAGCAAGTGATAGAATAATGATCCTTTAGACATCTCAAATAAACAAAAGCAGTCTGACACTTCTGAAGAACAACTTGCTGGGAAAGGGGGATCAGATTCATCTAAAAAACACCTTGAAATAATTTTTGGAAAAGGATTTTGAGCCATAACGAATGCACTGACTTGCATGAATAGGGTCTATTTTATGAATACATTTTACATTATTTTTCTTCTATTTACGCATACAGGCATATACTAGGATCTAATAAGTACAAAGGCAAAAGCAAAAAACTGAAACTCAGTCAAAAAACATTATCACAGATAACAAATATACTAGATTAAATGCTAAAAGCAACTTAAGCACATCTCCTTGGGCTGCACATTTAAAACAGCAGTTTAAACTGATTTAATAGCAAGCAACACTGTGTAGATAATCAGAATGGAAATCAAAGAACTTGTTCTTAGCCAACCCTGTATGTGAAAATTAAAGTAACAACCCTCGGGGCTAAGTGTGATGAGGCGCAGCATTGCAGTTCCTATATAAAGCCTTGTAAATGTATATCAAAACAAGCTGTTTTCTTCATAGGCTTGAGCTGCCAGCCCAGATTCAAGCACAGCTCACACTGACCAAACAATTCACACTGTGACAGGCATGAAGTGTGTCACTAGTAATAAAGCACAATGCACTGCACCTTTCATAGAGGCTAAGTCACAGAACCGAGGAGCAATAAAACCTGTTGTTTGGACAATTTTCTTCCCTCTGCTAAACAACAGACAGGCTCTATTTTTGTACAGAGGTTCTCACACATCTTCTCAGTGTGTAGATTAAAAGGCAGTTTGTCTTCAGATCACATTCGGAAGTATTTTTAACATGAAACGCTTCAATAGGGTGCCGTTATTAGAGAATGTAGCCAGACTGTCAGTGCGTTTTGAGACCAAGAGAACAGAATATATTTAGTCTACCCCTCATTCAGCATGAGTTTTAGGTCATACAAGGATTTCTGAATGAAATTGAACTCTTTCTATTTCTTTGTAGAACCAGACTTAAAGAAGAGACATAGGAACTGGTTTTAGTTGTCACCCCACTGAACTTGTGGCCTCATAAATAGAAAATATTTTACTATTATACTATTATTTATTTACTGAGAAACATTAACAAAACGTTAATGTTGAAACGTTATCCGCTGATCAGAGCTGCAAATTTTAGCCCATTCATCAGCTTTGAACAGCTCTGACTTAGGGATGTTGATGAATTTCTTCACATGAACTACTTGCTTCAGGCACCTCCACAACATTTCCATAGGATTAAGGTCAGAACATTGATTTAGACTTTCCAAAACATTTTCTATAACCATTCTTTGGTAGAACAACTTGTGTGTTAAGTATTTGTTGGCATAATTCAGAATTCATTGTTCCATCAATGATGGCAAGCTGTCCTGGGTAAATGTAGCAAAAGAGGCCCAAACCATGATGCTACCACCACCATGTTTTTACAATAGGATAAGGCTCCTAAGCCGTAATGCAGTGTTTTCTTTTCTCCAGACATGATGTTTCTCACTTTTTGGGTCTTCAGAAACCTTTGTTTAAGCTATTATGGTTTACTCATAGGTTTTCATACCATTGGTTGCACATTTTGTCTTCAGTAACTTGTATGCAAACCATGATATGATGAAATATGTGATATATAGATTATAAAAATGTCTTCTACTATTTTTGCCATTTCAACCAAACATACTGCACATCATTTCACCATATTAATTACAATTAACAAACCAAGTACATGCTTGCCAATAGGGCTGTGTATTGGCAAGAACCTGGCGATACAATATGTATCTTAATAGAGCGATCACGATTCAATATATCGCGATATATTGCAATACTGCAAGCAAAGTGATATATTGCAATTTTTCAAATCCTACTATTAAAACACACCACTATATGAACAGGTTTGCCTTGTGCTGCTTGTTAATGTTGGAGTGGAGCTGAAAATGAATTACAACACTGTCATCTAGTAGTCAGAGGTTTAAACACAATACACAATGATTCACTGTCTTCCAGGAATCTGTGTAACGATACTGTGTTTTTGAGAATCAATACAGTATCACCAAACATAATATCCCGATATTCGATATTTTCGATATTTTCTTACACCCCTACTTGCCAATCAAAGCCAATTACAGTCAATCAGTGGGAAAGCAAACTGTGATGGGTTGTACCGAATTAATTTGCCAAATCTATATAAAAAGCAACACAATTTAGATTTTCTTCATACATGTTACTGACACAAGGGGAAAAGTGCATCAGTGACAGAACTGTGAACTGAAATTCATAAAACATCCCTGAATAAGAGTGTTGATAGAATTAGTTTTCTCTGTATTTCACAGGTCATCGTGGTCAGAGAAACTGATTCCCTGGTCACACTGCCTTCTGATTAAACATTAAATAAAAAAATGTACTAAAAAACCACTGGGAACGTTTTTTTTTCTTCTTTTTTTCACTTTACATTTAATCAAGGAGTCCAATACATCCAAGGCATCAACTGGTCCAAGATTAAACAGATTAATCTTCTCGGTTGCTTTAACATCAAGCGCAATAAGGTCAGATTGCATGGCACAGTGTGCATCACCAGGTGGGAAGCTCTTATCATGCAATCTATCAAAAGGGAGGGCTCTGGGATAAAGTGACAATTAAAAGCATGACAAATTACCTCCTTATCATCTTATACAGGACCCAATGCAGAGAATAATTTCATGGCAAAGACATGCATGAACTGAACCAGCCTCTATCCAGCCACTGGACTTTTCACTACTGCCATGCATTACATATTTTCAATTAAATAATATTTATTTTTTATTGTGATATTATGAAACTTAACTTTAACACACACCCTGCTGCAAAGGCATCTGGATGTACAACAGGGAGAAACATTTGGCCAAGTGTAAAACAAGTTTTGGATCTATTTACTTAACCTAGGCATATGCCAAGATAAATTTTTAATACCGCAATAAATCGCTTTTACCAAAGTTTACAATAGAGGGTTTTTTGATAGGGGTTTTGAAGCCAATGCATGCTATGAGTCAAATGTGGTAAGACTACAAACTATAAAACAGACACACTCTGATCTTGATCATACTAAACTGTTTAATCTGTTTTCCAATGTAAAGATGCAGGCAGGCAGAGATATGACAACTAATATCTCAATGTCTGGCACAGCATACAGCATTGGTCTTTCAGTATTTAGTTTTAATCACAGGACTTCTAGGTCCAAACACAGAAAAGCAAAGTTTTTATATAAACTGTATCAGTTTCTAGCTGTATCAGGTTATCTCACTGAATAAAAGATATTAGGCAAAGACATAAAGCCCATGCATGCTTTGTCATCCTTGTCAAAAGCAATTCTATATAGGCTATGTGGGTGTTGATGAATTTAAATTTAGACACTACAGATGTCTGATTAAAAAAGGTGTTTTTTGACCAGAACAGAAAAGCGGAAAATGAGAGTACTGAATAAAAACTTTCAATGTTGGCCACATTACTACAGGTTTCTACCTGAAAACTTGACAACAGACAGAACTCAGCAAAACAGAATGAGAAGGAAAAGTCACCGCAACCACCTCAATATCATGTGTACACTCTGTTTATGAAATGATAAAATATTCACAAACTACAAAGAAAGAGCAAAAAATGGAATTCATTAACTATTCCCTTGTTTTCTGTTGTTGAAGATATTCAATTTCTATGTACATATTGTCGAATACATACAGTAATCATTTAGTTTGTTTGTTTTATGTAAGGAGGCTCGTTGCTTTTTTAAAATCTTCAGCATCAGGCTTAGATTTGGCCAATACTTTAAATCGATATTAGATGCAGCATTTATTGTATGAAGCATGAAAGCACCATAAATGTTACACATAATTAGGTGACAGGCAGCACTACAGCAGCACAGCTAAATTGTGTCCCACAGCACTGCACACACAAGCAAAACCTGCAGCTAATCAACTGGCTCATTGGCTCCTTCAGAAATTAAATAAAGACAAACAGCCTAAGAGCTATTACAGCAAAGGTGCTGGAAGTTCTTACTAACACTGGTTTACATTTTTCGTACACAGTGCAACATTTACAGAAGGCAGTTTGATGTAAAGATATGTAAATGTAAAATATCAGCTTACAGTTGATCAAATATAGTTTTATGTGAACAATTCTTATTTGTCGTGACCTTTTTTCAGTGATGGTTTTCTGTTCAGCCATCAACAATATTAAGAGTTTGATTAGTTATTAACACTATTCTAATACTTCTACTATCCTATACACTAAATCTTAATACCTGCTGGAAGCTTGTAAGACCAGAGATGCGCAGAGTCTCTAAAATATATATTATGGAACCACGCCTTTATAAACTAAAATGCAGTTGATGGTATTTTCAATTGTTTAAAGGGTTTGGTAAAGTGTTCATAATGATACATGATATGTGTGC
The DNA here is from genome assembly GCA_021613375.1 of Megaleporinus macrocephalus. Taxonomy (NCBI): domain Eukaryota; kingdom Metazoa; phylum Chordata; class Actinopteri; order Characiformes; family Anostomidae; genus Megaleporinus; species Megaleporinus macrocephalus. The sequence continues at coordinate 29,543,581 of CM038723.1, forward strand.
TGAATACTCTGCAATACCTTATTACCAAACCTCAGCACAGCTGTACTTATTTACAATAATGATATTCTTAAATTAAGTGCTCAACATCTATGATACATATAGTAAAGTACATATGAATCGGCACGCTTAAATGTATAAAAGATTGCACATATTATAGAAACTGCTTTTCTACATTTTGACAAATGTATTTTTTTGCATCTTTATTGCATTTCTTCTTGATTTTAGTGTTGTTGGTTAGAGACCAGTGAACCGAAAAGGCGTTCTTGTATGGAATATTGAGGTTGGCAAATAATCATCTTAAAATGTTCTGTATCTGAACTCAGATAAAGTGGTTTGTATGGAACTAAGAATAAAAATGGCTGTTTGTGCACCTTGCCACATCTGTGATAAGCAGCATAATAAATGCCAAGGCATTTATGTACATGACGTGTACCAGCAAGTAAAAGCAATTCTGACTCAGATTCTGCCTTTAAAACATCTCTGATAAAGGTGTAATAAAGGAAAAGAAAGAGAAAACCAGTAACCCCCGTTTCATTATGAACTGCTATACAATTACACAGCAGAGGAAAATCTATAATGGTGCTAACCTAAAGACGAACAGAATCGCTTCAGTGGTTAACGTGTTCACGCTAGCCGCTGGAAGATTGCAGATTTAAACCGCAGTCCCTCTGGAATCCTGATATCAATATTCCTGCCCCGCACTCAGTGCTGCCACTGTTTTCTCATTCAAAATGCCTTACTCTAGCTTCTCTGGGGGAAAAGCTGTACTGTAGGGAGCTGTAAACACCTGTAATATGTTCTGCTTGGGTGCTTTAGTGCTCTAAATCACACTGAACTGATGGATTTTAAATTCTCCTCAAATGTATTAACCCTTACAACAACACCATAACAGGACCAAAACAGCTGTGGATGCAAATCATTAGCCATATGATAGGGCAACAACAAATCAGTACAATTTAATTTTATAATAATTATTATTATTAATAATAATAACTACTCATATTAAGTCTTAATTCCAGGAAATTCTTCTTTTTTCTGAATTTCTGCACAATTAAATATCTAAGATGCAAATCAAGTAATTCAGAATGATTTGATGTAGAATTTTTTGTTTGTAGAAAAACCTACCAAGACCAGTGGTCACCATGTCTACAGCAAAAATACAGCCATTTACTATACAAAACCTGTGAACCTACACAAGTTTTTTTATTTTATATGTTGACATAAAATAGTTTTGCACCCTGCATGTCCCCCTTCACCAAGAATGGATTTCAAAACAACATGTTTGGCCAAACGTCTACTGTAATATTACTGTAAAACAATATCTCAAACATTAAACACGATACATTCTTAGGTAAATTACTTAGGTAAATATGATGGTAAAATAGTAGTGAAATATATATATATATATATATATATATATATATATATATATATATATATATATATATATATATATATATATATATATAGTTTTTTAATATAGTACATTAAAAACAATATTTTAGACATCAGGCAGCTTATTCAGAACCATTTTATGTAATAATGTTCTGTGATGTAGATTTTAGGGATGGATGTCTGGTTCCAATCACCACCACTGTGAACTATTCTGACTCTGTAAGTTTCTTTAGAATTTAGCCTTTCACACCAAACCTCTATGAAGAATTTTTTTTTCCACGTTAACAATTTTTTTTCCCTTCAAGAAATGACTCTTTTTGAACAATCTGACCACAGCATATTCATTTATTCTGTAAACTGGCTAAACAATTCATACAAAAGTATTTGTTTTCTCCTTTCAAAATTCTTCTTTTTTAATTGTTTATTGTATTCGTTATTATTACTCCTACTACTACATTGCTCATTACAGAAAGGAAAAACAAGTAAAATCACTTCTACAGGTTCTTACAAAAACTGCACTGTTTAATATGTCAAACTGATGTAACTATTGCAATTCAATTTCGCTGAATGCCAAGGGTATTTACTTGTAATCAAACTAAGGTATGGAATTTTTCATATTAGCATAACACTATTATGCAGTGACTTACAAATATTTTCACTAGATGCAAGTGCTAATTAGTACAAATGTGCGGCTGCATGATTAAAACCATGGCTGAATCTGTAAACAAGGAAATCGGGGGAAGAGAGGATACATATTTATAAGCTGGGTCTAACGAAGCTGCAGTTAGACTTTTAAAAATAAACACACTGTCTCTATGGTTAGAGAACTTGGCTATTGCACACAGAGGTACTGACCCCTAGATTAAAGGATAATGGTGTTTTATTCAAGGCAAACTCAAACTTCATGATGGGTATTTCAGATGTGATGTGACTGACTGGAGAACCATGACTAGTTCATATAGCATTGTCTATAACTAATATTACAAAATGTATCATTTGTTATTCTCAATTTTAGCTTTATTAATACTAATTTCATAAATATACAATGCACCCATTAATAAATTACAAACAGTTCTAATTGAGGCCAATCTTTAACCCTTAGTCACAGAAATCACAGGTAATGAAAGCATGGTGTTGTGTTTGTAAGTCGACACTGTGCAAAAGTGAGGGCCGCCCCAGATTTGTTTCCTTATCAGTCAAACATATTTCTGTGTCAGATAAAAGCTGAAGACAAACAAAGGTAAAACAAGCGTCCATTCTTTTCAAGAGACTCGCTTTCAGTTTTTCAAAAAAACCCACAGAAGATTCTTTAGCATTTTCTGAAGCAACCAAAACACATTCAGTGATACTGAGGTCTGGACTCTGGGGTGGTCAGTCCATCGTTCAGAGAACACCAGCACCTTCTTTGTTTAAGGTGTCTACTTCTATCAATGAGGAGCTTATTGACAGCTACAGGCCCATAGCACTGAGGTGTCTTCTCACAGTAAAAAAAAGATGGACAGAAACACCTGTAGTTGTTTTCAGATCTAAAGCAAGGGTGGAGTTTTTTTCCCTCTCTCTCAAAGATAAAAGCTGTGCTGTACCAGTAACAAAAGAAACTACTGAAAGTATTCATTTAAAATCATATAAGACAGTGAGTTCCACAGTTTATAAGCATAATAACTAAACGAGTCTCTTTCTGTATTTAATGGATGGCATTTGCAGATCTAAGATCACATGAGACCATGAACTGACACATTCTGTGAGGTACACTGGAGCTGCAAGCTCATTTAGAGCCTTAAAAACTAAAAGCAGAACTAAAGGATACAGGTATCCAGCGCAGTTCTGTTTCGAGTGATAAGAGCTCTCTGTTTTGATTTTGTTAGGATGTGTTGCTATGTTCTGTTCAAGTTGTGGATGGAACGGGTTGTTTTATTAGGAATGCCAGTATGAAGAGGACCACATAATCAACTCTATAACAAATGCGGGAACAAGTCTATTCTGAATTCTGGAATTTAACTTACTTTCCTTTGACTTTCTCCTTCGATTTGCAAATGGGTTGTCTTAAATCTAATCTCAGAAATAGCTCCTGGAAAATTAATACCTGGCACATAATGGCTTTTTCAAATGGAATTTTAATTAAAGAAAAGGTGGTCTCTGACTTTAGCACAGTACCAAAACCAAATTTAAATGTAATTGATTACATAACTCAAACTGGTCCATTCTGGTTAATGGGTCATCCAGAATTTAGACCTCTTAAATGCTCTCATTTCTTCTTTTAAAGCCTAAACCTTTGATCACCCTCATTTATAGATGAATAAGTAGAGGGTGAAGGGCATTCTGTGCACTGCCCACCTGCATCTGCCTCTTCTCTCTTCCTTTGCTCTTTTTCATTCATCTTGCCCTTTCTCTTTCCTTCCCTTTACTATCATTCAGGTTGCTCCCACATTATCAGGAGCCCATGGCGCAGGAGATGGAAAAACAGGAGCTATCGACATGTCTGCTATGTTCATTTCACACTCTACCCCTCTCTCATTTTCTCTCACTATACCAGACTCTTATTCTGTACCACTCTTTATTTTATTTTTTTCTCATTCTCATGTCTCTCTCTTGTTCTCTCTATCACTTCATTCGTTATTTTTTCTCTCTCTATGCCTCATGCTTTCCTTCTCTCTATCATCCATCATTTTTTTTCTTTTATTCTCTCCAACTCTCCCTTTCTCCACCTGCCTCTCCATTTCTCCCTCTTCTCTTTCCTATCCTCATCATTGCTGTTCTTCTTTTCTTCTCTCCCAGTACTTGTACTCTGCCAATTTCTTTCTTTCTCACAATCTTCTTCCATCACCTTCTCACATTACCCCCTTTCTCTCTCTCCTTCACTTATCTCTCTTTCTCTCTCCCTTTCTCCCCTTGCTTATTTTTTTGCCTGTCCTCCTCTCTTTCTCCATTTCCTTCTCTACAGCCCTCTCACCCTCTTTCTTTCCTTGTCGTTCTCCATCTCTGCCTCCCTCTCTCTCTCTCTATGCTCTGTAAACACACGCTGCTCTGATGTGAGGAGGCTGCCGCCAGCAGCAGCGCATTGAGATGTGCATCACGATTCCAGTAGACTCTCACTCACTCTCGCTCTCTCTTTTTCTCTCTCTCTTTCTTTCTCCGCCCGCATGAGCAGGTGCAGCTTGCAGTGAAAGTAAAGCAGCTCGGCTCCGATTGATCCGCTCCCTCCTCCTCTCTAAAGCTTGTCCCATTTCACACAACCTCTGCCCTCCATCGCCACTCACCCAAACCATCCCCACCCCACACTTCTCTCCACCAATAATACACTCTGCTTTAGCCTGTCCTAATGCCTGAATAAAACATAAGGGTGTAATGATACACAACAACACGCTCATGATATGACATGTATTCTGAAACTTTTTCAACATTTATTTGCCAAGTCCAACAACAAAGACAGCACTGCTGCACCTGGTACAGCACAATACAAAACAGGCAAAAACATTTAAAGATATATAGCTGAAACGATTCCTAGAGGAATTTGAGTAACTCGATTACAAAAAGCAATCTTTTTGCCTCAAAGACTCGTTTAATCCATACAACCATATACAGCGCACTGTTTCGCACGGATGACTTTTACTGTTGCACAGCGCACGCTTATGGTGTTGCCAGGTGACACGAAGAAGATGTGATTTGATGGTGCGGATTGCAAAATAAAGAAAGAGAGAAAAAATATGAAGAAGCGAAGAGACAGGTCAGAGAAACCATACACAGTGTCCAAAGTTGTAATGTAAAACCGAACTAGCCGAGGGAGCCGTTACGGAGTGCAAACCTGAAGAAAGACGTGGCTGAAGTTAGCTTCTTACGTGAATTCCACCTTTCCACCTTAAATGACACAGCAGTTAGAGGTGGCAGAATGTAACTTCTATACCAGTTAAGGTGGAACGAAGTATTCAAATAAGAAGCTAACTTCAGAAAGCAAGCAACTGAGCTTTCCCAGGAAACTGATGGTGAGTCTGACTTTTACGGAATCCCCTAGCCGAGCACCACATCAGTGTCTCGGCATCTGAGCAGAAACAGTCAGTACTGTATTATATGCAATTTAAGCAATAAAATGTATCTTATATATTTACTATTGCTCTTTAATTATATATATATATATATATATATATATATATATATATATATATATATATATATATATATATATATATATATATATAAAAAATCCGATTACTCGATTAATCGATGGAATAATTGATAGAATACTCGATTACTAAAATAATCGATAGCTGCAGCCCTAATATATAGTGTGTGAGCGTGTATATAGCATGTATGTAGCAATGTGAGCAGTTGTAGGACATAGGGGAGCTTTCTTCAGCTTTTCTTACACACATCATCGTCACATAAGCATAGTGTATGTAAAGTGTCAGCCACTATGTGTCCAATCCACACTGCCTCCAACTTTGCTCTGCTGTATAAACACTTTAGTGGGAATGTTAGCTCATTTTTTTCCATTCCCATTTAAATGGTTGCAAGTTTGAACTACACAACCAGCATTTACTTGTTTTGTTTTGTTTTCTTCATGCAATTAAAATCACATAACAGGTTTTTGCTGCTGGTTGTGTCAGAAAAATTGTCATCACAGCAATAGCCTCCACACACTGGTAGTGCAGCATCAGGGACCACATTTCAGTAAACCATGGTTTTAAAAATAGCCCAGAAAGCTAAAGAAAGGGGAAGTGAGGGATTTGACTGGATCCCTATGGAGTCTGCACTTCAATCACAAGCACACAGCAAAGAAAAAGACTCCACGCGTCAAAATATGCAACAGGTTAAACAGGCATCGAGTTCTGATAGATGTAAGAAGTGCGACTAAGGCTGCCAGTGTGGAGTGACACACTGGATTATATAGATGTTAACTGGCCGCTACCTTCATGGAGAAATACCATCAGAAACAATAGTTCAAATCTTTTTTACACCAGGCTGTTTTTTGTGGATGAAAACTGATGTTATTTATATACTTTTAAAACTTCACATCAAGTTTTAAGTGTACTTAAATCACAATAAGTGAGGTATAACTATATTCATCAAGTTGAACCATGACAAAAAAGACCTGACAATGTAACTAAAGAGAATTGGATGAAGTACTACATCAAAAAAAACAAGTTGACTTTCTTCTTTGCACAATGAGCATGATTCACAGACATTTTAATATAAACACAGCAGCAGTAGTTCAAAAAATATAGCATACATGCACCTTCCTCATGTTATTTATATTATACAATTGATCTACTTCATTAGACTAAAAAAAAAAAAAAAGCATTTACAAAAACAGTTTAACGCAGACTCTAGCAGTGTTGACTGAGGTTCTTTAAAAGTGCTCTGTGGAGGCTCAGCTTAAAGCTCTGAGCATTAAAAGGAGCCCATGGCATAAAAAAAACAGGAGCCACCATAAAGTGAACGTCAGTGATAGTGTAAATGAGTTCCAAGGTCATAGTTTTTTTGTCTAAACTGAGGAGCCTCTGTGTGTTTCTGGGCTCTCTGACAGAAAGAGAAACTGTCCTAGTCTGAATTTGTGAGAGTGTGCATCTGCTAAGACTGATCTCATCTCCAGGCCTTTCCATGACAACTCCAAGGTCGTCTCCCCAATTAACTCTGCCACGCCTCATCACGTCGATCAACCGCTGTCCTCAATGTCCGTCTTTACCATGTTGCACCTAAGCCAGCTCACCACCGGGTTCACTGTTTCCTTTCAGTCCACTAGGGGGCGACCCTACTTCTGACACCAGTGTGCCATTGGCATTAAGTAAGGCATTAAGTACTGAACAACCAGGATACCAGGCTTGTTATAAACAGTCTCACATTCCACAGTGACAGCAAACACTAATGCTCACCACTGCCCCATTAAACAGCACAGCAGCCCAGTAGGCCAGTAAGCTATCAGTCCCAACTATTTACATGTGTTAATTCTCTTACTGCATGTCCAGCATTCTCCTGGGGTAGAATTGCCTGCAATGAGCATTGTGCCTTTACCAACAAGTCCTAGAGGACAGCTTGACATATTAGCCATAATACCCTTCTCTTTCTACTTTACAGTGGAGTTTAACCTCAGAAACACATTGTTCTATCGCAGCTATTCAGGTAGCACTTTCTAAATCCTGTCAGTTTAATCTCTCATAAGATCCTGTAGACACATAAACTAATAGTTTTGCCAAAAATCCCAACTACACAGTTCCACCCCAATCCTCTTTCCCCAAAACACAGTTAATAATTTTTACTACTTTTTTTTTTAGCTTCGAACTGCAGCTACGAGGCACACGTAGCTAAAAAGTAAAGAAAGCTTATACCCCACCTATTAGCAGCCTGCTAAATGCAAACCAAAATCATTACATTTGATTTTTAATCCCAGTCGCTAAATTAGGCTTTTAGCACCTGTGCAAAACTAGAGAAGCACCAAACACGTCTTGGCTGACTGATTACTTTTCAGTAAAGAAGGAAAACGAAACCACTGCTTTATATCACCCTGTGTAAATCATCCAATCCAATCACAGTCAAGTGGTTAGTCACTGTGATGTAGTGAATTCCTGACTGATATATTCACTCTCATCACAACACATTCAACGCTACCACCACTACAGCTAACACTGAATCGATACGGCACATCTTCAAAGCGCTTTACTACTCTGGTGGTTAGATAGAGCTAATGTGCACTGACCAGAAAGGGCAAACATCTGTAACAGGTTTTTGGTCAACAAAGATGCATTTCACCCCCCTTCTATCATTCTGCTGTAACTGGGGGCCTCTTTAGCACTTTAGCTGCCCTGTTCCTGCTCACATTAACACAGTGGAGAATACACTGTCCATCAGGAGTCTGCAGATTTTTAATACTCCCAATGTTTTTTGGTACTAAACATATTCAGGACACGAGGAAAATAATAGGACTGTACAATATAATGATATTTGTGGTTATCATGATAAAATTAATTGCCATATGTTCCAATATGCATTTGTAGTGTATCATGAACCCCCAACGGTAGTTCTAGAGCACTAAACAACTGCTTATTTAATTTACAGCAGCAAGTGAACAACAACAAAACACAAATTTAGTTTAGTGTTTCTACTCTGTGATTAAAATATGCAGAGGACGCAGAGCTCATTTTCCATTACTGACCATGCTTGGTAGATAATAATAAACAAAAAGAGGTATTAGCTCTTGAGCTTCTGATGCCGAGTTGAGTTGAGAAGAGCAACAGGTGGTGAGCACTGTCTGCAATGCATATTTTCGTTCCCTTCACAGATGGAATAAGAACTCAGTTTGGTGTCACACTGTGCTTGGTTTTATGAGACTGCATGGACATCAGTAAGTGGTTCCCTTGGAAAAATAAAATTCACTACAAAAGTATTCATTCACTTATTAAAGCAATGAGCTAGAAATCATTGTGCATGTGCAGTTCTGTGATGTCCTCACCTAAATTATCTAAATACATCTTAGCATTCAATCATATTAGATGATTCTTAAATGGTAGAGCGAGGTTCACTTTAAACAACAGTTCAAATGCTAAACGTAGGCCATATTAATAGTTATGTTAGAGCAGAAACATATTCAAGCTGTGCTAAACTCTGACTCTCAGTTTTTCACCCCTTTCCTAGAAACTGTTGCCAGATTGGGCATCTTCTTGCCAAATTAGACTTTGGTTTGGGCATGGATACAGTGTTTTGATTCACTAACAAAATGTGACCTGGCCTGTCACAGTTTTGGCAGGTTTTTATAAAAGTAAATAAAATATTTTTACTGCACTGCTTAATTCTGCAGTTGAAATTTGAACAGTCATAGCGTCCTACGGTCAGTCATTTGTCAAAACTTTCACTGCAATCTATGTTGCAATGAGGACATTGCCATTACCCCTTTTATCATTTGCAGAATCCCAAGACATGAACTGGATTATTAAGTTTACTAAGCATTACTAAATCAACATTGCAAATTGGAATCTGCTCAGCACAGTTTAAAACATTAAGCTTTAAGCATTAAGTTTTAATGTACATAATAGTTATCTTTATTTAATTTTGCAATATGTGTATTTATTTGCTTTTCTGCTTGTATGGATCATCGATAATAAGTATCATATACACACACACATATATATATATATATATATATATATATATATATATATATATATATATATATATATATATATATATATATATATACATATATATATATATGTGTGTGTGTGTGTAACTGAACCTGTGTCACAAAAGTAAAACATTGGCAAGCTGAGGGAGTGAAAAAACAGGCCGCATATGAAAAAAAAAACGTGATTACTGCATGTTTATGTTAGATGGAAATTTAGTCTTTTCCAGTTTCTAACATCACTCGAACGCAGCTGATGACAAACCAAATGTAAATGATTTTTATGGCACGATGACCATATTAAGAAATATCACTGTATATAGTATTTCACAGTCAGTACAAGCAGGATTTTACTGTTACAGTTGGTTGAAGTGGAGCTCTTTTAACTAACTGTTTGCAAATCAAGCTGAGCTTGTACTACACATTTTTTTAAATCTTTCTCTTCTTTTTCCCACCTTTAAAAACATCACAAATTTATCATGTCTCTCACAGAATTTCTTGTCTTTTTGCAGATGAAAAGGTAAAGAGAGAGTATAACACACCTATTTCACCTATAAATAAGAACTAAAAATCTTTAAAAAATTTTTTAAATTAATTATTAAAAGCTTAATAATGCAAAAAAGCAACCTGGAGATTAATGGGGGGTTAGGAAACGCTAATATCACAGTGACAACTGGAGAAATATTTCACTACAAACTCTTCACCTTTTCCCTCCACTCTTCTAGCTCTCTGATTGGTTGTTTATATCACTCATTGGATATATATCTGGCCTTCTCATAGCGCAGAATTTGTGGACGTTTTGGGCCAGAACCATAAAACGTTTTTAGGGAACGGGCAGACAACGCTTAAGTCGGAACCGGAAGTGGACTTTTATAGACGTTTCCTCAAGGAGGAAAGGAGATGCATGTGTGACACTTGAACTCGATCTAGCTACAAACTTCCACTCCAATCTAGAGACTAGAAAACTTTGTTGATGAGAAACGAGCAGATGAGACACAAAGCACATGGTGCACACGTCAACAGCATTCCAACTAGTTAACATTAGTTTATTAACTACTTGACCATCACGACTTCACCTGTACATTCATTCAGAAACCAAAAGCATCCCAAAGCCTCATAGCAGCGTTTCTTCCAGAAAGAAGCATAAAAGGAAAGAGCACAAATCCAAACAATACATAATATGTCAAACAGATAGACATTTGCACGATTCCCTGCAGGATATATACTGCAGCTTATGTAGGTGTCCAAAATGTATAACTCACACTGTGTAGGAAATTAGGACATTTGGGAATTAGCCTTGTTTAATTTGTATCTACATGTGCGAGTTACACACTTCTCTTTGTTACTCAAAGGAAGAAAAACTCTCACCTATGACCTGAACGCAACATTAACGTTTCGCCTTACAGCACCATACTTAGCAGGAGCAGCTTAGTGATTGAGTTACGCGTTTCGTATTTGGACTTAGCCGGTTTTCTTGTAGATGTTGTTTCAAATGCATCACCAGTGCACAGTCACAGACCCCCACAAACATTTCACAAGATATTACTCGCTCCGAGTGCCCCCGTTCCACCTTAAATGCTGCAGCAGATGCTAGAATGACAAGAATCGACGCACCATTTAAGGTGGAACTGGACAACAGGAATAAAAATAGTGATTTCCTGTGGTACGTAGGAGAAAATAGTGTATTGTGTACAGTTGATCTGTGAGTGAACACTGGTGTTGAATGTTTGATGCTGGTTAATCCACAGGACAGTAAAAGAAAACTGAACCACAAACTTTGTAGAACTCCTTGATACCAACGTCGCCGCAACAGGTTGCACAATACGTTGCACCTCAGTATATTTGTAAGTTTTCGTTCAAATTACTGAGTGGAAAGGAGTCTGGACGAGAGTAGTTCTTATATCTGCTGCCTCGATAGCCCACCCTATCCCCTAAAAATATACCTATAAGCTGATCCCACAGGTAAGGTAAATCACTGCATGTATAGTGATGTAGAACAACATTTGTGGAATTACGGTCAATTGCAAATAAAGAAAATACAACATAATCTGTACTTCTGTTTATTATTAGGTAAATCCAATTAAAGGTCACTTTACAAACTAAGATAGTCTACACATGGTTCTCAGAAAACTTTTAAATTATACATATAGCGTCTGGATTATATACATATATAACCAAAAAGGTATTATTTTTTTTGGTGGCATAATACTGAAATGAAATGACAAAAAAAGTATATTGAGGTTTCCTGACTAGACAAGACTAACATTAATGTTGTGTCCCAAATAGCACCCTCTGGGACATTACATACTACTAAAAGCACTTCTAACAATGGTGTTCTTATTTATTCATTCATTTATTTATTTGTTTGTTTAATTATTTTACGTATTTAGTGCAGTCTGCAGTTTGGGGCGTGGTCAGAGAATAATGTAACTTTATGTTTCAGAGTGCTTTCTGACTAAAGTTAATACAAACGTTAGCTAACCCAAACCATCTTAGTCTGTTACTATAACAACACATTATACTAAAGCTGCTTTATACTAAAGCAGTATATATGATCATTGATTGCTATTTATTTCGCTGACCTCGCGTTTGAAGTTTGCGCGAGCTACCCGACGCTACAGCGCACCCCCCCCCCCCCCAACCTAACAACCAAAGCCAGTTGCTAACAACAAACACAGCGCGTGAATCGCAAAAGCTGTCAAAACACACTTTCAAAATAAAAGTTTTTAAACAGTTTCCGCTTTTTTCTGTGGTTAAATTTTTGTGTGGGAAAAATCTCTGTTTCTGATAGCAGCAAATTTTACAGTTCAGATACAAATCGCTCTTCATAACATTAGGATAACGTGCGACATACGCTGTGTTTTCATTTTGTAGCCGTAATATCGTAAGTGAAAACAACCTGTTTGCTGTTACCAAACAAAAACAGATTACCAGCTAATTTAACTTTCCACTTATCTTCTGAGATGTGCTTATCATACCAGCCTGACTCTCAACCACCTAAAGAAACATTAAACGATTAGTGTCGACCTACACTGTTTGGTGGAGCAATACTAGGACAGCCAGCTAACGTTCTCCTGACTAAACTAACGACCAGTCGGGACTCGGTATTGAGCGTAAACCTGAAGGAACAGGTCAGAACTGAAGTTCGAACTGCCTGTTCCACCTTAAATGGTGCAGCAGTGGCATTCTGGCGCCTTATGTAACTTGCTGCACCATTTAAGGTGGAACGGGCGATTCGAATAAGAAGCTAATTTCAGAAAGCAAGCACTTTTCGAGTGGTGGCGAGTTTTACAGCAACCCCAACCAGTATCCCGAAGATAACATTGCTCGATAAATTAACATGAACTGAAAATTACTCAGTTCGGGTCATTGTAAAAAACTAAACAAACAACTAAAATGTTTTAGGATATTACATTTAGGAGTAACACTACTCTGTTTTCCTCACCGGTATACGGCCGCTGCTTGTCTGACAGTTGGGCTTCCGTTAAAATTTGAATTTGAAATGAGAAAGATGGCGCGCGCGGTCTGCAGCAGATTCGAGATTCAATAGTTTTATTGTCATATGCACAGCAAAAACAGTTCTTACTTTGCTGTTCCTCCATTCACCAGTAACATGCAACAGGCAGCTACTGGGAGGCAGTCTAAATTAACTTAATTTGAAAAAAAAACAAAAAACCCACAAATTTAAGTCCCCTGGGGCTGTAAACAACTACACTGTACAAAACTACTGTGAAGCAATGTTTCAGACATTTGAGGGTCTATCTGCAACCATTTGTTCTGTGAGAGAGCTTTAAGAGGTGGACATGTGATTCCAATCAGCACCACCTTGAACTATTTTCGTTTTGTGGACTATACTCCTTTTACATTTGAGAGATATTTTATCAAAATGTATCTTTTAGCTTTTGAAAAACTATGTGCTTGTGTTTAAAGGGCCCATATTATGTAAAACAGAAGAATTGTCTTTTCTTTTTTGTAAAGAAATGTAAGCCTTGCTAAAGTTTTAAAACATTACATTTGCTCTCCAGTCAATATATCATCACTGTCCAATAAAAAACAAATATCTAAAACTTCACAGGATTTTTTTTTTCTTTTGGTCCATTCATCATAAAATTTTCACCCAATATAAACAGCAGCTGTCGTGTTCAAATGATATAGAAAAATAAAAATTGACGAAAATGGAAATATGTTTCTCTTTGGACACTTTCACAAATGCCAGTAATCTAAGACTCATTAACTACCTGTTAGTTTCTGTTTTAATTTTTCCCAACCTGTTTGTCTCTTTCCTAAGAAGCAAGCTTTCCTGTCTTTGATAGTCTCCTGATTTTGATTCCTGCAGTGTTGGTGTGTTTTTTTACATTCTTTTTTTGTGTTTTGTGTGCCTCTGAGTGCCTGCCCTTGTTCTGTCCCCTACCTGTATGGATTTTTAGCACTGGACTACCCCATACAAAGTCACTTTGCGCCTGCCTCAACACCTTCATTACATCGCTGTTTTTGTCTTTACATAAATCCACCCATTCATGCTGAAGCTATAAGGAGCGTTTCAGCTTGGACTCAATGAAGGACAGCCAATCACAACAGAGCCCATTTACATCTCAGCCTTAAAAGCCCAGCAACAAAAACAGCCTGTTTATAAGAGGACAGAGGCCCTTTAAAATAGTATAACAAAAGCAGAGTATTTGATTTTCTTATGGTTAAAGAAGTTTTCTGGAAGATGGTCTTCCAGATTTTTTTCCAGCAACAATCAGCCATACAGTAAACCGCATTATGAAGACGATGGAGAATGAGAGATGAGCCTTCGTTGTTAATTGTACGCAGGTTTTACAAAGCTCTCTGCAGTAATTACAACACAAATGTGTGCTCAGTCAATCACACTAATGTATTCTACACTACAGGGAACTTTGATATTTTTTTCTTTTTTTTTAATAGCTACAAGCTACTGGGGTAGAAACTTCTCTTGAAAGCATTTAAAGTTTAGGCCCTGGGCTTTGAAGTTTAATTTTACTAAAACCCTTCCTTGTGGCGCTATCATATCCTAATGTGCTGATTTCTCCACTTTCCTTAAAAACACTGGACAATCTATCGCAAGCCTTCGCTCATCTTGCCCTGTCACAACCGCATCAATAAATCTAATGGACAGAGGAGCCGCAGGATGTATTGGATTAGCGTTTAGCGCAGAGCCAGGGGCTAGTGTGAAAACAGCCGCTGTCAGCGGGCCCGAACGCCTCGCGTTGCCACGAAAACACATCTCGCGCCTTCAAAGAAAAATAGAGAATTAACACACTGATCCCATTATACTAATGACCGCGCACCAGTGCACAGCACCTGCTGTGAGGGCTATTTGATGCTGAGCCAAGGTAAAGAATATTAAAGACATCTATAATATCCCAAGCTCAGGCTGTAATGTGTCATGGCGCATCATGGCCAAACAATGTGGTGGACGCTCTAATGTCTGAGAGAGTGTAATATGGCACTAAATCTTGATGTGAGATTAAATTGTCCTTTGTCCCTCTGGGATTGCGCTTCATTAGCTCTGCGTAAACTGCCGACAATGAGCATCTCTGTGGCTGGTACACTGAGCTAAACACGCCCGGAGCCTCCGGCGTCTTCAAATCGGTTCCTTTAGTCTGAAAGCTTACACCCGGCCGTGAAGAATGAAATGATACACATCAACATGAGATAGCTCTCTACAGGTGGAGCTAATAGAAAAATCTGTTTTGGGGAAAAATATACAGGGCACATAAATTTGACATAAAATATAACCAGATATTTACATGACAGTAGATAAAGAAAACCCAGTTAAACACACATTGTATGTTTTTGATTTATTTAACATTACTTAACTTTGTTGGAAAAAGTGTGTGAACCACTGCTTTTAGGAACTTGTGTCTTCCCTGGAGCGAGAATGAATTTAGCCAAACGGTTCCAATAACCGTTAATCAGCCTTGTACATTGACATGGAGGAACCTTGGTTTGTTTCCTTCTTACATAACTGCTTCAACGCTGTTATAATGGTGGGCTTTCTTGCATAAACACCATTGGACTTTGATCTTGCCATCCAAAATGATTCACTTGTTCCTTGTAGACCAACTGCTGTTTTTAGGGTTAATGTCTTTCTGCAAGGCTCACGTTCTTTGGAGGTTCAGTTCACAAATTGATACAATCCAAACTACCCTGGTTCAGTAGCAGCAAAACAGCCCCAAACCATAATACTGCCACCACCATGTTTGATAGTTTGTATGACATTTTTTTAACTTTTGTATCTCTCATTTCAGCACTGATTCATTGTTGCCTCATCTATTCACATGACATTGTTTCAGAAGTTTTCTGGTCTTTAGGCAACTTTAAACAGAAATGTTTTTTTCTGGTGAGTAGTGGTTTGTTCCATGCTTTCATTCCATCCATGCCATTTTTTATTCTGTATGTACCTGATAGTAGACTTATAAACACTGACATTAGCCAGTGTAAGAGAGGCCTGTATATTCTTAGAAGTTACCATGCAGCTCTTTGTGATCTTCCAGAATGTTCTATATCTTGGAGTAATTTATTTTGGATGACCACTCCTGGAAAGGTAGCAGCGGTGATGTAACTCCTCCATTTGTACATGTTCCTATCTTTTGAAAATTGACAAAATTTAAATGAATAAATAAAAAAATAATTAAAAGGCCCTTTGAAATCTCACATGCACTAAGAAATGTATGTGGTAAAGATCAGACGTTTTTATTCTCATTAAAACTACTGACTGAATTATTATCGACACCAAACATATACTGATCACATACTGATACCAATTTCATTTAATTCTGGTTCACTGCAATAAATGAACGACAACAACAACAACAACTATATGCTTTATGAAGATCTGTTTATATTTCAGGTCACAATTATACTACAGTACTACTAATAATAATAACAATACCAAGAATGGACCTTAAATAGAGCTAATTCATTTTTGCATGGCCATTTGTCAACCATTTTATCCCTCAGAAGTTAACTGGTTTTGTTACTGTGTCTTTAAGACCGACCAGTATGTAAAGGAGCTCTGTTCTGATTGGCTGCCCTGTACTTTGCCTCATTCAAAAAGTAGTTAAAAACACTCTTAAGCATGCCAAAATACTGTTTATAACCTTATAGCCTTAGTAGGTAGGGCTGAACTGCTGTAGGGTGAATGGGCGAAAGTTCAAACGTCTTGGTTTTTGTGACATCACAAACAGTGAAATTAAATAAGCAGCCTAGTTTCCGTATATGAACTGAGGATCAAAATGGTGTTGCTTAAAACATACTGTTTTACAGTAAACATACTGTATTACATACTACAGTCTGTTTTATTTTAAGAAAGTGATCGGTTTTCCTTGATATCGGCCCTTTAAAGAGTTTCCTGTTTTGCATGCTGAAAGCATTTTGAGAGTCTGTTCGAGATGTCACGTAAAGGAGGTCTAGACAACTGACCTTGCCTTGCCTTGAAATGACCATAAAACTGCTGACCACCTCGTACACGAGCACTAAGCAGCCCAGACCCCTGTTGCGTGTGACAGTAGCAGTCTCTGAGTGGCGCTAAGGCAAGGGGGCAGGACATTCATCATGAAAGTGAAAGCCACTGTAACGGTGAGCTGAGGCTGCTTGGTGGGCCGAAACCATGCTGAGCGTGTTTGGGGAGGTTTGCTGTCACTCTGTGGGACACAGACCCTCTGCATGGTCGCGTGTTTTGATCTGCCTCTGCAGACGGATTGCCATTCTCTCCCCCGCCGCTCCAGCGCAGTGTCTAACATCTGCTCTTTCCCAGCCGCACGCTTCCTCACACACAGCTTCAGAGCATTCCACAAGGTCAAATCTCTCACCTGCACTCAGTGCTTCAGCTCCAGGGAGTGAGCTTAATGTATAAGGCAAGAAAGCAAGGTGCACATGAGTAGTCTGATTATTAGAGTGTATCCAACTGGCATGGTTAAAGGGCCCATATCTACATGCTAATTTTTCTTGAATCAGAATTCGTTTTTTTAACTTGGCCACATTCCAAAATTAAAATGAAGCAGGCTGTTTTTGTTTCAGTGCCTTTAAGACTGATATATGTAAATGACCTTCTGTCTTCTGTCTCCATTACATGGGGTCTTTACAGTCTAATTCAGAGTCTAATGAGAGCCCACTATAAGTGACGTGCCTATGCTAGTACTTCACTGTTGACCCTGAAGCGAGTAACACCAACAACTTTCTAGTATTACATTCTATATTTCTATATTACATTCAATATTACATTAAAATACAGTACTTACACTTTCCTTGTCTGCAGTTTTCCACCCCAGACAGTTGTTAGACCCCTCTTTTAGGTGAAAGTTTGGTTGCCAGTGCTACGTTTTACTGACTGAGGTTGGAAAAACAATCTGACATACGATTAGCATCTCATTAGCTTCTTGTTTAAATTTTCCTGTTCCGCCTTAAATGGTGCCACAGTTAACAGCAGTTGCTCAAGGCATCAGAATGCAACTGCTGCACCATTTAAGGTAATACAGGAAAATTCAAACAAGAAGCTTTAGCCCACAGCCCTTTTATGATATCCCCTTCATGAATGAACCCACACCAGCAGGAGCTTACGAATGCACTTCTTTGTAGCTTTTAAAACATGAGGTGAAATAATATATTTTATTTTTGAAAATTTGTAGTTAGTATAATTTTTATAACTGGCATTAATTAAAGAGATATCTAACCTAAAGACAACACAGAAAATGGAGTGGACGTCTGTTGAGCAATTCATTTTCCAGATATCACCCAGTCTATATTATACTCAAGGTTGTAGATTTGGTCTCAGTATTGGTAGAGACACAACAACCCCAACCCAAAAATAAATAAATAAAGGATGGTGGCATTGTATCTACAACAAAAGGAGAAAGCCATCTGAAAGACTAAATTTTCATCTGTGCTTGAGGTTTGTGGACTTAGAGCCTTGATAACGTATCACTAGCTCACTGAGCCGCTGATCGTGAGAGCTCCCTCCCTTTCAGCCAATCAAATGCGAGCATGAGTAAACTGTGTCTGGAGGATGTAACCTCTGGAAGGCACAATCTGAATTATCCACTCCTAATAAAAAGGCCAACAAGTTTGCTTAAATGTTGGTAGGGACAATTATTTAAACTTAAAATATCGATAGGGACATGTCTGGCCATACACAAACCTACACCCCTGAGTGTTATCTAGTGTCTTAAAGCAGAGTAGCCAAATCTTATATACAGTTATGAGCTCCTGTCTGGATATTTTTGGTTGGTGCTCCACTCTCATCCTAGCAGTGATACTACGTTTACTATGTAAAATCTTGACCAATACCCTCGTACACTCATGTTAGCACCACACACACTACTAAGTTGAGAATGGACCACCACATAACATCTGCACATTAGTGGTCCTGTGGTCAGAAAGTGACCAATGATGAATGAAATAGAGGGGGGCTAAAAATGAGCAGCAACTAAGGGTGTGATTTGGAAAGTAGATGGTAGTCCTGGGGTTTACTTGAACATTTTAAATCTGACAAATGTTTGGTTCACATAGTGTACATTTGAAAAAAAAATTATTAATTAAATGGAAAACGTTAGTATCCTTAAGTAAAGTGTAAAGTTAATTGCAGAGGCTCCGATTTTTTTACAGTGGTGGTGATAGTAACCAGACGTCACCAAGCGTACAAGACAAATATAGCCATTGTATTTACTAACCAAAACCATAAATATGTTGAACCAGTTTAATATGTAAAGTTGATTTCGTTGGGGAATATTTATGCTAAATTCTTGTCAACACAGAGGGAATTAAATTGCTGAGAGTTATTCAGAGTGGGTTTGGTGTAAAGTGGTTGATTGTAGAGACTTAGATTTCTTGTGTTGGTGATGGAATCAGGAGTCACCAGGCATACAACATAAATATAGCCATTTTATATACTATCCAAAATTATATATATTGTCAGAGTCCAATGAAAAATGTGTATCTCTGTTTTTGTTGATTTTTATTTTTTCTACATCATTTGAACACAGCAGCTGCTGTTTACATAGTTTGATTTCATGATAAATTGAAGAATAGAAATGCTCCAAAATCACTTGGAAAGATTTCTGGTTCCATTGACTCAAGTTATAAATAAGACTGACTGTATTCTCTCCTGTTAAGTTGCCATTTTGAAGCTACTCTTTTCTTTGGACAGCGAAGATATATATATATATATATATATATATATATATATATATATATATATATATATATATTGTTGATTTCTTTGGAGACAATGTATGCCAAAATCAAAACTATATTAAAACAGTGTTTCAGACATCAGGCAGTGTATTTATACCCATTTTGTGTCATACCTTTCTGTAAGTGGGTTTTTTGAGATGAACATCTGCTTTTGATCACCACCACTGTGAACAATTCTGACTCAGACTAAGTTTCCCTACAACAGAGCACTTCACACCAAACCCCTCTGAATGTGTACATGTTAATGGTTTAATTACAGGCAAATTAATTGGAATTTCCCTTTAAATGTGAATACTGTATTTAAACATAATTTGGGTAAAAACAAATTAAATCTGTGGCAAAATATGTGTTTTTGAATGGCGTATGTGCCTGTGGAAGCTAGAGAGGTGCATGTAAGTTTTTTCTCCTGAAATCACCAGTCAGTGTAGATATAAGGTAGTTAAAGTCAGAATAGGTCCTTCAGATAGAACAGCCTGGTTTTATATGAGTAGCGCTGCTGCTGAGTGGACAGGCTCGCCTGTAAGGAGTAATCACCTTTCCCATCCTTGTCGTCTCCAATCCTCCGGCCTGCAACATTCAGTGCTGCACTTTCACTCCCGGCTCTCAGCTACTCTCTGTTACGCCGCAAATGTCAAATCCCCCGTCCTGTGACTCACACAGGTACAGCAGTCATCTTCTGCCATCTGCCTGAGCTCACTGAGCACCCGTTCCCCAGACTCAGCCTTACAAGCTCCGCCCACACTGCCTGATGTACATGGTAGGCTAACACTGCATTTGGATTAGGGAGGCACCAATATGAGTTTTTCTCTCTTCCATTTAAAATTTTTATACATCATACAATCAAAGACATTGGACAACCATACACACATACACACACACACACACACACACACACACACACACACACACACACACACACACACACACACACAAATATATACAGGGTGGGCCATTTATATGGATACACCTTAATAAAATGGGATTAGTTGGTGATATTAACTTCCTGTTAGTGGCATATTAGTATATGGGAGGGGGACAACTTTTCAAGATGGGTGGTGAACAAAGCAGCCTTTTTGAAGGCCATATAGATGAACAGATTCCTGGAAAGTGGATTGGTCGTCGTGGGCCAGTTGAATGAACCCCAAGGTCTCCCGATCTGACCCCTTTAGACTTTTATCTTTGGGGTCATCTAAAGGCAATTGTCTATGCTGTGAAGATACGAGATGTGCAGCACCTGAAACTACGGATACTGGAAGCCGGTGCTAGCATTTCACCTGCGGTGTTGCTATCAGTGTGTGAAGAGTGGGAGAAGAGGGTTGCATTGACAATCCAACACAATGGGCAGCACTGTGAACACATTTTATAAGTGGTCCGAAACTTGTAAATAACTCATGAAAGAATAAAGTTACATTAAAACCATTGTTTTTCTTGTGAAATTCCCATTAAGTTTGATGTGTCACCACCCATCTTGAAAAGTTTTCCCCCTCCCATATACTAATATGCCACAAACAGGAAGTTAATATCACCAACCATTCCCATTTAATAAATATAAATGGCCCACCCTGTATGTGTGTGTATATATATATATATATATATATATATATATATATATATATATATATATATATATATATATATATATATATATATATCACACACACACGCACACACACACACACACCTTGTATTACATTGTTCATTTAACCTCTTTACTAAACATACAGTATAGATGCAGCCTTGTAGTAGTACAATTGCAGAGTGAAGTTCATCTGTTTCTCTGTTTACTTTTTCTTTCATCCTGTTCCTCAATGGTCAGGATCTCCACAGGAACACCACAGAGCAGGTATTATTTGGGTGGTGGATCATGGTGGATCATTCTCAGCACTGTGACACCTTAGTGTTACTGCTGGACTGAAAATAGTCCAGCAACCAAAATGATCCAGCCAACAGTGTCCTGTGGGCAGTGTTCTATGACCGCTGATAAAAGATTAGAGGATGACCAACACTATACTATACAGCAATTGTTTAGCTATAATCTCTGACTTTACCTCTGCAACAAGGTGGACACAGGGTTTAAAAACTCCAGCAGTGCAACACACAGTAACAGACCATCACCCAGCCAGTGTCCAAATAATATCTGCTCTGTTGTGGTGACCATTGAAAAACAGGGAAAAAAGGGGGTAACAAAATATGCAGAAAAACAGATGGACTAGAGTCTGTAATTATAAATATATAACATGCGTCTATATGGTAAGTGGAGCTGATAAAATGGTGTTCCTAATAAAGTGCTTAATAGAGTTAAGCCCAGAAATAATTGGACAGTGACACAAGTTTTGGCATTTTAACTGTTTACTAAACCTTATTCACAATACTGTTATATAATTAACACAGGCTTAATGTGCAGACTTTCAGCTTTAATTTAAGTGCATTCACATCCTAATTAGTAGAAGGGTTTAGGAATGCCAGCTATTTAATACGTAGATGCTTCTTTTTCAAGGGACCAAAAGTAATCGGACAACTATCTCAAAAGCCCATGGGTTCCAGATATTAGGCCGTCATTGGCTGCAAAGGATTCTCAACAAGGTATTAAGATTAAACATTTTATTTACAGTAATGTGAATTTGTCCAATTACTTTTGAGCCCCTGCAATAAGGAGGCTTTGTAGAAAAATGGTCGAAATTCCTAAACATTTCATAGGATATTTTTGTTCAACCCTCTGAATTGAACCTGAAAGTCTACACAGTTACATCCCAATTGTTTAATTTCAAATCCAATGTTGTGACATGGAGAGCCCAATCATGAAGATCGTGTCACTGTCCAAATATTTCTGGGCCTAACTGTGTGTGTGTGTGTGTGTATATATATATATATATATATATATATATATATATATATATATATATATATATATATATAGAGAGAGAGAGAGAGAGAGAGAGAGAGAGAATATATGAACTGTATGTATATATGTAGAGAGATAGCTAGAGAGAGAGAGAGAGACAGATATTTACACATGTGATACTTTTTCATCCAACTAAACCCATTGCGCTTTAATAGAAGAACTAATTGCAAAAAGACAAAGAAGCCATGCTCATTTATTTATTTAAAACTTTTGAAAAGGTTGCTAGCTGTCTCTTTAGCATGTTTTTTCTCTTTCTCTCTCTCTAAACACAGCAGCACAATTCTGTCACGCTTGTGACAGCATACTGGCAGGCAGCGTAAGGCAACTAATTCCCTTCTCAAAAGGAAAAGGGGATCAAAATACAGCTCGCTAAGTGTTTACAGAAGCGTCTGGGCATAAATAAAGTAAAACCACTCAGATAAAGCCGAAAGCCCACCTACAGGGCTTATCACTGCCACAGCAGTGCGCACTCTAAGAGGCACCCAAACACACATCTCGATTTACTGCAGTCTAATACAGGTGCTAGGTATTGATTGAAAATGGGCTTCTGAATAGAGGGACTTTTTGGGAAATCAATTAGCATTTAAGGTGTTTCTGGTTACTGCAGTTTGCGAAAACTTTCCGAGCATCACTGTGGCTAATACTAATAACCAGTGATGGTCAGTAACAATATGCATGGACTTCTATATTAGTGTAGGTAAGTACTTCTTTTTTTTCTTAAGTATCTGTATTTTATTAAAGCTGGAGACCTTTCTAGTGAACATGTGTGATTACATGGACTGTGCAGAAGAACAATTTGTAATATGGGTTGTGCTTTTGACTCTCTCTCTCTCTCTGAGTGGATATATCTGATGATTGAAAGAGAATTCAAAGAGAACTCAGTCAAAACTCTGTAAAGGACACGTCTTCCGAGGAAGAGAGTGAATTATCTATTACTGTTTATCATGTCTTTATTAGTACAGTGTTGGTTTTGGGATATTTTGAGACCTAAACATCGAGCTCGACCTTACATTTCAGGCTGTGCGTGTGATGTTAATACTTTGTGATGTGGTGTAAAAAGCTCTCCATCCAATGACGTATTTCAGGCTTTATAGGGCGACTCAGAGCAGCAGCACACAATCCACATATTTTATCCTGCTTATATTCTCCTTTCGCAGAATGGTGAGTGCACACTTGTATGCCATGTAGGCAAGCATACCGATTGTTTACAAAAATTTTACTGAGAGGAAAATAAAAAAAATATAATAAATGCAATAAAGAAGGGGATAAGGATTATAAGGAGCCATGGAAAGGAACGAAAGAATTGTGTGAATACTTGTGCAAGTATGTATTTCTAAGTTTTAGGCACTTGGGGACATTATCAAATTTAAAAAGGCATTTTTCCTTTTATTAAATAAAGCTTTTATTTGCCCAGCAACATAATTCTCACTTTTTACATATTCTAATAGTATACATACAGTAAGTGGTGCTTTTCATAAGTCTGTATGTTTATTTAACCCTTCTCCTTGTGGAAACAACCCAGTATTATTTACAGTTCTCATCTAATACCTGCTTTGACTGCTCAGTACTTCATTAAGCTAAATCAAGATTGCTGCTGAAGGAACTGAATACATTCATACAATGTCTAGGGCGTCCAGGAGAAATCTGGAACTACACTTTGTTCTTCAAACTGGAGCTCAAGATATGATCTACTTCTCTCACAATAAGATATTCATGTTACTTTGTATTGTATGTATGATTATTTACATCTGTTCTAATCATATCTGGTGTTCTTACTGGTGACAATACACTTACTGCTAAGATAAAGGCTTTTAAACTGTGAGCTTAGGTGCTGTATAAAAATTTAAATACAGAATATTACAGAATGATTTACATTTACAAAGTTTATATCAAGTTTATCTATACTGCTGTGCAAATACGCATTATGTTACTGTGACATAAGAGTAACTGTAATACAGTGAGAAGGTTTAGTTTAAAGTTTAAGTTTAAATAGTGAGCTGACCACTGTGGTTAATGAGCGCTACTGTTGCCATGTCTGGTTGTGCTGGTTTTGATGGTCCTGACTTTTGTACCAGAGAGAAGTGGCTGCAGGAGGTGATGCCCAGTGGTCAGCTGTAATTTTGCCAGTGCACTTCATCATGTTCTAGTGTATTGCCAGATTCCAACCAACGATCTGCTCTGCTGTCCTGATTAGGCGCTCATTCTTGTAAAGTGGGTAACCGAACCAGATGGTTGTGGATGACTTGCAAATGGACTTGATGATTGCTGTGTAGAACTAGATCATCAACATCTGTAGAATTTAATTTTTTCAGGTGTCTGAGGAAGAACATTCTCTGCTGTGTACTTGTGGCTTTGGAGACTGTGTTCCTCCTCCAGTTTAGATCCCTGGATCTGAATTTCACTCTAGAAACCATAGAGCCACAGATGTTGAGAGGGGCTAGAGGGTTGCGCCTTAAGTCCACTATCATCTCTACTGTCTTTTGTATGTTTTGCACCAGGAGCTGCTCCATTTTCCTTTCCGAAGGCAGACTCATCACTGTAAACCATCACTAGGTCAACCACGGTGGTGTAATCTGCAGACTTCAGGACCTTTACAGCTGGTTCCTTGTAGAGATTGAACAGAAGGTGTGATGCGAACTGCAGAGGCTTCAGCAATCTGCAGTTTTACTTCTTCCAGTTTTAACAAAAATGTACATGGTGCTGCTTTAAGGTGGATTAATTGCAGAGAATGTTTTAGCACATTTCAATTGAAAAGCATTGGCCAATATAATGGGATGCTCTGCACACAAGTCTAAGGTCACCATGCCCAATGCCAGGCGTAAGCTAGAAGGGTATAAAGCTCTTTGCACATTGGGCTGTGGAGCACTGGAACTGCATTTTCAAGGGTGATGGAGGACTAATCATCCAACAACAGTAACAGTTGCTATTGCAGCACAGGGAGATAAACTTCCTAGGTAAGTCACTGCGGCCAACCCTTCAGTCATTTTTCTTCTCTTTAATTGTTATCATAAAAATGTGAAAACCCCACAGAAATATGTTTATCCCTGTATTTTTCATCCACTTCTGTATAACTGCATTTTCCCAAAGTCATCCACCTCAATGAAGTTAGCCTCGGCCCAAGCTCAGCGCAATCGCATCATGTCACATCTTACTGAAATGCTTATATTCTTTAATATTGAAGAATTTAATCATTTAGAAATTCACATTTTGTACGTCAACTAGTTACGTGATGAAAGGCGAGTGGATGTCGACTAATCACTGACTGACAAGATGTCATACATGAAGCCACAAGCAACAACCAATCTTCTTGATCTGTGATGCAGTCATACTCCACGAATCAGTACAGCATGACATGCCTTTACCATCATGCTCTGGTAAATATTTACACACATATTTATATCCGACTCACATATTTATATCCGACTCACATATTTATATCCGACTCACATATTTATATCCGACTTGACTTCAAACTTTTCAGGATTACAGGGCATTATGCCTCCTTCTCCAACCACATATGACTTTATATCATTCAGCGTCTGATGTCTGAGTCACTGTATATCAGCAGAAAAATGTTATAACCAAGCCAAATTCAACAGGTCAGTAGCCAATAAACTTTCCAATGGGTTGCTTTACTAGCCCTTAGGAAACCAGATCCCTGAAATCACCAAGCTCCTCACCTGCTGTTCATGTGGTTAGTGTCCTCAGTTGATTAGCGTTAATGTCATCATACCATCCGTGACTAGTCCCTAGTAAATTTAACACGTTGACTAGTCTGTGCAACCCCTAGAATCTAACCAGAATATCGTCACTGTCCAATGAAAAACAAAACGCAGCAGCTGCTCTTTACATTGTGGGAATCATTTAATGATGAATGGACCAATAGAAATGCTCCAAAATAGCTTGGAAAATTTTCTGTTTTCATTGACTTGGATTGAAAGTGAAGACAGTTTTTGTCCTCTACCGAAAAGTTTGTAAAGAAATTTTGGAGATACTTGTGTATCATATTACAGCGACAATGGCATCGCCATCCAATGAAAACCAAGTATCTCTATTTTTGAGATTTTTAGTTTTCTGCGTAATTTGAACTCAGATTGTATCAAGATTTTATGATCATAGGACAAATAAAATTGTATAATAATAAAAAAAACTTAGCATTGACTGAATGCTGATTGAATTTTTGTGCTGTAAAGTTAATTCTGGAGATTTTGGAGGTGTGTTTTTCTTTGGACAGCAACGATATGAAAAAAATGCCTATTTCTAACTCTTTCAGAGTCCTTTTGGATGCATATTAGAGTACAGAGCTTCTAATTTGCATATGGAAATGCTCCGATTTGCAATTATTCAATGCACAAAATACTTGTAGGAATAACAGTAAGTAATCAGCTGGCAAAGATTCACCGTGACATCTGTTGTTATTAAAAAAATACCCGACATAGTGTCTCGGGTTGGTTCCGGAAGAAGCACTGATGTTTCTGCAGCCTAGTCAGAAGAAGAAACGCACACTGAGGTTAAACAGCTCTAGAGGAACATTTACAGGAAACCAGCTTCCGTAAACAGGGAACGGAGAGCACACATGCAAACAGATGAGAGAGAGAGAGAGAGAGAGAGATAGCTGAAAATTAATCCCAGCTCGCCGTTATTTGTTCATCACACTCGGGTCTGTCTTTGTAATGATGTAAGCCGGGCAAGCGGAGTGTACGATGAACGTGCTGGCCAATATCAATATCTAATACGTGGTCAGAGTGAAGGGTGTGGGAGACAGACCACCATTTTGTGTGAGACTGTATGGATCGATAAGTAAAGCAGGCCCGCGAAAAATGGGCCAGTTTAATTCATCACACTGTGCCACTGTGGAACACAGAGCAGCGAAAGAGGCTCACGGACAGCCTACGCTCCAACACCACACGCCACACACAGAGCAACGGGCACGCTCAGAGTGTCTGACCACTTCACACCTACATCAAACACGCTAATGGATATCACAAAGAGTAAACATGTTCTCTAGAAAGATGAGAAGAGAGACCGAGATAGATAGATGATCAATGAATTTGATGATAAATAGGACTAGCAACCAGCTGGAAGACCTGGTAGACTACTGAAACAGTCCCCATCAGAGAGAACATCAAGCTCCACTCTTGTTTCAGATCTAAAAAACATCCACAGGTGTTTCTGTCCATGGGTAGCTGTTCAAAGAGCTTCTCACTGAGAAACGAAGATACAGACACATCGAACAAAGAAGCTGCTGGTGTTCTCAGAACAATGGACTGGCCACCCCAGAGTCCAGAACCTCAACATCCCTGAATGTGTTTTGAGTTCTTCAGAAAATTATGAACCAGCTTCTAAGACAGAAGAGTTATTGGCCAATGATTGGTTGTCAGACTGCAACAGTCTCTACTGCTCTGGTTTATGGTCAAAAACACAAAGACCTTCACAAAGATCTTATTTCCACCAGTAAAGTTTATAATCTGTGAAAGGCTTCATATGGATCAGTTATATCTGTCTGTTTTTATTGGTTGGCTTAAAACAATGGAATTAGTTGATTACTTGAATCTGATTCCTTGAATCCCGGTCTAGGCGTCACTGATTTCTGTCTCCATCCTCCCTCCGTCCTCTCTGTATATAGAGATCTCCCTGTGATACGCTCAAGGGTGCGCCTGTCAATCAGTATCTGACAGAAGTGAAGGAAACTGGTGCATGAGTCAATTAATATTCACACAGTATCCACATTTAGTCAGAGGAGGCACGAGGGGGGCTGTGAGGAAAAGAACGAGGGATGATGAACGACATGATGTGGCCTGGCACCTTCAGACTTCACTTTCAACTTGAACGGAGAGTGAGTGCTTCGACAAAAATATAATATCAGGATCCTTGAAGGCATCTTCACTAAACGTGATACGCATTGTGATATTTCGTTTTTGAAGTCTGGCAACCAATTAGAATGGAGAAAACGGCGCCAGCGTATTAGTAAGACCATATTAACTATTTCAAGGCCCGATTATTATGAGAAACCTATAAGCTTTGTTTTCACTTTAATGTTTTTATGATGTCATAAAACTCTAACATTTACAAATATTCATGTGTTTAACTAGCAGGTGTTTAGCCCCGTCCACTCGCATTGCAGTGTTTCAGCCCGGAGTGGGTCTTGTATGAGTCACAATAAAGGCGGCCAATCAGAGCCGAGCTCATTTACATATACCATTCTGCAGAATTATGTCAAACAGCATAACCACACAAAAAAAATCTTAGAAATGTACAAGGACTGTGTTCTGATCTGTTTAAACCCAAGACCTTAATAAAGATATCCATCCATTATCTTCTACTTTATCCTACTAGTCTGGGTCACGGCAGCGCTGTAGCCAATCCCAGCATCATTGGGCGAAGGCGGGGTACACCATGGACGACAGTCCATTGCATGGCCAACACACACTCACTCACACCTACGGGTAATTTAGAGTGAGCGATCAACCTAACATGCATGTGTTTGGACTGTGGGAGGAAACGGGAGTACCCAGAGGAAACCCACTCAAGCACGGGGAGAACATACACACTCCACACAGAACCACCCGGACCGGGAATCCAACCCGGATCATCTTGCTGTGAAGCGACAGTGCTAACCATTACACCATGGTGCCGTCCTAAATAAAGATAATAAAGATTTTTTTAATGGGTTTATTTTTAAATGAAAAATGTTTTTCGGGTAAAACAATTCTCTTAAAATACACAAAATAGACAGTGCATTTCGTCACTGTCCAAAAAAACATCTCCGTTTTTGACAATTCTCAGTTTGCTGCCATTTACGTTCTGTGACAATTTTATGATGAATGAACCAATAGAAATGCTCTAAAGAAGCATGGAAAACTTTTGGCTCCAATAAATTACATTGAAAGTAAAGCCTCTTCTGTAAATTTGCTATGCTGGGCAAACATGTTTTTCTTGGACAGCGACGATATTTATATCTGTGTATATATTTGCATTTATATGTATCTACATATGCACATAAGTTAGTGTTATCAAAGGGAACCCCGGCTGGTAACACTTGTAAGCCTTAATATGGTGTAATGACTCTAAATTGTAAAGACATGTTGTAAAAAATCTCAAAAGTATCAGATTTATTTATAAATTAACACTTTTATTCTAAATATTTAACATGTGGACACAGCCATTATTTCTGACGTGCAATGCCTGCTGGGTAGTTGACGTCAAATGGTTGCAGGGTGCTAAACTAGACTGCGGTTGGAAGGAGTGAATGTTAGTTACTAACCTAACTTAAAGAAAACCATGTACATTGTGTTGTTGATGTTGTTTCAGTGAAAGGCAGTGAGAAGACTGATGTGGATGAACACAGCTACCCAAAGACCCACCGCTCTGCTCTCCTCATTTCAGTCTGGATGAG
Organism: Megaleporinus macrocephalus; assembly: GCA_021613375.1. Taxonomy (NCBI): domain Eukaryota; kingdom Metazoa; phylum Chordata; class Actinopteri; order Characiformes; family Anostomidae; genus Megaleporinus; species Megaleporinus macrocephalus. The sequence goes on from CM038723.1 coordinate 29,573,596, forward strand.
TTTGAGTGGTTCAGTAGACCACCACTGGTGAGAGACTTGACGGAGGCTGTTGGTTTTAAGCGTAGACTAAAACACAATGCAGTGCCACAGTTTCCCCACACAGGAAGTCCAAAAGCCTCAGAATATGAAGAACCACAAGAAGAAACGTGAACGTGAACATGAGCTGAGTTCTCTCCAACAACGTTTAGCGTTAGCGTCAGCTGCTTCTCCCTCGTTTGCGGATCCTGAATGTGAAAGTACAGCCGTTGTAGTGAACATACTACTTCACTAATAAAGGAGTGTGAAGCTCAGAGACACTCCCGTTCAGTGTATGTAGCTGTTTACTGAGCGTGAATGTTTCCTGCTAGATAGCGGAGCTCCTTTAACAGACACTCTCCTTCTCCGTCAACACCAACACACAGCTTCACAACAACTCCAGCACTGTGTCACTCTCTCCTCCACCCTCTCTGTTCACCATTTTTGACTCACGTGGTGTGTGTTGTCGCCGCTGATGTCAGAAATGTTGTGTTCTGGCTCAAACTGTAAAGACTGAACAGTAGCATGTTTAGCTAGCTAGCTGTGCTCAAGCGCGACGGTCGGTTACTGCAAACACTTGACGTCACCACACGCTGAGCACGTCAGTAGTTACAACAATGGTGACCTACGTACAGCGGGATTTTACAGAAAATCTAACAAATCTGTTACTTTTTGCAATTTTTCATTACGTGTCTTAATAATTTAGAGTCATTACACCATATTAAGGCTCACATGTTACCAGCCGGGGCTCCCTTTAAAGCTCTTAATAGCCTGTTTCAGTCAAACACTTCTGGTTTGGTTGCACCTTTTGGTTGCATGTATCCAGAAGCCCATAATAACCTTCATCCTTAAACTTGACTTTATACTTTTTATTCAAACAAATTAACATTATTAAATTAATTACACATTGTAATGGATTTCCTAACATTCTGACCAAGAAATTTTTGTTATTTATTATTTTTCAAAATGAGCTAAAATGGTAATTTCTGAAGCAGTCAATGCTGAAACATTTGCAGAGGTTTGTGTTTAGTTATGGTTATTTTGGTAGCAGTAAAATGAAATGTTTAGTCATGTATGTGGATAAAATAAGCATAATTAAGTTGTAGGGTCACTCAAAGCTAAAGGGTTTTATTCTAGGTCAGTTAAAAATCCTAAATGTGTTTTCAACAAAATGCACAAAAAGGCAAATACGTCATAAAATACATTAATAAAATAAGATAATTGCAATCCAATCAGTTACTTGTTACTGTGCAGATTATAGAGCTACTATATTGTCGCTGTCTGAAGAAAAACATGTTTCCAAAACAGTAATTTCATTGGAGAGGCCAAAAATGGTCTTATTTTCACTGCAAGTTATTGTAAAGAGGTTTTATTGATTTTGGAGCGTTGGGCCATTGATCACGTATCTTTATATATGAAGGTTATAAAGAGCAGCTGTCGTGTTCAAGTAATATCAAAAAATGAAAATCGACAAAAATGGAGGTACATGTTTTTCTTTTGACAGTGATGATGTACTGTTTGATATTTACGGCCTAATTGATGCCTTTTTAATAATTCATGCAGTTGATCATAATAAGCCATAATACACTTATATACTGATATAATACATCACAATAATGACACCATATTGTCATATCGCCCCCCTCCACTTGATGAGACCACTTAAAGCCCAGTAAGTTCAATTCCTTGTTGTACACAAATTTTATTGCAAGGAGGAATAAAAAACGCACCCTCTAACTTACAGACTGGCAGGGAAATGGAACAACCTTCTAATCTTTGCCAAACTGCATGCTCCGTATTAACTTCCAATCATTCACCTCCTTTAAACTAAACAGGCCATTTGCACCCTCGCACTATGCTTCAGAGGTTTGCACTGGCTCCATCGTAAAAGCCTCGTTTCAGCTGTCAGGGCAGAGTGTATTAGTCCATCGCTTGTGTGTAGGCAGCCGTGTTTCTTCATTCATCATACTTCTACGTCAGAAGCCTCACCGTACCTACTACAACACAACCAAGCCACAAGTAAGTACTGGTAAGTAGAGCTGGAACGATGATTGGTATCAATGATATATTTGCAGTGGTAAAACACAAGTATACACATATTTTCAGGTACCATGTTCTTCTAATTCTGAGGCCAAAATTCCATCTGCAAATATGTAATGTGTTACAGTGTCTTGGCTTCTACTGAGACAATATTATGCTCTACACAGACTGAGTTAACTTAGATGTATCAGACGTCGTACATCCTTGTGGAAAAACTTGTAAAGATAGAATAGAAAAATAGAAAACTGAATTACTTGATATAAGATGTAACAGAACATTTGTGTCTAAATTTCAATTTAGCATGCACAGCATAATCCCCGCCCCCTTCAGTACGCTTTACTCTTAAACATTTTTCAAACAGTGTTCTTTTGAGTGAAAACAAACCCAGTGGTCATGGTCCCAGTGCCAATTTGCTAATACTGCGCCTAAAAGCTGCTGCATTGCATTTTGCATGTCTAACAATAAAAAAAAATACTGAACCGATTGTCTTTACTACCCCATTCAGTGAAGGACAGCAAAAGGAGTGATCTATCTTTGGCTTCAAGCCATCTGCACAGAAGACGAAAAGAGTCAACTGGGGGACTCAAAGTTTCTCTACATCTGTGGCAAACACGTCACAGTTTACATTAATGATGTCAAAGCCAGCAGTTACAGAGTTAAAAGTCACAGTAGTGAATGTAGATGCTGCATTGAAAGGGCCAAACATAGAAGCCAAGGAAATCCCAATTTAACGTTAGCCTGTAACAGAAGGGGTAAGTTAGCTAGCAGGATGGAGTTATAACTGACTTGTAGGGTGCTGGTTAGCTTGATAACTCCTGTTAAGCATGTTAATGTTAGCAAGTGGGAGTAGTATAAGTAGTGGCAGTGTTAGCAGTAGTAGTGGTACAAGTGGTGTGTTGATTGTAAAAGTAGTTCTAGTAGCAGTAGATCTAGTACTAATAGTAGCAGTAGTAGTATTAATATGATTAGTATTAGTATTACTAGTATTAGTATTATTAGTATACTTAGTGATAGTGCTACTAGTAGTACTAATGTAGTAGAGCTAGTAGTAGTAATAGTACATGTGGTGGTTGTGCTAGTAGGAGTAGTACAAGTAGTGGCAGTGTTCGCAGGTAGTAGTAGTGGTACAAGCAGTGGCAGTGCTAGTAGGCGTAGTACCAGTAGTAGTAGACCTCATGGTTGTAGAACAAGTAGTGGTGATGCAAGTTGCAGTAGTAGTATTTCTAGTAATAGTAGATTTAGTAGTAGTAGTAGCAGTAGGGCTAGTAGTAGTAGTAGTACAAGTAGTGGCAGTGCTATTAGTAGTTGTACATGTACTGGTAGTAGTACTAGTAGTACAAGCAATGGTAGCTCTAGTAGTACAAGTGGTGGTAGTGCTACTAGTAGTAGTGCTAGTAGTAGTTGTACAAGTGGTGGTAGTACTAGTACAAGTACTGGTAGTGCTAGTAGTAGTACATGTAGTAGTATAGCTAGTAATAATAGTACAAATAGTGACAGCGCTAGTAGTAGTTGTACAAGTGGCGGTAGTACTAGTACAAGTACTGGTAGTGCTAGTATTAGTACATGTAGTAGTAGCGCTAGTAATAGTAGTACAAATATGGATAGCGCTAGTAGTAGTTGTACAGGTGGTGGAAGTACTAGTACAAGTACTGGTAGTGCTAGTAGTAGGACATGTAGTAGTAGCGCTAGTAGTAGTAGTTACTAATAACAATGTTATCAATGCATTAATATTTCTAGTAATTTAAACAAATACAAATAATATAAATAATATAAATATATTGTATATTATATCAAAACAATATATAATATATATATTTTTTGGTGATAAAACAGTGATGTCTGTATAATACATTTCAGTAACCCAAAGACACTTATAATAAAAAAATCAGTTAAAAGCGACAACATAAATACATTCACATCTAAAACCACGAGAACCAAACGACGTGTACATACACCAAACATCAACACAGCCTCTGCCTCACCAAAGTTTGCTGGTACTGAAGTACATGTCGCTCGTCCCTATCTCTCTCCATCCTTAGCCTCTCTGTGATGGCGCAGCGTTGCTCTAATGGAGGCTACAGAGTCCTCTGCACGCTCACGATCATCTCAGTATAACTGTAATGCTTATCATCAGTGAGCAGAGTTTCTCTGTGTGAGTAACAGGTCCTCGGAGCCCCTGCAGCTGTAAAGCAGCATCCTCCTCCGCATCAGCGCTCAGAGCAGCTTCAGCCTTTTCACTTTGCTTTGTGGGGGCGGAGATAGGCTACGAACGTTTTAATATGTGTACCATCACAGCGCTCTGCCAAAAAATCAATATGTACACTATTTTTATTATTATCACCATCACTTTTTTTTTGGCTGTTGTCGTTTCTCTGCCATTATGAACTGTGACATCAGTCGAGGAGCTGCTGGTGACTCACATGCTGGAGGGCTTTAAGCCTGAGCCCCACGGCCCGGGTGGATCTAAGACGTGGCGCTGTCATAGCTGCATCGCACTACTGACATGCATGACATCATCATCAACAGCTGCAGTGGGTCTGCATCTCAGTGATGCACTGGAGTAAGATTCACATTCTATTGATATTGATGTCTCTGTAATATCAATATTAGTATAGCAGTGTTAAAAAAACATTTCGATATGTAATATTCATCCCCTGGTATATATATATATATATATATATATATATATATGAACTACAAAAACTGTCCACTGTTGTTTATGTGTGACGTGGTGTATTGTTGTGCTGGTGTGATTGGATCAGACACAGCAATGCTGTCACTGCTGGACTAAGAATAGACCGTAACTATCAAGCCAACTGCATCCTGTGGGCAGTGTCCTGTGGGCAGTGTCCTGTGGGCAGTGTCCTGTGGGCTGTGTCCTGTGACCACTAATGGACTATAGGAACACAAACTGTGCAGCACCAGATGAGCTGTCGTCTCTGACTTTATGCCTGCAAGGTGGACCAACAAGGTCTACTAGAGTGGACAAGGGAGTGGAACTCCAGCAGCATTGCTGTGTCTGATCCACTTGTACCAGCCCAACATACACTAACACACCACCAGTGTCACAGTGTCAGTGTCACTGCAGGGCTGAGAGTGAACCACCAACCAAATAACACCCAAATAACACCGGTCCTTTGGGTCTCCTGACCACTGAAGAACAAGGTGAAATATGACATGATGGCATACATGTGAGTCCGCCCCTGTCACGTATCACACTGTCACCTCTCCAATAGTGGAAACGCTGAGAATTCTATTCCCATTGTATCTGGAGAAACGAAACACAAAGCATAACCTCCGCTTTTGTTCTTAATGCTATTCACACTCCCACCCTTGTGTTTTATCTCGTTTCGCTTTTTCTTTCTCCTCTTCTTTCTCTCTCTCTGTCCCTTCTTGCCTTTGCACATGAAAAAGCTTGCCAAGAAATAGCCACGTCTTCAAGGAGCCTTTAGTGTCTTTATTCTCGGCAGGCCACTCTCCTTATCCACTGGGCGTCTCTTTGAACACTGTCTCCCACTGATCCGGAAAAAAGATAAAATAAGAGCCCTCACAAACCCAGAAAGAAAACGAGCCCACCCAAATGGAATAACAGATTTTTCTAAATTAGCACAACCGCCGTATCACAGCATTATATGGAGATTATAATACATAAAATCGGAGCTGTCACAACTAAAGGGCCCATATCCCACACGTCTCCCTTTACACCTTACTTTTTGCCTTAAGGTCCGCAGAGAAATGTGGTTTATGTGCGTAGTTACAGTGCCTTTTAGCCTGATATATGCAAATGAGCTCTGTCCTAATTGGCTATCCTGTATTGTGTAATGGTCCTTAGAACCTCAATATGAATGGTTGGCTGAATATGTGGAAGCATGTAAAGAAGTTGCTTCTTGTGACATCACAAAAACTATACATTCAAAACCCCTATGTTTATATATGTTTTTATATATATAAGTGGGGGACAGTCATGGCCTAAATTTTCTTAACACACACACACACACACACACACACACACACACACACATATATATATATATATATATATATATATATATATATATATATATATATATATATATATATATATATATATATATATATATGGGGCTGTAAGGACTGTGATGCCTCCGCAGAATGTTGGTGATTGGTGGTCCCGCTGTTTATGTACAGAGGGTGCCAGGCAGTTATACTTCAGCGCGATACCAATTTCTAATGACAGTAAAACTGACCAATCATATCTTCACTCTAAGTGGGCGGGCTTAACTGTATGATAATTTCCGCCCACTGTGCTGATGCTAGCTAGGGCTTGGCTACCTCCGCTAGCTAGTTTTCTGAGTCACAATAGAAGCCCATGCCCCGCCCCCAAACTGTGAAAACCACCCCCTCTGAAAACTCAAGCGCAAATATTTCTCTCGCACGCAGAGAGCAGCCGACGGGATTGCATTTGAAAAGTATCAAATAAAAAAAAGACAGTTTAAGCCTGTTTATGAAAATGGTGCCTGCAGTTCCTCTTTCTGTGCTCGCGAGTTTCACGTTTACACTCACTAGTGAAACATTTACGTGCTCAAAATGTTAAAACGTGCAGCTTTATATCTTTCACCTAGGCTGGGAGAGGACCGAGGCTTAAGGGTCACGATTCGATACAGACCATATTTCTGTAATGAGGTTTGTGTTTGTCTCTTTATATTTATTAAATAAATAAAGGGAGAAAAGTTCAATAAGGAGAGGTTGATACATACAACTGACATACCAAACCTCAAACACTGTTGTTCCATCTACAAATATAAATCCTGCATTTACAAAAGAGACAGTAAAACAAACCGTGAGTGACTCATTTCATCATCTAAAGTCATTATATATTACTATATACAAAGTTCTACAATTACTGATTGTAATTCATCTTTTTCCCTGCATACTTAGTTAATCCCCCTTTTACTCTGTTCTTCAGTGGTCAGAACCCCCACAGGACCACCACAGAGCAGATAAAATATGAGGGGTGGATCATTCTCAGCACTGCACCACATGGTGTGCTAGTGTGTGTTGTGCTGCTGTGAGTGGATCAGACACAGTGGTAATGCAGAATTGTTTAAACACCTCAGTGTTACTACTGGACTGAGAAAAGTCCACCAACGTGTCCTGTGGGCAGCGTCCTGTGGCCACTGATGAAGGACTAGAGGAACACGAATGGTGCATCATCTCTGACTTTACATCCACAAAGTGGACCAGCAAGGTAGAAGTGTCCAGTAGAGTGGACAGTGAGTGGACACAGTGTTTAAACACTCCAGCAGCACCTCCGCCACTCAAAACAGGAATGAAAACAGCAGTGATGAAATCCTCTGTTCCAGGCTAGGAAGAGGATGTTGCCCCTTTTATGAAAGGCACACATGGTGGATGTTCATCTTTAAACAAAGCTGATGTTGCCTTCTTGTATTTTAGCCTCTTAATCTAATGTTCTGTCCCACCTTAACTGCGGGAGCCTGTACAGGTGCCAGAATGTAACTGCGGCACCTTTTAAGGTGGAACGGAAAATTCACAAGCCCATCTTCAGCTCCCACTTCTTTAACAAGGTCCTGACTTCACACACTAATTCAGAGCTGTTAGTCTGCGCTGCACATTTCACTCCCATCACTTTCTTAAACCTTTGATAATGCCTTGCTGTAAAACAGCCAATCAGAGCAGAGTTTATCAAATTATTCATAAGATTCAAATCATAGTGTGTGTGAAACTGCGTCTGGTTATTTTCACCCTGACCACATTCTTTCTATTTAGAATTGTTGGAATTGTTCAGAAAATTTCATATGTAAATGAGCTTGGTTTTAATTGGCTGCCATAGCTTTGGCCTCATTCAAAAAGCAGTCTGAACTGAAACACTCTGCATAACTTCAATGTGGGTGGGCGGGGCTAAACAGCTATTGACTGAATAGGTGAATGTATGACAACACAAAAACAATCGCCATATATGGACTTGGTGAGTCCACAGTGTGAGTTTAAACCATTGCATTAGTACCTTAAACTGCTTTCTTATCTTTAAGCTGTTCATGTTCGATTTCGAGGGAGGAGCTATTTGTGGCTTTGCCAATTTTGAACATATCGCTGTATCAACGATGTGGTAAATATTTCTTAAATGAATGTGAACTCCTTGGTAAAACATTGTAAAAACCAATGTGTAGGCATCCCGGTTGCTGCTCTGAAATGTATTTGGGGGGTGTGCAGTAGGCCACTCATTACATTCTCCATTAATATTACATGTACTGCTTACAGTAAATACTAAATATAGACATCGGACTGGGCTTAGGTTCCAATTCAGTTGCAGCCTATGGGCATGAGCAGCTCCGAGGGCTTCGAGCCATGAAAGCCAGAATTCCCAGGAGAGGGAGAAAGAGAGAGAGAGGGAGAGAAAAAGAGAGTCACCAATAGGTTGTCAAAAAGATTTCCCAGCAGAGATTGAGCCCTTGATAGGCTTTTTTTGGGGCCTGGAGCTAGCTCAGGCAGCAGGAGGAGCGCAGATGCTGATAAAAAAAAAAAACATTGAATGTTTCGTAGCGAATTCCAACAGTGTGCCTGAAACGCTGCAGTGTTTACATGCACGGACACCCACAGCTCCGTCAGAGGGGTGGGCGACTTGACAAAACATAACAACATGATACTTAAAGCTATTTTCAATACACGTCATCGTAATACTTGGTTCTGATGTCTGCAGAAAAGTTGGAACGGGCAAAATGCACCTCATTAAATCTGCAGAGTCACATTAAAAAATAAGAATTTGAGACAATTTAATTGGGAAAGAAGAGGAATAAAACCAAGATGATGTAATAATAGGCTGTTATCCAATAGGTTGTTTTCAGTCATGTGATTCTGAAGATCCAGATGGAGGGCAGGACGTGAAAAGAAGACAGGAGGAGATGGTTAAGACAATATTACAAGAGAAATATTACAAAGTACAAAGACAAAATCTCAGCATATGTTAGAAGTGATCCTAATGTTATGAAGAGCGATTCTGACAGAACTGAAAGATTAGCTGATTAGCTGTCGAGGCAGAAGATGTAAGAATGACCTTCTTCTCCACATGTCCTTCTCCTCAAGAAAGCAAGTGCAGGCACACAAAGTATTGGGGTACTTTTCTGTTACTGGTTGGGTCAATCTTGGTACTAAGGAGCTCCACAATGACTATTGTTTTTTTTTTTTTATTGACCTCTGAAATATCCATAGTAACAGTAAACATACAATTACACAGCATCACTTCACATTAACACAGGTTATAAATAGTTTTAGATTTTAGGTTTTAAATCTATAATCAGTGTACTCCCACACATCAACTGTGCAAGATACAACATTCGCTCACTGAAGTCTGCTTCGTACTCATCAGTTTTTACTGTTCCACCTTTAAGGGGGCAGGAATTACATTCAGGCACCTGCTGAAGCATTGAATGTGGAAGGAGAAAGCTGAGCGTGTATTATATATTGATGACAGATTTACATCACCTGGTACAAGCGACACCACTTACACTTAAATTATAACAAGAAGCGGCTGAATTGGAAGCTCACTCGTTCTGATCACAGGCGAAGCTTCGCAAGCAGTTTATACCAGCATTTTTTGGGTTTACCACCACATAAACAATAACTTAATACTAGTTAGCAATTACGTAATACTACTTTCTAGTGGTTTCTCAGTTAAACTGATTTTGAGCAACCATAAACACTGCACACCACATGCATTCAGAGAGCATGTGGTAGAGCTGTATGTAGGAAATCACTTCCTGCCCTCCATCTACAGTTTGTATATATCCTAATACAATGCTATGACCTCCCAGCTGTAGTGTAAGCAATTGCTTTCCACTGGATGTTGTTATTTACAGGCCCCTCCAAAGAAAATAACTGAGCCCTGTCAAAGAAAAGCCCAGCTATCCGTTATTTTGCTCTCTATTTTATTTTGTGCATGAATAAACCAAACTGCTTTATTTGTGTTTTAGTGATCCATAAACATATTTAAATACTGGGCATCCAAAAAAGCTGCTCCATGCTTATATGGTTTTTACCAAAAATGTCACATGCACTGTTTTCTGCTTTATAATAAATCCTGTTGTTCAGTGTTCTAGAAGTGACTCATTTAATTGATTTGAGCTTTAGGAAGAAGAAAGTTAAAGAAAAAGAAAAAAAGAGTTCAGGAATCAAGATAAAACAACAAATTAAACAACCTGCTGGCAGTAAAGTTGGACCACCATCACTGAATCATTTTTTTCGCTGTTGCTTTGTTGTTGTATGTGCAGTAAATTTTCGGGGCACAAATGTTATTCAAGACTGTTAAGAAACAGTTCAGGATTTTGGAAACAAGCTGTTTTGCTGGTTTAGCTTGAACGTTGGAGGTGCGGCTGCAGATCTCTTTAAGAAACTGAGTCTCCTGAAGAGAATATAAGAGTGGACAGAGTAAATACTCATCTGATATTATGTTCAGTTGTTGAGACGTCTTAAGTTTGATGTCTGCTTTTTAACTCAAGCTGAAAAATACAGGACATCCAACAATGCCACACCAGGCTTATATGTTTTGCATATAGTATTGTTTTTCATCACAAGTGTTCAGTTACTCTAGATCTGTCTTTTTATGATAAATCCAGTTGTTCAGTGTTTTATATTTGGAATGACCACCCAAAAGCCTCCTTTCATTTATTTGATTGATTTGTGGATAAAGAAGGGGAAAGTCAAAGAAAATTAAATGAAAAAAAATTAAATGATCAAAATAGAAAAACAAATCAAACAAATAAGCTGCTGGCAGTAAAGTTGGAGCACCTCAACGTCCAACGCCACTGAATCATTTTCGTTGCTGTTGCTTCGTTGCTGTGTTTACATTTTGGGGGTGTATATATTAGTGAGTCAAAACAGTTCAAGACTCGGAATTGAGCTGTGTTGCCGGTTTAACTAGAACATTGGAGGTGTGACTGCAGATTTCTTTGAGAAACTGTATCTCCTGAGTCTCCTGAAGAGAATGGAAGCTGTGATAAATGTAAAGAGTGTTGGAAGAAGTTGGACCACCTCAACGTCCAACGCCACTGAATCGTTTTCGTTGCTGTTGCTTCGTTGCTGTGTGTACATTTTAGGGGGTGTAAATATTAGTGAGTCAAAACAGTTTAGGACTCGGAATTGAGCTGTGTTGCCGGTTCAGCTAGAACATTGAAGGCTGCAAATTTCTTTGAGAAACTGTATCTCCTGAATGAGAATGGAAGCTGTAATAAAGGTAAATACTTATCTGGTAGTATGTTCAGTTGTTGAGAAGTCTTAAGTTTGATGTCTGCTTTTTAACTCAAGCTGAAAAAATACAGGGCATCCAACAATGCCACACCAGACTTATATTTTTTTTTACCAAAAATGTCACATGTATTGTTTTTCATCTCAAGTGCTCAGTTACTCTAGATCTGTCTTTTTATGATCAATCCAGTTGTTCAGTGTTTTATATTTGGAACGACTACCCAAAAGCCCCCCTTTGAATATTTGATTAATTAAAGAAAATTAAACGAAAAAACTGTATGATCAAAATAGAAGAACAAATGAAACAAATAAGCTGCTGGCGGCAAAGTGGGACCACCTCAACGTCCAATGTCACTGACTTGTTTTCGTTGCTGTTGCTTCGTTGCTGTGTGTACATTTTGGGGGTGTAAATATTAGTGAGTCAAAACAGTTTAGGACTCAGAATTAAGCTGTGTTGCTGGTTTAGCTAGAATGATGGAGGTGTGACTGCAGATTTCTTTAAGAAACTGTATCTCCTGAGTCTCCTGAAGAGAATGGAGGCTGTAATAAAGCTAAAGAGTGGACACAATAAATACTCGTCTTATGTTTAGTTGTTGAGAACTCTGAAGCTGATTTCTGCTTATTAAACTTTATTAACTTAAGCTGAAAAATTAAGAATTTGTATTTAATGACTGTTTTGTCTGGGAATTAAATAAATTAAGGGTGTCACTGACTCATACTGCATGCTGCACAGTCCTGTGTATGTGTTTATCACAGCAAGAATGAAATATCTTCGTGTTGCCCACTCTGGTCCACAATTCTGAGAACACCAGTTTTCATCAGGGTCCATTTCGGGCACACATGTCTGAGGGCTGTGTGTTAACGAAGGCACATGGGGATGATTTTGAAAGCAGTAAATGGGTCGCGGAAGCCTACAGCCCTCTGCTGTCTCAAAATCTTTTTCAGATGCAATCATCATGCATTTTCCTCGCATTGTTTTCAAGAATAAAGAACAGGATGTAATATGTATTGCACGCTAAGGCAAAACAATATGGACCCAATCCCTTATTGCGTTCATACTGCTACTCAAGGAGAAGAAGAACAAATCAATACACCCCATTGTCACGTTGAATGAATGTGTATCAGCAGGAAGGCTCTGGAGTAAAAGTAGTGAAGTATAGATATTTTTATCATTTCATTATTATTTAATTAATTTATATTTTTGAACATGTGTTAAAAAATATCGCAACACTTTCAAAATTCATACATCCTAATCCACAAGATGGCACTGAGAAGTCCAAGACCCTCCAATCTAATTGATAAACCTGATGCAAATAGACAATTCCGGTTCCAGGCATGTCTGTAGATCCCAAAATCATCCAACAATCACAGAACCTGTAAACCTTTAGTGAGCAGGCTGAGGCTCTCATCATCTCAGAAGGCCACAGGTCTGTGTTCCTCGTTGTCTGAATCGAGTCCAGAGAACTACTCAATCATCATTCTATCTCCTTCTCATTACAAGGAAAGTGGTGGAATAATGACTGAAACTGACCCGTTGTGGATACCCTTGATATAAACGATGGGTTTGCTGCCCAACTATGGTGAAGACTGTTAGGCTTAGTTAGCTAGATATCTTTAGGGCTGCCCCAGTTAGATAGCTGGTTTTCTTTATCTGCCCTTGTCTGACCAACAAGCCTGATAGCCAAAACACAGATGTGTCTTCATAACAAGAAACTCCCTAAAAATGATTTCATGATGTCACAAATTACCACATTTACATATATCTGCTGCTCTTAATAACACTGAAGTTATAAGGAGTGTTGGCTGGACTACTTTTTGAATTAATGTCAATACAGGACAGCCTATCAGAACACTGTTCACTTACATATAACAGTCTTAAAGGCACAGAGTATTTAAGTCCAATGGATAAAAAGGTTGGAAAAAAATAAAATAAATGATGACTTTTTTGGTACATAAATGTTATAAATGGACTTGAGGGGAGACAACACAAGAAAATGTAGGACATGGGCCTTTTCAGATTAACCTGCCTTATTTTTTAACACCCACAGGACACATTACAAACCTCTATGCAGCCAAATGCTGCTTGTTTGTTTTGAAAAGCACTATGAAATGTCATCCTGTCTGTGATTCGTGGACATTAGCAGTGTCCTTGAGCAGGACGTGGGCAGTGTTTCCCCTCAGCGCTTTCCAGACAGCCCTGTAGCGTCGGAACTAGGTGCTCTGAAGCCATGAGCACTAACACACTGACCCAATTCAGCGCACCTTCCGCAAAACTTTCTCTTACGTTCTTTTAATAAGCCGGCGCTCCTCTGAACGAGTTCACAGACATTTCTCCTCCATTGACGGCTTCTTTACGGCTCTACCTTCTGGAGGCCGCGAGTAAAGCGTCGCTCAGACATGCCTCAGTCTTACACAGGAGGAGAATAAACCCAACGTGAGTCTAAACATGATCTAACGCATTATTACGTGCTGCATCCGCCCCGGCTGGCTCTGCAGCACAGTCGGACCTGGTTCCAGCTAAGGAGGTCAAAATCGGCACCTTTTAGGCATAAATAGGACAGATGTGATTGAGACTGTCTTCAAGCTGCTGTCCCAATTTGTCCCTCACTCGTTCTAAATGTTCTGCAACAATCGCAGGTGAAAATGAGCAGGTCCACATACTGATTCCTAACATCACTCATTCAGATACTGGATTATTATCTACTCGTTATCAACCAAGATGTCTTTGTTCCAAATTATAAGTAGTCAGTAGACATGCCATCACCAGCATAAAGATTATACTTTCAACCAACAGCACTGTGCACATGTCAGAGACCAGTATTCACTTATTTAATTTCCTGCTATTAAAGGGCCCATATCCTGCACTGTCATTCATCTTTTTTTAAATCTCCCATAATTCCCACGTCCTCCTAAAGTCCACTTTTGCATTTTTAACCTTTTAAGGTTGAAACCTGTCCTAATCATTGGCTGTTCTGCATCACCTTTCCTTCCAAAAGCAGTCCAGTTCAAAGCACTCCTTAAAGTTTCTGTGTTAGTGGGGCAGAGATATGTGAATGTGATTCATTTGTGACATCATAAAAACACTGAATTTATACCACACACACATACAAACATGCACATACACACACTTTTGCATGCTCAGTAAAACTCTTTATTTTTTAAATATTAAACAGAATTAATACAGTAAGTAGTGCCTTTACATACATCAGTGTGTTTATTTAACCCTTTCCAAGCTTCTCCTTGTGGAAACAACCCAGTATTATTTACAGTTCTCATCTAATACCTGCTTTGACTGCTCAGTACTTCATTAAGCTAAATCAAGATTGCTGCTGAAGGAACTGAATACATTTATACAATGTCTGGGGCGTCCAGGAGAAATCTGGAACTACACTTTGTTCTTCAAACTATGATATGACAAGATATGATCTACTTCTTTCACAATAAGATATTCACAATACCTTTTACTGCATTTATGGTTATTTACATCTTTTCTAATGATATCTGGTGTTCTTACTGGTGAAAATACATGTATTGCTATGTACAGGCTTTAAAACCATGAGCTAAGATGCTTTTGATAGACACTTGAGAGAACATTAAATAAAAAAACTAAAGACACCACTTGAAGGCCATTTGACTGGAGGGCCCACAACATAATCAGGGACAGTACACACCCCCAGCACACACTCTTCACACTTTTACCTTCAGGCAGACGTTACAGGAGTGTGAAGTCCAGGACCACAAGACTGACAAACAGTTTCTACTCACAGGCCATCAGGCTTGTGAACGCCTCATGCACTACCTCTCCAAGCTCTCCTATCTGAACTGGTTTTAACTGGTCTGATTTGAACTGCACCCTACACTCACTGTACTGCTGCTGTCAGAATACTGTTTACATTCACTCCTCACACAAAAACACTATTGTTTACATTTGTTAATGGAAACTTGCACTTTATCGCTGCTGCTCTTCATACTTGCACATAAAAGCACATGTAACTTTTTAACTTTTTAATTTTTTACTATAAAAAGAAAAGAATGACTTTAATTTCATTTACTTCATACTTATATTATTATATTTTATATATTTTGTATATATTTTTATTATATTTATCTATAGGTGAATGGAGGAACAGCAAAGTAAGAACTTCATTGTACAGTGTAACTGTCTGTTTCTGCTGTGCACATGACAATAAAACTCATGAATCCTGAATCTTAAATCTTGGAAATCTGGAAATTAAATAAATGAAAGGTGGTTTTTGACCTTTGCATAACACTATTGCCTATTTGTGTTGCAATCTCTCAATTGTTTAGATACAGATTCAGAACATTTACCTCATTGAGTGTAAATTCCACGATACAGTCCATATTTAAGAACACTGATGGTGCATTCACAGGACAATAGCCCTAATGCAGAACTAACCATGGACCAGCATCTGCAAAAGCTTTCTTGGTCAGGCCTTTTTTTTTGAACAACATTTCCAGACTGTATCTAATTCTAGCCTAATTGTGATGGTGCACAACCCTCAATCATTAGGATACAGTTACAGATCCATTATGTATTGATTCAGCTAGATCCCTCTGTTCCGAAAGGACACTGATGATGCATTCACTAGCCATTTGATGCAATAAACATGCAATTATCAGCATTCACAAAGTTCTCCCTAAAGCTTTAAGCTAATCCCACAAATTTTTCAGCCTACATTGAAACGCTTTAGCCGAATCATCAATCATTCAGATACAGAACCAGTACCTAAATCAGGTTACTTCCCTCAGTCCTAATGAAGGACATTTGTAATGCAGCCAATAGCCAAGAAGCACAAACTTTTTCTTGGTGGATGACTGTTGATTATGATAAATTTCCAGCCTATATGAAACACTCTGGCCTAATTGTGATGGTGCAAACTCTCCATCATTCAGATACAGACCAAAATAGCTATTGATCAGACTAGATTTCTCTATTAAAAATAAAAGGGCTCTGACGATGCATTCACTAATAGGCTTAACGTGCAGTTCCCAGCACCCACAAATGACCCATAAAAGGACATTCACCAACGGATTCTGCAGCCTATAAAAACTTTAAAGCTTACTTAATTTTAAGCTTAATTCTTTGTAGAGACCAACACATTCACAGCCTGTATTAACCACTCTATCTTAATAGTGTCAGTATAAACCATCAATCATTGTTAATTATGATTTGTTTATTAAAAATAAAATGACACTGATGATAGCCTGGATCTGCAGTCTCCAGCTGCTACAAAGTTTTTTCTTGGACATAATTCAATTTTAAGCATTCATTTTCTCTACGTTACCAGCCAATGTTTTCACTCCTGCCTAATTGCGTTGGTGCAGAACCCTCAATCATTCAAAAACCAGGCATTCAGCTAACAATCAGACAAGATCTCTAAAACATGCTTTCACTTTAACCTTTATTTTTTGTCAACCAATTTTGTTTCAATTGTTTTTTTTTCAGATTAAAGCACACAGACATGCATAATTTAGACAATTTGCAGTATCTGAAAGTTTTACAAAGACAAAAACAATACTTTGCAAAACTCTTAAGCACCTAAATAGAATACATGCAAGTAACATGAATGTCTTACTTTGAAAGAAGTAGATAATGTATTGAGCTCCAGTTTGAAGAACAAAGTTTAGTTCCAGATTTCTTTGTATGAATGTGTTCAGTTCCTTCAGCAGCAATCTTGATTTAGCTTAATGAGGAACTGATCAGTCAAAGCATGTATTAGATGAGAACTGTAAATAATACTGGGCTGTTTCCACAAGGAGAAGCTTGGAAATGGTTAAATAAACACAATGACGTATGTAAAAGCACTACTTACTGTATTAGTACAAAAAACTTAATATGAAATAATAATATAAAAATAACTTATATAATAACATATAATAATGTCCCCAAGTACCGCTGTGCTGAATTTACATTTTTGCAAGGTCCAACAAATTATCCAGATCTTAGTTTAACAAACTCTACAAAATCTACAAACTCTTTAGGAGGTCAATGAATTTTAAGTCTTAAATTCTGCAGTCTAATCAGTTTTCCACCTTACACCAGTAATTCAGTAATTAAAAACTGAAAAATTAAATACTCTGTAATTATCAGAAACTGCATAGTTTTTGTTGGGCATATATTCATTGTAAATTTTAAGTCTGGCCAATTTTTCACTAACACATTCCAAATAAAAGAACACTGGGGATGCATTGACCAGAGACCAGCCTAGTGCAATAACCAGCACTTGAAGAGCTTTGCAAAGACATATTTTCAGTATTTTAAGCCTTAATTTTTGCAACATCCAACAAAATGTCCAGCCTGGGTTTCACATTACAGCTGGTGCAAAACCTCAATTATTGATCACTGATGATGCATTCAATTATATATGTCGATAGGATGTATTAAAGTTTCCAGTGTCCAACCAATTTTCCACCTCAGTAATTCAATAATCCAATTTTCCACCTCCAAATCAGTAATTCAGTACTTTAAAGAGGACATGCTTTTCCTGTTTTCCCCTTTCTTCTAGTGCACTGTGTAGCTTTTTGTCCATGTTCTGCAAAGTTATGTAACCCAAACATACCAGAGGTAGAAACTCTCGCCCACGCAAAACACTTTTCTCAGCTGCCTGAAATGCCTCATTGGAACCTTTTTTTCTGTTACAAGGTGACATCATCTTTTAAAACAGTCTTTTTTGCCTGCCTACCAGAAAAATTGGCACACCCTCACAACTTGCTCTACATTACTTTCAGGATTGGATTCTGGCTCAAACTAAAATGTGAAACCCCAACGCCTTGTAAGAATAGACACAGCAGTGTGTGAGGGCGGAATTTGTAGTAGGATGACACTCTGGCGGTTGACCAGTCAGAACAGAGTGGGCGAGCTGACCAATCAGAGCACATTGGGCTCAATTGGCAGTAGGGGTGTAAGAAAATATCGAAATATCGAATATCAGGATATTATGTTTGGTGATACTGTATCGATTCTCAAAAACACAGTCTCGATACACAGATTCCTGGCAGTCATTGTGTGTTGTGTTTAAACCTCTGACCATTAGATGGCAGTGTTGTAATCCATTTTCAGCTCCACTCCAACAGTAACAAGCAGCACAAGGGTGCAATGCTATTATAAATTGTTTTAATAGTAGAATTGGAAAAATCACAATAAATCATGTATCGTAATACATCGCGATATGTTGAATCGTGACCACTGTATCACGATACATATTGTATTGCCAGGTTCTTGCCAATACACAGCCCTAATTGGAAGGCAGGGCCTAAAGACACAGGAGCTCCAACAGTGTGTTTCAGAATGACGGTGAATACAGATGTATAATGTGAGAAAATATTGTGTTTGGGAAAATTGTACTGCAATCGACCGCTAGAAATATAATTATAAACACTGAAAATAAGCATAAGCATAATTTACAGTCAAGATGTTTAAGCTTGAATTTGAGTCCGACACATGTCCAGCTTTTATGCAATGCTCTAGCCCAATAGTGTTGGCGCAAAATGCTCAATCTCTCACCAGGCTGGATCTCTCGGTTGAAACAACGGGACACTGGTGGTATATTTACCAATAGACCGGATCTATTGTCAACAAAGTTTTGGATTTTGTACCTTAATTTTCAAATCCAACCAATTTTTCCAGCCTGAATTAAACATTCTGTTGGTGCACACGCTTAATCGCTCAGACACACAGCCATCAGCTATTGATCAGACTGGATCTCTCTATTAAAAATAAAAGGGCTCTGATGATGCATTCACCTATAGGCTATACCTGCTATCACCATCGTCCACAAAGTTTTTCTTCAGTGCATTTTCATTTGAAACCCTAATTCCAATTTTCCACTCAATTACATCAGCCTAACACTTATCCCAAAACAGAAACGGACGATGCACTGACCAGGCAACAGCCTACATGGCAGCATCGGCAAGGTTTTTCTTGCACATACTTTTTTTTCTGCAAAGTCTACTCAATTTTTCAAATACCCAGCCTGCATAAACCGCCATAGCCTAATTGCGTTGGTGCAAACCCTCCATCACTGATCAGGCTAGATCTCTCTAGGACACAGACGATGCATTCACTGAGCCGGCATCTCCAAACTTGGCTATACTTTCATCTAAAGGCTTGAAATAGCAAAGAATTTTCCCCACCCAAGTATTACTGCAAACAAAAGCTCACTGAGCATGCCAGGACCAGACAGCAGCCTAGATCTGCATTTGCCAGCATCTACAAAGTTTTTTTTTTTTTTTTTTCCTGGACGCTTTCCAGCATCTTCTAGCCTAGTCGTGCTGGTGCAACCTGCTAACCAAAGCAGAGCAGCCAGCCTCAGTAACGTGGGTGCCAATAGCGGTGTGCCCTTGAGCTCCACTGATTACCAAGTCCCATTAAAATGCCCTTCACAATCGATTCGAGGAGAGACGCGCGAGCCGCTGAGATGATCTCGGTCTGATGACTTTAACAGAGGCAGCCCGATCACATCGCGTGCTTTCTTTACAGAGAGCTGCGTTTTAGTTCACAGCTGGTTAGTTCCGAGAGGCTAACAGGTTGCAGTCGGGCTTCTACTCACATTTCCCTCTCCGCCTCCGGGGCTCTGGATGCTCCTTTGAAACCGAGGCGATCGTCACCTGCGCTGCTCCATTGAAGGAAGAGAAGACGTGCGGAATCCGAGCCGAACCGAAGCGGAGCCGGAATCAGAACCAGAACCAGAACCAGAACCATCTAAAACTTCATCTCTCCTCTAGGAACAGTGCGGCGTGACTCGGGCAGCAGGTGTTCTTTTCTTTTCTTTTTTCTCTCTCTCTCTCTCTTTTCCTCTCTGCTGATGCCCTGTTGCTGGTGCTGATGCTGGCTGTGTGATTCAGCGCGCGAGGCTGTGCTCAGTAGTGAAGCGGTGGTGAATGAGGGAGAGCTGCTGCTGCTGCTGCATGCTGCTGAATCCCCTCTCTGCTCTACAGCAGCACTGAAGCTGACTGAACGGAACTCAGACTGTGATGCAATGCGGGTCCGTCACTGATTCACACCAGCACACACACACACACACACCGACGCAGCCAAAGCCCACTGGGCTCTCTTAACCCTCGCACTGCTGGATTCACTTCTAGACCGAGCCCCTGAACACCTGTAGCGTTTCATTAACACCTGTAGGCTTCAATTAACACCTGTAGTCTCGAGTAAACACCTGTGGCTTTGGGTTAATATGTTGAGTTAATGCTGTGACGTTGACGAAACCATCACAGTGAGTGAATGAATGAGCTCTCACAGTGTTGTTATTAACGCATGTAGTGTTGAGTTGGCTCTATCAGCATTGAATCAACATCCATAGTGTTAGATTAAGATCTGTGGTATTTTAATTTAAGCCCCTATAGCGCTTGCTCTGTAACCCAAACAGTGTTGAAACAAAATGTGCAGCGTTTAATTAAGACGCCTTGAATAAACCTGTACAGTGTCGCATTAAATATATCCATTAACACTAATCATGTTGAATTACATACATAGTGTTGAAGGAAGATGTGCAGTGGTGGTTTAACCCTTTGTTGAACACATGTAGAGTAAAGTTAACACTTGTAATATAGAAATAGCTGTTGAATTAACATGTGTACTCTTTTATTAGTGCCTACAGTGTATTAATATGATCTACAGAGTATTGATGTAACACATCAATATACACATATGTTTAGAGTGCATCACTATAGACGGTCATTTAACACTATATGAATTAAGTCAGTAAAGTAGATGTGAATTTGGTGCTGTAAGAGTTAATTCAGTACTGTAAATGTTCATTCAACACTGTAAGAGTTCATTCAGTACTGTAAATGTTAATTCAACACTGTAAGAGTTAATTCAGTACTGTAGATGTTAATTCAACACTGTAAGAGTTAATTCAGTACCGAAGATGTTAATTCAACACGGTAAGAGTTAATTCAGTACTGCAGATTTTAACTCAATGCTGCAGAAGTTCATTCAGTACTGCAGATGTTAAGTCAATGCTGCAGAAGTTAATTCAGTACTGCAGATGTTAATTCAACACTGTAAGAGTTAATTCAGTACTGCAGATGTTAACTTAACACTGTAAGAGTTAATTCAGTACTGCAGATGTTAAGTCAATGCTGCAGAAGTTAATTCAGTACTGCAGATGTTAATTCAACACTGTAAGATTTAACTCAGTACTGTAGATGTTAATTCAACACTGTAAGAGTTAATTCAGTACTGCAGATGTTAATTCAGTACTGTAGATGTTAAGTCAACACTGTAAGAGTTAACTCAGTACTCTAGATGTTAATTCAACACTGTAAGAGTCAATTCAGTACTCTAGATGTTAATTCTGCACTATAAGAGTTAATTCAGCACAGTATATGTTAATTCTGCACTGTTAGAGTTGATTCAACACTGTATAAGTTAATTCAGTACTGCAGATGTTAATTCAGTACTGTGAGGATTAATTCAGTACTGTAAGAGCTAAGTCAACACTGTAAGAGTTAATTCAACACTGGGTTAATTCAGTACTGTAGATGTTAATTCAGTACTGTGAGGATTAATTCAACACTGTAGATGGTAATTCAACACTGTAAGAGTTAATTCAGTAGATGTTAATTTAGTACTGTAAGGATTAATTCAGTGCTGTAAGAGTTAATTCAACACAGGGTTAATTCTGTATTGTAGATGTTAATTCAGTACTGTGAGGATTAATTCAACACTGTAAGAGTTAATTCAGTAGATGTTAATTTAGTACTGTAAGGATTAATTCAGTACTGTAAGAGTTAATTCAACACAGGGTTAATTCTGTATTGTAGATGTTAATTCAGTACTGTGAGGATTAATTCAACACTGTAAGAGTTAATTCAGTAGATGTTAATTTAGTACTGTAAGGATTAATTCAGTACTGTAAGAGTTAATTCAACACAAGGTTAATTCTGTATAGTAGATGTTAATTCAGTACTGTGAGGATTAATTCAACACTGTAAGAGTTAATTCAACACTGGGTTAATTCTGTGCTGTAGATGTTAATTCAGTACTGTAGATGGTAATTCAACCCTGTAAGAGTTAATTCAGTACTGTAGATGTTAATTCAGTACTGTGAATGGTAATTCAACACTGTAAGAGTTAATTTAGTACTGTAGATGTTAATTCAGTACTGTAAGGATTAATTCAGTACTGTAGATGGTAATTCAACACTGTAAGAGTTAATTCAGTACTGTAGATGTTAATTCAGTACTGTAGATGGTAATTCAACCCTGTAAGAGTTAATTCAGTACTGTAGATGTTAATTCAGTACTGTAGATGGTAATTTAACACAGTAAGAGTTAATTCAGCACTGTAGATGTTAATTCAGCACTGTAGATGTTAATTCAGTACTGTGAGGATCAATTCAGTACTGTAAGAGCTAAGTCAACACTGTAAGAATTAATTCAACACTGGGTTAATTCAGTACTGTAGATGTTAATTCAGTACTGTTGATGTTAATTCAGTACTGTTGATGTTAATTCAGTACTGTGATGATTAATTCAACACTGTAGATGGTAATTTAACACTGTAAGAGTTAATTCAGTACTGTAGATGTTAATTCAGTACTGGAAGGATTAATTCAGTACTGTAAGAGTTAATTCAGTGCGGTAGGTGTTAATATAGCACTGGAAGAGTATCTCTCTCTGAGTATTACTTGTTTGAGCTCAGGGTTTGTAAAAGGTGATGTTATCTACAAATAGAAGCATCAGGTGGTTCCTGCAGGGATCATTCATGTTTTATAAATGTTAAAGGATAGGTTATCTGTTTTTAAACTCTTTCCCATCATTTATAATGCAGCACAGCCAACCTTGCCCAGAGCTTCAGTCTTCAGTGCTTCTTCACGCTTCTGGAATAGTACAGCAGTTATGCAAATCTTTAGATTTGCCACAAGCTATGATTTTCTGTAAAGTCAGAGACCTTCATTTATTTAATTTCCAGTCAAAGGAGCCATTTAATGCAATTTATTAATTTTTCATATTAAATTATCTTTTTGAATGAAGAATATGTCAAAGAGGAAAATAAGTTTAAAGATCAGGAGTTTCCAAAAACTTAAGTTATAAAATGATTAAAGTTATAGAGAATATGGGAGTTCTAATAATGACCTGAAAGACCTGCTAGACCAGTAAAGCTGTCCCCATCAGATAAACAGCACTTAAAGTTTTCATCTTTGAGAGAGAGGAGAACATCAAGCTCCACTCTTGCTTCAGATCTAAAAAACATCCACTGCTGTCCATCCTTCCACTGTGAGAAGGCACTGCAGCACTATGGGTCTGAAAGGATGTGTAGCTGTTTGAGAAGCTCCTCACTGACAAAAGAACATACAGACACATCCAACATAGAAGCTGCTGGTGTTCTCAGATCAATGGATTGAACACTCCAGACCTAAACATCACTGTTGGGGTTTACTTTAGAAAACGCTAAACCAACTTCTAAGACTAGAAGTTGTGCTCTCAGGGTGCTCTCATGTCCATGTTACCTTCTGGTTCTCTCCTTTTAGTTTAGACTGTTATAGTTAGATCTGCCGGAGTCACCAGCCGCACTCTAAAATTCTGAAAATTCATATTCTCTACAGTCTTACTCCTGAGCCCAACTAACTCTCTCTCTTTACTCTTCCTGAGGTAATGACTGTCCTTCCGTCTGTTAAACGCTGTTGAAGGACTGATCATCAGGGCCTCCACCCCACCATCACCAGCCAGCTCACCTGTCCATCTGTGTCAACTGCTACTCCCTCAGTTACATCACTGTGCCATCCAGATGCACCAGCATTGAGATAGGATGGGACTGTTTCAGCTCACGCCCACTTTACATAAAGACTCAGAGACTGCCTCAGTCATACACTGCCTCTATCTGTGCAGCTTCTAAAGCTTTGCTATCCAGTTTCAAACAGACACTCTTTTCTTTGGTATTTAGTTTAAACTGTAAATACTGTTTGACCAGAGGAGGATGGGTCTCCCCTTGTGAGTCTGGTTCCTCCCAAGGTTTCTTCCTCCAGTTGAGGGAGTTTTTCCTTGCCACTGTTGCCTCTGGCTTGCTCACTGGGGGATATATGTTATAACTGTCTGTTTTCAAAACTCTGTAAAGCTGCTTTGAGACAACATTGTTGTAAAAAGCGCTATATAAATAAACTTGACTTGACTTGACTAAATAATGCACAATAGAAAAAAGTATATGATTATACTCTTAAAAGGAACCATGACTGTTAAAACATGTATACCAGTTTGTGATCTATAAGTAGCGCCTCTCAACACAGAGACCGCGGGTTCAAATCCAGGCGAAACTGAATAGTTGTCAACCTTCCATGGCAGTCGACCATGTTCCCATGAACCATCAGGACACAACTGCACTTTAAAGTAAGGCACCTAACCCCTGACTGCTCTATGGGTGCTGTGGTAGGGCTGCCCTCCCTAGTGTGTGTGTTCACTAGTGTGTGGGTATGTAAGTGTTTCACTCTGGGATCAATAAAGTATCTAAAATACAAAAAATGTAAGTACTATAATCCATCCATTATCTTCCCCTTTATCCCACTAGTCAGAGTCATGGTGGCACTGGAGTCAATCCCAGTGCCATTGGGTGAAGGCAGGGTACACCATGAACAGGTCGCCAGTCCATCGCATGGACCAGTGCTATTTTAATATAACTTATAAATCACATTAGAGTGTTCTGGTTAATATCAGGGGTGGCATGGTGGTGCAGTGTGTAGCGTTAGTGCCTCACAGCAAAAAGAGCCTGGGCCTGATTCCTGACGCCCCGGGTCCAATCTGAGTTTGTATGCTCTCCCCCAGGTCTGCATGGTTTCTTTCCACAGCCCAAAAATATATTACCAGGTTAATTGGAGATCCTAAATGTCCACAGTGTTTCCTGCCCTTTGTCCAATGAGTCCTGGGATAGGCTCCAGCACTGTCTGTGTGTATATATATATATATATATATATATATATATATATATATATATATATATATATATATATATATACACACTACCGCTCAAAAGTTTAGGATCACTTTAGAATTTCATTTCATGCAATTTTAATGCAATTCACAAACAATATTGTCAATTTCTCAATTAATTTAAGTGTATCAGATTATTTTCAAGGAATAAAAATGTTTGTATTAAAGTCTATTTTTGTATAAAGGCTTATTTTGCATATAGTTCTATTATCAGTAATTCTCAGTCCTCTGTCTAAATCTCCTGGTACGGCCGCCAATCCAAGTTAAGGATGTTATTGGACTAATTGGTTGTTAGGACACTCTTGATCAATTGTGATGCACAGCTGAAAACATTCTACTAATAAGTGAGTATAAAAGGGAACAACATTCTAGGTTAGTTTAGTATCTGAAGCATCAGCAGTTGATGGCTTGCTGACAGAAAGAAACAACTTTCTTTAGAGACCCGTCAGTCTATTGCTGTGTTAACTCACTGCAAAAATGTCCACAACACAACGGAAGTGTTTCCAGAGGACACTTAAAGGACGTGGGACCACATACGGCGACGCAGCATAAACAGAACCACGTGGAGCCGCGGTAGCGTCTAATAGTGAAGGGCAAATGATACGGATGCTTCTGAGTTTGTGTGGAGAAATACAGAAAGTCGTTTATGAAGCGCGTATTGAGGCTTGCTTTGTTAAGAGTGAGTAACATCACTGATGACGTCTGAAGCCTCGCTGGTTCAGGACGTGGTTCGAGTATTGGCGTGATTTATTGTTTCTTAATAAAATTTCACCAGCACCCCACAATCACTGTCCCATCTCCTAAACCACTGCAACAGTTTTAACATCAATATCTCACGTCCTGTTAGATTTATTTACTGACTGAAATCATACTGGCAGTTTTAATTTTTTAATGAACAGACCCACACAATCAAACACAGATCAGATAAACAAATGAATAAACCACAGAAAATGAAATTAAGGTGTTTTATGTATATACCATGCTGACAACGTTAACAGAGGCCATCGCAAATAGTTGAAATGGCAATAAAAGTTTTGGCCAGCAGGGGGGTTTGTGTGCACATGAAGCTTCGAGTAATTAACCTTTTTTTAACAATCTGGAGGGAAAGCTTCAACACTTCAGGAGGCTTGATCTGGCCATCACTAGCGTCTAATGAGAAGTACGTCTGGATAGTAAGTAAATATAGCCAAACGTACTTTTCGTTAGACGCTACCGCGGCTCCACGTGGTTCTGTTTATGCTGCGTTGCCGTATGTGGTCCCACGTCCTTTAAGTGTCCTCCGGAAAAAACTTCCATTGTGTTGTGGACGGTTTTGCAGCACGTTCGTGTTTTTACAGCGTGTTTGTGAAATGTAGTGCCCATGTTGTTGTTTTGATGAAAGTGTTTTCTGTTTGTAGTGCACTTTGTGAATTTGCAGCGCGTTGGGTCTTCTTGGCCACCGTACTACTCCAGTGAAAACAAGACAATTTCACTGTGATCCCAAACTTTTGAGCGGTAGTGTATATATATATATATAATATTAATGATATCGTAGAAGCTTATATGCAGTGTGATGAACGTTGTGGTATGTTATATTAGTGTTAAAGTGTGTGATGAGCATTATAATACAGTTTGCTAGTGAAGACTGTTATGCTATGCGATATTTACATTATTTAAACGATTAAAATGATTGTGTGAATAAATTTGTTCAATATTAGAAATATTCTGTATTGGTATTAAAGAGATTAAAGCGGCAGCAGAGAAAGTTTTAATAATAAAACTAATATAAATGACAGGAAACAACAGCTTTTAACCAGTTTTAATATGTCTGAGGCAAAAAATCAGCAAGCCTGTTCTCTGACTCTGTGTATGTGAGCGCGTGTGTGTATGATGTACTCTTGGAGCTGTGCGTGATTACAGAGGCTTTGACATCTGCTCCATTTTCTCCTTTTCCAATTGAATTGTAACAGTGTCTCGCAGCTGAGACTCTGTCCACTGCTGCAGAGTGACCAAATATAACACTGATTCGGCACTCAGAGACCGCCCTGCTGTCCCTTTTACATCAGACAGCTCGTATATTACTTCACACAGTGTTCATCTTGACCTCGTAAGAGTTAAACGATTGCAAGACTGAAGCACGGCGGTCAATAGGATAAGACAGAACTGAATAAGTTAAACGGGATCCACAGATTTTTCAAAATCTATAATAGGTTGAGGTCATTCAGAGTGGTTTGGTGTGAAATGTTCCATTCTGAAGAAACTTGGTGGTGATAGTTACCAGACATCCACACGCTCCCTCAGTAAGTTATAAGTTGTCATGCTATGATTCTTTTACTGTCTGTCTCTGCTTTGGTTTACTCTCTTGTGTCATGTTCCATGTGCTTCTGTTTGTTTTGGTTCTTAGCTTCTCCTTGTCTCTGCCCTCTTGTCTCGCCCCTTACCTGCTCCTAGCTTGTTGCTTCTCTCTGTCCCAGGTATTCCCAGGTTTCCTGTGTGCTACTTATATCCCTCTGTTTGCTCCCTGTCTTTGTCTGGCACTGTTATATTGTTACTCTGCTATTCTGTTATTTTTTGTATTGTACATGTGTGAAACTGTTATTCTGCTCAGTCTAGTCTCATGTTTCTTGCTTAGTGTTTTGTTATTTTGTACCTCTGTTCTTGTTTTTACTATGGACTCCATTAAACAACACTTGTGCATGTATCCACCTCTCCCACCTGCTCACAGGTTACAGAAATATCTGTATATTTGTGTTGTAGACATGGAGACCCCCAGTTTCATTTACCACCACCATAAAGAAATCTATATGTGTCTATAACCAAACATTTTACATAGAGATGGAAGGATTGTTCGACCATGTATCGGTATCGCCCGATATTTCTCCAATTTAGCCGATCCCGAGAGCTGATCGATGACGTTAAACAAATGAGCTCAATTTCTGTATTCCCAGCTAGAGGTTCATCCAGGAAGAGGCTCCTTGCAATTCCTATATTTTCCACAGACTGACTAAAGCAGCGGCCTCATGAGTTTACGCCATTCACAGCATGTG
The DNA here is from genome assembly GCA_021613375.1 of Megaleporinus macrocephalus. Classification (NCBI taxonomy): domain Eukaryota; kingdom Metazoa; phylum Chordata; class Actinopteri; order Characiformes; family Anostomidae; genus Megaleporinus; species Megaleporinus macrocephalus. The sequence continues at coordinate 29,601,867 of CM038723.1, forward strand.
CGGATAGAAAACGCCGCCTATCTGTGTATGTGACTCTCATCCAGGGCAGTTTGTAACATATGTAAAATCAGTGAAATCAAAGTGACTCGCGGGGAAACCAAGACAAAGATATTTAATAATACTAATCTAATACACGGCTGAATACAGTGAGTATCAGCAAACAGCAGAGCTAGCACTCGCAGCTAACACAAAACAAATAACCCAGAACACCATACAGACCAGATCTGATCGGCATAAACAGTACAGCAGCAGCAACAGCCAGAGAACTAAAGGAGCCACAGCCAGAGTGATTGAGTTTGTAGTTCTAGATAAAATACTTTTCAGATGTCGCTCTCCCGGAGCTGTATCAAGCGGTTTACGCCCTCATAGACCAACTTGGTAATGGTAATAAACCAGTTTCGACCATGTTTCATGACTTGTTTGCGCTAATAACTACATGTAGCCCTGCCGTGGCATATAGCCCCGCCCTCTATCGGTATAAGCTATCGGCTGATTGCGTTGAAAGGAGATCGGTGATCAGAATCAGCCTCAAAAATGCTGAACGGTCTGTCTCTAATTTTACACCCAAGCCATCTGGAATGGCTAATTCATTTTGAATCGGTGGCTTATGAAAAGTCGTCTAACAGATCTTAAATTGAGCTTAGTGTTGGTAGAACTAATGGACTGTGCTGAAGGGTGGTCTTGGCCCTTAGTATTGGCGCATAAACATGTATTTTCTCAACATACACAAAAATAATTCGCCAGATGAAAAAAAGAATAAACAAAATTAAGCAGAACAGATAAGAAACCTGTATTCACTACAGTTGATTGAAGAAACTGAACATTGTCGTAACACAGGCACCCGTGGAAGCTGTAGTGGCCTATAATTACACTAATCACACTAAAAGGCAATTTTAGCCTTTCAGGAAGTCTGATTTATCACCAGTGGTAACACACGCATGCTGTAATCGAAACAGGTAGATAAATCTATAAATATCGTATTTGTGTTTGGAAGTAGATCATTTTCCATGTACAGGCATGTGTTATAACAAATTAAGTTTTATAAGTAAGAAAGTTATATTTTTTGTCTTAATTTTGACATTAAAACTAGGATGTAATGGAATGTTAATTGTTTACATAGCTGTGTTATTAATGATGTAATTATGTAAATATTTGCATTTAAACAGCATAACAAAATTCTGCTGCCTAAAAGAGGACTAGATCAATAAAACTGGAGTTATGTTTAAATATGTAGACACTGTGGTAATGACTACGCTATGCTGGTGATGGGAGCCAGGCTTCAACATGACTGCAACACAAATATGGCCATTTAATTTACTACCCAAACCCACCACTGAACGTGCACGTCTCCTCTGAGTTTATATATATTTATTTATTTTAAACTCAACACAAATTATGACCTATAAAGTTTCCTTTTATTACTTATCTATAACAAAACTACAGAATGCTGTATTTTGCTTATCTTATCTTTATCAAAGTAAACTGGAGCGAATACCGACTCATAAAAAGTGATATCGATTCATTTTACATCTCAATCGCTTTCAGTTGTGGTATATTTGCATCGATTATTAACTGTCTTGTGATGCATCATTACTTCGCTACTGTCAATTCTAATATCTACTCTAACACTGCTGTAATATATAGTTCTGAAGACTCTTTAAGAAAGCTTTACACCTCCGTTTGTGATCATAATTATTTCACTGTTGTTAAATAGAATATTGATAAATAAATAAAAATCCAATTCCAGAACTTCTCATTTAAGGCAGCGAGTTAGCTCTAATACTTTGAGTAGACTTAACTCATAAGGGTTTACAATGTAGATCAAAAACATATGGCAGTGAATTCATAAACTGTTTCATGAAATAACTTTCCGTGATTGAGCAATTCTAACTTCGTCAAGGTGCAGCATTTCACACCAAACCACAAAACCAAACCTAGTTTATTCTTAATCACTTAATTATGTGGAATTTAAAAAAAAAGGTGTTTCCCTTTAATCTGTGGTACACCACATTCCTCCAGCTTTGTTCTGTGACATGTGTTATCAGGTTATAGGAAACAGACCACTCATCATGTTCTACTTTAACTCAGGGGAGTGAGTGACAGGAAAGACACGTCTGAGTGAGTGCGTGGGCGATGTACTGGACTGGACAAATGGTGGTCAGGAGCACATTTAACCGGGTTATTCCTCACTTTCTCCTTAAAATGGAGTGGAATGGAACGTAATGTTGGAATGCTGTGCTAACAGGGCATGGATTCAAGCAGTGAGTAGAATTACTGGTCCTGTCTATATAACCTGTCTATTATTGCTCTGCTGGTAGATTTGGACTTTCTGAGCTCATGTATGGTTTAGAGACAGTATTTATTTGGCTAAAATATCTCAATTGTTTCTTACTGTGGCTTTAATACACTTTAATAGTGCCATATTAAATGTATTCATTGTATTCATGCAAATCTTCCCAAAAATAAATATATGTTTTTAACACAGTTATTGCTGAAAGTAAGTAACTGAAGAATAAAGTGTTTGTTCTTTGATCTTTTATTCATGTGGAACATTGAAATGAAGTCAGGTCAGTGCAGCACTGTTGATGGTGTCTATGAGTTTTGTGCTCATCCTCGTTTGTTGATGTTCTTCAGTGTTTAGTGTCTTTATGTTGGTAAAAGCTGTCACAGGCACTCGTAGTGGTAGTGTTAGTGGTGACTGTGTTCAGTGATAGTTACTGAGTGTAAGTTGTTGACTATGATTATGTAGATCATTACTGTCAAAACAAAAATGTATATCTCTATTTTTATATATATTATGATGAATAGAACAATATAATGATCCTTTATGAGTTGATATCAAATGTTGCTCCATTAACATACAATACAATGAAATGTTTTTATTCTCCTGTAAAAGAACTGTTAATATGATATGAGTTATTAGATATGATCTATCTATCTATCTATCTATCTATCTATCTATCTATCTATCTACCTGTATGTATATCTGTCTATCTATAGATATATCTGTCTATATGTCAGTCTGTCTCTGTGTCTGTCTATCTATCTATCTATCTATCTATCTAGATAGATAGATAGATATATAGATAGATAGATAGATAGATAGATAGATTGATTGATTGATTGATTGATTGATTGATAGATAGATAGGTTTATGCATAGCTAGATAAGTTCTGAAGTTCATTGTTTGGTTGTTTGTTTGGTTTGTTGTCTCTGTAGAGGTGTTGCCTCTGCTGCTGATCATGGTCGTCTCTGAACGGTCTCAGGTTCAGTCTAAACCCCTGGACTTCGTGTGTGACAGCGAGGCCAGGCGGGTCATGAATAAAGTCAAGGAGCTGCAACAGGACTTGGTAAGGTCTTAGTCACCAGCAACATCTTCTGTCTTCCAGTTTAAAAGGTTTTGTTATTCATTTTAAACATTTCACTGACTGTAATAGAAACATGCACACAGTTACTGAAAACTGGAGAGAATATATCTTTTGTATTTAATCACATTATCAATGGCTTTGTTATACAAGTTATTACACAAGAACATTAAATTGAAAAACATATATTCAATGTATTCTACGTTTTGGAATGAGCGGTGTATTGTAAATATAAATGAGTAATCTTAATGAATCTTATTAGAACAGTCAATAGAGTTTAGACCAATAATTACACAAAAATATATTTTGGGAAAAAAATAGAAATAAAACAATAGATCAGTAGATTAAAAACAACAATAGATGACTTAAAACTATTTTGCAAAACTATTCAAAATACTATTACTTGCTAATATTAATAATATTAAATCTTACTAATATTAATCATAATTACACACAGTTAAAACTCACTTTAATCATTCTATAAGCAGTCCTACTTGAATGCTTTGAGTTGATGCAATGTACAAAAATATACATCAAAATCAATGCAGTACAGAAATATTCATATCCTACATACTTACTTCATGATCAAACTACTTGGTACTAAGTTTTAATAGAGTGTATTTTATTGTAGAAAGAAAATCGAAAAGAATACACATGTACATCCATAAAACAAACAAACCAAAAAGGCAAAGGCGTTTCACCTTAAAGAACAGAAACGAATACAACTGATAACAATTCTTTGTGTGTTTGTTATTGTATATTCAAGTTTGGGCTGTTTAGGTTGTGCACATTTCTTTAGGTATAGTTTTTATTCTCAGTGCTTTTTTATTGGTTCTGTTTATACAAGGCACCTCTGAAAATAACACCTCGCTCTCAGCAGATTCCTCCCCTAAAGAAATATGATGTGTGAGTTACAGTATAAAGGAGATCCTCGTTATACTCGTCTGTGCCTCCCTCACGTGTCACTCCGCATTTTCCTCACGTTTAAAGCTTCTCCTCTTCTCCATGAACTCATTCGCCTGCCACTGTCGCTCTAAGCCATCTGGTTCATCTCTCTGACAGTCTTATCTACCTGGTCTGACTTTCTGACCACCTCTTTATCTGTTCTGGGTGTTTTCTCGTCCTCTCTGACAGGTGGACTGCAGCGTTGCGGCCTCTCTGCCCACTCCCATCCGATTACCCTGCATCAAAGTTCATACAGCGACCTGGGCAAAGAAATCTGTGAGTCGTTAAAGTCATAGTTCAGTGATAGTTCTGTACTCAGTTCTAGCCCTGAATACTTCACAATGTAGCTGATCAGCCAAGAAACGTTTGGTGTCTGAAAAATTCTTATGCTCCACCAATCAGTGACATTCAAACTGCATGTCTACTTTTGGTCTGCCTAGGTTGGTGTGGCTCTTGTGGGCTTACAGTATAAACTACTGAGCAAATGTTTCATTGTTTAAAAGCCTTTATCTTAGCAATACATGTATTTTCACCAGTAAGAACACCAGATATCATTACAATAGATGTAAATAGGCATGAACACAATACAAAGTGGCATAAATATCTTATTTTGCAAGTAGGAAAAAGAAGTAGATCATATCTTGAGCTCCAGTTTGAAGAACAGTGTAGGTCCAGATTTCTCCTGGACGCCCCAGACATTGTATGAATGTATTCAGTTCCTTCAGCAGCAATCTTGATTTAGCTTAATGAAGTACTAAGCAGTCAAAGCAGGTATTAGATGAGAACTGTAAATAATACTGGGCTGTTTCCACAAGGAGAAGCTTGGAAATGTTTAAATAAACACACTGACATACTTAAAGCCACCACTTGCTGTGTAATACTATTTGAATATTTTAAAAAAGTGTTTTGTTTAGCAAATTTAGCTTCCTGCCTGGAAAAAAGCTTTTGGAAGATAATAATGTCCCCAAATTCCTAAAACTAATGTACAGTACTGTATCTGCACAAACCATGTCCTGTAAATAATGTTCCAGTGGCCACTAAGGGCTGATGTGTTCGGCCAAAATTCTCCCCTTTTGATGTGCTTACATAAGTTTGTCCCACCCACATAGCGTTTTCACACTAGTGATGACGGAGCAGGTAAGAGAGGTGGATATTTGGGGAGGTAGATATGTGGGGAGGTGGATATTTGTGTTCAGGTTTAACAGTGCAGACAGAAACGGAGAGTGCATGTAGATCCAAACAAAAGCACTAAGACTAGAAATGAGAAAACAAACCAAAAACAAACAAAAAAAACAAGAAAAAAGGTATACAAAGTATATATACATTCACAAACAGGTTAGCATTCACAATGCCAGACATAGGTTGTGTCTCAAAACCTAGTGAGTGTCTAAGTAGGTACTGTTTAGGTAGGTAGCTGTTTAAGTAGCAGTGTTCTGTCTGACATCTCTCCTCATAAAACAGATTACTGAACTTAGCTGGTTGCTAAGTTACCGGCCCGCATCCAGAACAATAGCTGGAGGCTTAAAAATCCGATAGCATAAATGCTAATGGCTCGAGTATAAAAGTACAAAATGGTCAACGACTCTTTACAGAGTTGTCAATAAAATACTTATATGACAATTATACGATTATAAGACAAGAAACACATTAAAACACCAGAGAGACTCAAAATAACTTACATTTTAAAACCACTTCACTGCTCGTAGATTTGCCTGTGTTGCATCATGTGATTGCTTAGCAGCTGAGGGAGCTTCCGATGCTTCCTTAAAATTGGGCCAAAATAAGGTTCCTCAGTAGACAGCATGTTTCAGGTATCTAAGAATTGGGACAGCCTGCATGTCGGGAGCGCATACTATGACATAAAATGCTGTCTATGTAGGAGCTCACTAGGTTTTGAGACACACCCCATAACAGGTTAGCATTCACAATGCCAGACATAGGGTCTATCTCAAAACCTAGTGAGTGTCTAAGTAGGTACTGTTTAGGTAGGTAGCTGTTTTAGTAGCAACGTTCTGTCTGACATCTCTCCTCATAAAACAGATTACTGAACTTAGCTGGTTGCTAAGTTACTAGCTGGCATCCAGAACAATAGCTGGAGGCTTAAAAATCCGATAGCATAAATGCTAATGGCTCGAGTATAAAAGTACAAAATGGTCAACGACTCTTTACAGAGTTGATAATAAAATACGTATATGACAATTATATGATTATATGACAAGAAACATATTAAAACACCAGAGAGACTCAAAATAACTTACATTTTAAAACCACTTCACTGCTTTAGATTAGCCTGCGTTGCATCATGGGATTGTCTTAGCGGCTGAGGAAGCGTTCAATGCTTCCTTAAAATCAGGTGAAAATAAGGTTTCTCAGTAGACAGCATGTTTAAGGTATGTAAGAATTGGGACAGTCTACATGTTGGGAACGCATACTATGATGTAAAATGCTGCCGATGTAGGAGCTCACTAGGTTTTGAGACACCCAACGACTAGGAGCAAACACAGACAAGAAATACCTGGGAAGGGGAGTCTAGAAACTAGAAACAGGTGTGACAAAAAGAACATGAGGGCAAAATAAAACAAGGCCAAAGCAGACAGAAAAATGAGGGGTAGGGCAAGGTGTGACAGACCCCAGTGCTTAAGTCAGCACCTAGGACCAATTCAGGGCTTGTTTGGTAGAGGAACTCACTACCATTGGTTTGCTTATACACACACAGGAATTCCATTTGTATCGCGGACCAGTTGCACAATTCTCACATGGTATCTGTTTGCTGCTTTTTAAAATGAATTGCCTTGAAAGACCACCACTTTTTGGACTCATGGCATTTTATTGTGCATCTACAAACAAGGAGCTGTAATCGTAGAAGTAGGTTTTTAGCAATATGACAAGTCGAAGCAGCCATGTCACAAAAGACTGCACCGGAGAACCATTTCAGGGTTTGAAGACAGCTTTCACACTTAACCAAAAGTACCAAGCTCGCAGAGCAAGCAGTCTTCTGTCCAGAAAATAACACTGATGTGAAAATGTCCTTACAGAGAGAGAAGGCTATCCCAGCAAGCATAACTCAACTAGCATTTATGTCCATTCATCCATTCACTCAGTCACACCAGCAGTCCCTAAATGCAGATCCCGGGAAAGTGGATGAGAACCTTTTTCTAAGGTGCCTCCATGTAAAAACAAGAAGTCTTCAGTGAGTGGACACAGCAGGAGTCTACAACACCACCTGCATATGTGGGGCTCATTTCATTTATTTAATTCTGCTCCTCATGTTCAGTTCGGCTAAGCTTTAGTAGTATAGCAGACTGAGAGTGTTGGATAATCACTACTACAGCTACCCTGGAATATTAAGCCCAAATTGTTCTCGGATCATTTTTAAGCCATACTTAATTACTTTTTTATTTCGTTTTTTCTTCAACCTTTGCTAAATATTTACCATACTGCTCACTTTTGGTATCATACAGCCATCTTGCATTATTGTACGCTGTACTGTCTGAGACTTTAAGGAATTAAAAAATAAATATTTACACACTGTTCACAAAAAGGGTTAAAAAAGTCTCTGCCTTGTCGCTTTATTCCCACATTAAATCTAATTATACTTCCTCTAGCCATAAACCGTTCTGAGACATTCATGGCCTCAGTGACTCAGTGTGATGCTGGCAGGCTGATTCATGCATTTGTGACCCCGTGGTTAGATTACTGTAAAGCTCTCCTGGCTGGTCTTCCGAGGAAGAGCACACAGAGAGTACAGTACGTTCAGAGCTGCACTGCATGTATTCCAACCAAGACCTGTGAATTGTCACACATCACTCTGCTTTCAGAGTCTTTTGGCTAATAAATGCAAAATCTTTCATTTTTTAAACACATGCTACATTTTCTCTCACTGAGGTCTGGATCCACTGTTGGTGGTCACTATGTACAAAGTTAAGATCTATGTTTTTAGTGTATTAGTGTATTTTAAAGGCTCAGGAGACTAAATCTGTGTTTTCTTTCTAATAAAGAATATATGTGTACAAATGATGTCTTATAAATATCTATCTAATATATGACTGATGTATTTCACCATACTGGGTGGTCCTGAATGTGGGTAATGCTTTCGAAAGCATTTCCTAACCAATCACAAGCCAATCTCTAGCCCAATTAAGTCCTCCTTTCTCATGAGCATGATGATGCAGGTCTCAGGAACTGCTTCCATGTGCCTTTTTTGGTTACCCTAAGTTTGATCGGGAAACCTTTCCATTGTGACATAAGAAGACTCTATTAATTAATAGAGTATTAATTTTAATTATTTAATATTTAATATTTAATATTTAATATTTTAATTTTTATATACCTTATTGTTTTTTGTACTGTGTTTGTAACTGCTGCTGGCTGCTAAATTTACTTTGGGATCAATAAAGTATCTATCTATCTATCTATCTATCTATCTATCTATCTATCTATCTATCTATCTATCTATCTATCTAGTGACTAATACAATGGGCCAGTCTTTTGTTGCCTTCTGGCTGTCTTAACAACACAAGGTCACCTGCTTGAATGTTGGGTAATGACTCCAGCCATTTACTTGAACTTGCAGGGTACGCAGGTAATCTTGTTTCCAGTGGTTCCAAGACTGGTTGGCCAGATTATTTTCTATTAAGTTCTCAGGTGGAGGCTGAACGTTTGCCTTCTGGGTGACTAGCTTTTCTGAAGAAAAATGGTGAAAACAGGAGCAAGTGGTCTTGAGTCAGCTCATACTTCTGCCATAAGCATGCATAGGATCTCTCGGCTGAAGGACTCATGTCAGCACAGAATCCAAGATTCTGCGTGCAAAGTCAATAATTAGCTCCCACATTCCTCCTATGTGTGAAGAGTGCGGTCGATTAAAAATCCAATTGCAGTCTGGACTGTTGACACATCTCTGAACCAATGACTCGTTTGCCACTTTGTGAAACTCAAGTTCATTGCAGGCACCATTAAAATTAGTTCTGCAGTTGGAATGAAACTGCTTGGCAGGATCTCAGATTGCAAAGAATCTCATTATTGCGTTAATGCAACTAGAGATGTCCTTTGACTCAATGACCTTGATGTTAACTGCACTAGTGCTCATACAAGGAAAAGCAGTGTTCAACACTTGATAAAAGCCTGGCCTCCTCTTATATTGCATGGACCAACCATTTAAGGCCTGAAGACATGCATGCCAGCAGTGGCATGCTTTGTCGCTCCTCTGGCAGATTTCACATCTCCTGTCTCTCTGTTCTACCCTTGAATGTATTGTATTCTTACCTCTTACCACCAATCAGCCAGAATCCAGCAGCACAAATGATTCCTTCTGCAAATGTTCAGCCTTTATGCGCCACTTTTTTTTATCTTAGTAGCATAAATACATGGAAACATGGTGATTTCCAGGTTATGTGATGATTCTGGTCATGCAACACAAATCTGATCAGACTATTTTTAATCAAGACAAGACTAAATTTTGCAAGAAGACTGCTTTGATATGAGGACCCCTTGACAGTGTGTAGTAATTTTCAGTTCTCTGTGCCGTCTGAAGAATTACATTAGTGGTTTGTAACAAGTCTCCAACCGTGTGGGGTTTAGAACAATTATGCCACTCAGTGCACTCAGGTGGGCTGGAAAAGGACTTGAAGGAGTGATCTGCATGGACGAGAGATGCAACAGCTTTTTGAAGTATGTTCCAGGAAAATACATTTTTTTAATATTTCTGAGGAAAGTGGCTTCCCTGGTGTTGGTGACTTAACATGGCCCGGTGGGAAAAATCAGTGAATCTACTTTAAGGTCAGTCAGTTCATACACATCATGTGCAGTGCCAGAAGCATCATGAGGGCACATAATGCCAATGCTCCAGTCATGTGGCCTCACCTTACTGCCAAAGAAGAACAGTACTGCATCCAGCTGCACTTTTAGCCCTGCTACCCCTGCTTACCTAGGACTGGGGTACCCAGCTTGAGGTGGCAGTCTTGGCTTTCCCAGATGAAGCCAACATTGACTTGGCTGTCTTTGTTGTCTTGAGGTATGCGACTGCACCTACTGCTGTTGTGGACGCATCTGAGAAATTGACAGATTTCTCTTCTTTTTGCTTCACAGAGAAAGCTTGCTGTGAATGTGCAGGGAATATGAAGCTGCTGTAAGTCTTTTCATGCTTCAAAGTCATCACATTTGTCTTGTGTCCCAGTCTCCAGCTCCTGGAGAGAGTTCTCTTACCATCCCTGTATAATGACAGGAGCTCCAATACCAAGAGTGTCGAAGAGCCTGTTGATACTGTTGATGGGATTCCACAACATGTGAAGGGCTTATCATTGGCTGACACTGTGAATGTACCAGCTGCTACATACCACACTAAGTTTTTAATGTCCATGCAGGAAAGGCCTTAGGTTTGACTTGCTGAAGGATGTTTGCATCTTTCTGAGCAGACTGATGGCTTCCTTTTCTGTTGCAGTGAAATGAGTCCATCATCCACATAGAACAGGTGCTTCCTAAATTGTCTGGCATTGGGCTTTACCATCATTTAAAGCTCCTCTCAAGCTTTATATTGCCACTGCTAGTAAAGGGCCATTTCCAAATACATCCTTCATCCCCAATTCCATGATTTCTTTGCCAGAGTCATTATCATGAATCCAGAAGACGTGCAAGTATTCCTAATGGTTTAACCGAAACAATGAAACAGCTTCCCTATGTCTGCTGCCACATGTTCCTTCCTGAAGCAAATTAGGACACCCAGGAGATTGTTATTCAAGTCAGGCCTGGTAAGGAGGACAATGTTCAGGGAAGTGCCATTGTATTGAATACAACTCTGATTCCATCCAGCTTTTCTTGAATGATAAACAGCAAAAGTTGGCAAACACTACATTCTTTCGCTTTTTTCTGTATCTTCTACAGAAATGAACTGCTCTTTCATCTTAGGCTTTCCGTCCAGGTGTGTCTTAGAGAGGAGAAGTCTTGTTCTCTATTGTTAGGAGAGGGTGATCTGGGGCTCCTGAAAGGAACAGTGAGCATCCAGCTGTATGATTCATCTTAGACTTTGTCTTTGACAGAAAGAACCTGTCTGGTCATACTGTGAACCCCTGAAGTCCTTCATCCGATGCATGAGTCTTTGACAGCATATGACTTAGGACAATGGTTGAAACCTTCCTTTAAGTGGACGTGGCTGTGACATGGAGTGAAGAATGATTTCCACCCATTGTCCAGCACATTCCTCTTCAAGCTGTGCGCAGTGGGCTTGTGGACTCTTCCAGAGGTGTCACTTTTTCAACACTAAAGATAACTCTGCCCAACAGGAGAACAACATAGCCATAAGGTTCTTATGCTGGGATCTGTGTTGCAATGTGCTTAAGGTAAGGAAGGGTTTGCTATCCTGCTTGAGGCTTCTATCACTTCAGCACAGGTAAACGAAAAGAGCTGCTGCAGATGCCAAACAGATCAAAGAACTAGCTAAAGATCTGTTGCTCTGGTCTTTGAGCATAGTATATATTTTTAATGGGGCATTCAGGATTCGCTTTCGGATATACTTTGACAGGAACATATTTTCAACCAGCATTTCACTAAAAGCTCTTTCCCGCAGGTCTCAGCAGGTGATGATGAAGCAAGGACTTCTTACTCACTGTGGTCTAATGAGAGGCCTGATGCTTGCGGTGCTCATGCTTTTCCATTGCAAGTTTAAGATGCCTGGCAAACTAAATGGGATGCTTTTTTTGAGCTATGGACAAAACAATACGATTGTGTCACAGAAGGACTTATACAGTAATGCAGTCAGGTTCAGGTTTGTTAGGTGTAGTTTGAAGTGTGATTTGTCCACTGTGGTTGATGATTCTTACAGCTCTGGGAAATCTCAGGTTGTGGGCCTTAATCTTCTATGAAAGGGAAGTGGCTGGAAAAGGTAATGTCTAAAATGACAGGGGGCCATCTGTAATTTTGCCAGCACTCTTTATCAACTTGTTGTTGTGGAGGTCCTAAATTTTGGTTGACTACATCCAATCATTCTTTCAGCTGTTTGGATAGGTCTGGCTTGTTCTTCTGTGATGGAGAAACCAAACCAGATGGTTATGGATGATGTGAGGATGGGCTAGATGTTTGCTGTGTAGATTTGGACCATCAGTATCTGCGGTGGTTAATGACTGCTTCAGCTCTGGAAAATCTCAGGTTGTGGGCCTGAATCTTCTACCAAAGGAATGTGGCTGGAAGAGGTGGCGTCTGGGATGAGAGGGGGTCGTCTGTATTTTTGCCATCACACTTCATCACCCTGTTGTTCTTGAGGTCCTAAAGTGTTGGTTAACATGTGGCTGTTCTAATAAGTCTGACTCGATTTGAGGTGGATGCACCAAATCAAATGGTTATGGATGGGCTGGAAGATTGCTGTGTAGAACTGGATCATCAGCATCTGTGGTAGGCTGAATGTCTTAAGAAGAACATTTTCTACCATGCTTTCTTGGCTATAGAGACAGTGTTCCTCTCCCTCTTCAGAGTCTTGTGTATGGTGTTGGCGAGAAAACTGAGCAGAACTAGATATCGATGCTATGGTGGGAGTGGGGGGGCATCAGCTGCATTGCTTCCTTTCTATAGCCAGACTAATGAGGCTCACCACAGTGGTGTCCTCTGTAAACTTCAGGACCTACAGAGACTCAGTTGTTTGTGTAGACACACAAGAGAAGAGGTGAGAACACACAGCTATGTAGTACTGAGGGTTCAGGGTTCTGACATTTGTCTTGCTGGCTCCACCTTTTCTCTCCTGTTTGTCAGGAAATCCATAATCTACCAGCAGATGGGATTTGGCACAGACCGCCGGGACGGCATGACCTGCAGCAGCTCTGGTGATATGGTGTTGAAAGCCGAGCTGAAGCACACAATCAGAACTCTAGTGTAGGTTTTAGGACTGCCGAGAGGTTGTAGTATGAAGTGCAGGCACTGTTCCTGTATACAAACTGCAGGGGATTCAGTGGAAGGTATGTAATGGCCTAGGAGTGGGCGTGAAAGAGTTGAATGTTCAAAGACCTTCTTGACTACAGAGGTCAGGACTACTGACCTGCAGTCATTAAGTGTGGTTATGTTTGTTTTTTGGAGGACTGGAGTGATGGTTGAGGTTTTGATAAATATGGGAACCAAGAAATGCTCCAGTGATTTGCTTAAGACGTGTCTGTGAACTGGTGTAAACTGATTACTAGAGATGGACCGATCAGAGTTTTTTAGGCAGATTCTGATCGTCGTTCACCTTTTAACGCGATCGGCTGATAGCCAACACCGATCGGGGCTATATCCCACAGCAGGGCTACATGTAGTTATTAGCGCAAGCAAGTCATGACACACTTGGTCTACACTGGTTTATTACCATTGAAACAGCATAATATTTTGAATAAACTTAACAGTAAATAAACAAAGTAAATCAAGTAATAAGCTGCCAGACGAACGCAACGCAAACGCAAACTGTTCTCGCGATGCGCACCGCTTTAGTCAGTCTGTGGAAAATGAAAGGGTATGTGTTTCCACCTAGCAGTTCAGATAGGAATTGCAAGGACCTGGCCAGACGCTAGCTGAAAATACAGAAATTAGGCTCATTTGTTTGACGACATCAATCGGCTCTCGGGATCGGCTAAATTGGAGAAATATTGGCAGATCACCGATCACATATTTTGATTAAAAATCGGCCGATCCCGTCGGCCCATCTCTACTGATTACTGTAGTGCTTTGTGGTTGGTGGAGATACTAACTAAGCCTTTTAGGATACTTATTCATGATAATTCTGCCAGATCTACTTAGATACTCAATTAAAAGTTTTCCTAACTAACATTCTTACTACTGAAAATTGTTTTTCACAACACAGAGTTCTCAGGCCTCCTGTTTGACCCACCATTGCTCACTAACAGCTCAACACAGAATAACATACAGAAAAAACACAAGCGTTCTAGGTTTGTTCTGTTTGTGATGTCTTTATCTACTTTCTAAGCACGTTATGCATACCACAAATAGGCCTTGTCCAGTGTTATGTACTGTGAGTTTGACAGCCATCACGTTCACATATTCAATTATATTTTTATTTTATATTTTTATCTCAACTTGAACTGCTTTGCTGATCTCTCTGAGATGCAGTACTAAATATGTAAGTGTTTTTAAGAAGAGCTTTGACTAAACAAACGTCAGACCACAAACATGTTTTGACTGATCAACTACATTTTTAGTAATTGTGTAAATGTAAAATCCTAGCTCTTATAGCTCACATAACTCACGCTCCATACTGTACCTGTACTCCACTCTCAGCCTGTATGTGTTCCAGGTCTGGCAGCGTCAGGCTGAAACCCTGCTGTCACTGGGTTCTCTGGTGCAGGATGTCCGGCGAGCGCAGGCTCAGAGCCAGCCAAGCTGTGGGCTAAACCTGCTGCAGCGTTTGGAGCGCAGCATCAGTAACTACCTGCATGTGCTAACACAACTTCACAGCAAGGTAAAACAAACCACACTGCTTTCATACTGCTAATAAAACAGAAAGGGATAGGACTGGAAAAAAAGACATACAGTTAGGTCCATATGTATTTGGACATCAACAGACTTATTGTTATTTCAGCTGTCTAGCACAGCATATTTGATTTAAAATTAAATAATGAATGTAAGCTCAAAGTGCAGAGTTTCAGATTTAATTTGTAGATGGTATCTACAATTGCCATTTATTATTGCCATTTTTCTAGATAGATCCCCTAATTTTAGAGATTGTACCGATGGCTCTTCCCTTGGTGTGTATTTTTCCCTTTATTCCCGTTATTTCACTAATAAGCCGATAAAAGGTATGGAGTTTATGTCAAGTGTGGCATTAGCATTTGAAATCTGTAGCTGTTAACTCTCAATATGAAGCCAGTGAAACAAGGCATTGTTAGGTTGAAATATCAAAACCAAACCCATTAGAGAGAAAGCAGAAACATTAGATGGACCCAACTAACTATTTGGTACTTTCAAAGAATGCACTGGTCAGGTTAAAAAGATGAAGGCCCAGAAGAAGATGGAAAACAACTGTAATGAATGACAGAAGCATTCTCTCCCTGGTGAAGAAAAACCCTTGACCACTGTTGGCCAAATCAAGAACAACCTCCAAGGGTTTGGATTATTTGTGTCCAAGTCAGCAATAAAGAAGTAAAAAGCAGAGTAAAGTAAAAATACAGAGGGTTTACCACATGATCTCATCAAAAAATAAGCCTGTACATTTCTGGAATAACATTTCATAGACTGATACGACAAGACTTAAGAAAGTCTTGAGAAAAGAAGAATATAAGAAAAGAAGAATATAGAGAAGGGAAGGAATTGCTCACGATACAAAGCATACCAAGCATGGTGGAGGCAGTTTTATGACGTGGGCATGTCCTGCTGCCAGAGGAATTGATTCTCTTGTGTGTTTTGATAATGCAATTGCTGACAAAAACAGCAAGATGAATTCTGAAGTGAATACAGCCCAATTATTGGCTTAGACTCAGCCAAACGCTTCAATGGAACTTCACAATGCAAATGCACCATAACCTGAAGCATACTGGGAAAACAACCGAAGACTTTTGAAAGGCAAAGAAGGCACTTGACCTCAGTCCAATTCAGCATGCGTTTTCATTCATAGCAAAATTACAAACAAATCAACTGCAGTAAAGAGCTGGCCGAGCATCACCAGGGAGGAAACCCAATGTCTGTTAAAGTCTAAGGGATATAGACTTCATACGGTCATAGGCTGTAAAGGATTTTTTAAATGAATATTAAAAATGACAATTTCATTTATAATTATGTTAAGTTTGTCCAATTACTTCTGAGCCCTTGAAGAAGGGGCAATGTATGAACATTGTAGTAATTTCTAAACCATTCATTGAATTCACTTTAAGCCAAAGCCCAAAGCAGGAGCCAAAATAAAAACATACACATTTATGGACCTAACTGTAAAAGATGGGATATTTGGGGAAAAATTAATTGACAGTTTTCTATTTACATTCTGTAACACACTTTTAGTTAAAATTATATATAGTCCCTAGGCGACGGTTATGTGATAAAAGTTGAACCGAGCTTGACCCCAATAGAAGGGAATGCTTAGTGACAAGCCAAAATTCACAGCTCAGAACATGCTTCATTGATTCAACCTAAACAATTACTTCATGTATTAACAAGCAACTGAACTAGTTTCATTTAACCTAAAAAGTAATTTGAATAAATTATTCTTTCAATCAAAGTGCTGTTTTGAGCTGAGTCGTAGTAGTTCAATTGCTTGTTGAAGTATTTTTTTAATTTATACAATCACAGCCCTTATAACAGTGTAAGGTGTAACGTATTCTTTCCAATAGTCCCTAGATTGCATTGCTAGCCTTTAAGGAACCGTAGATGTGGACCCCAGAATTTTAACAAATTGTAGCTGACTAAGGTGCCCTAGGCGTCCTTGCCGAGGTGCTCGTTCGTGGTGCAGAGAGTGCCGTAACTTAAAACTAGAGCAACCAACTTAAAACTTTCTGTTATACTATACAGCATTATGACCCCTCTTTAATAATAAATCACATGAAGTACAGTGGTCTCGGAAGTACTGTAGATCAGCTCCACAGGTCAGTAGTCCCTGCATCGCATTGCTAGACATCAGAAAACCAGAAATACAGTCTTCTGTAAGAATTTAGGAACTCTTGTACTACCTGAAATACCAGGGAAAAGACCAAAAATCACTTTGTTTTTCAGATTCGTTCATGTTGTTAAAGTCTTAATTGGAAGATCAACATTGCATGATCAACATCAAGCATAAAATGTCACAGCCGAGTAGTAGAGTTAACGCGGTGACTACTCGACTGGCTTGCGCAACCCCTTTTGTAAAGCTATCCACCTGGGCAGTAAGCATTTACACACTTCCACAGTTCCAAAGTTGGGACAATATATGACTTGTACATTCGCTTTGACCTGTATTAAAACAAAAAGAGTACAAAGGCTAGATACAGAGTTTTTTCTTATTGACTTTCAGGCTCATTCTAAAATAAATGCCTGCAACACATTTCCAAAAAAACTGGAAACTTAAGGCCTGGATCTGTAAAACGTTCAAAGGACATCTTAAACAGGTGATGCAGTCATGCTTGGGTTTAAAATAAGCATAAGAAATATTAGCATCCTGCATGTGTCAAAAAATATCTCAGCAAATAATGTAAGCACAATGTTTCTTCAACTACTGCAAGAATTCTAGATATTTCACTCTACACTTTAAAAACTGCTTAGTTGTTTTATTCAATTAAACTACAAGTTCAGGTTGAATAAAACTAAATGAATTGCTTGCTACTACATGAAGTACTGTAGGTTGCACCAACGAAGCACTTCCTACAGTGAATACAGTACAAAATATCAAATATTTAGGGAAGCTAAATTCAAGGTATCTGTAAATTCCTGATCTGTGGCCTTCAACCTCAATCTCACACAGCACTGCATTAAAAACGTCTCGTATCTGCTCTGGAAAAAAGTGTTGTGTTGAAATGTGTACTCTGCTCTGATCACACCCCACCTCAGATTGTTTACGGGAAGGATAGATCATCAGAATTGTTGATCTAGTTTAAAATCCAGTGACTATTATGGTAAAGAGGGGTATTATTGAGGAACTTCTCATCTGTGAAGGCATCATTAGTGCTGAAAGATATTTACACATTTTGGAGCAACATATGGCACCTCCTAGATCTGAGGCACGTTCAGTCTCAACAGTTATGCAGTTTTGCTACAGGTTGAGTGTGATCGTGTGAAGCTGTCATCTAATTAGCCGCGCTGGATATATAAACCCCACCCAACATTGTAAAAAAAGGAAAGTTGTTTTATCTTTAAAAAGTTAGAGTCTGTGCTGCCTTACAATTTTAAGTTAAATGATTTTTAACTAGAAAGTTAACAGAACACAGAAGCAGGTCAAATTAAATATATCAAAATATTCATCCTTGTATTATGTTAAAAAATAATTGCATTCATAATTGCATTCAAATTGACCCACACAGTATAAATACACACAAAAACAAACAGAAAAAGGGTCAAAATCTTATTATAAACTCTCAGAAGATTTAGAAAGTTGAGAAAATGCAGTATATTGCGCTGTCCAATGAAAAACAGTTTTTTCCAAAATGATAACTTTACAGGAGAGGGCAAAAACCTTCTTTACTTTTGATATAAGTACATGGAACCAGATTTTTATTTCAACGTATTTTGGAGCATTACTATTGGTCCATTCTTTAAATCAATGTAAACTGCAGCCGTCCATTCAACTGATGTAGAAAAATAAAAATTGTCAAAAATGGAGATTGAACAGCAGCGATATATACTATTCTAACAACTTCAGGAAGGGCAACCCGTATTTCCGACAGCTCAAAACGTAAACAGGTCAAAATGACCCAGAACATATTAGGATAGTTAAGGCAGCCTGGAAAATAACCTGTTTAAGTTAAAATCCCCACATTTTTTTTATTTTAATGACGTCCTTTACAAATGTGGTTGCTGCAGCTTGGTGTGCACAACAGTTGAAGGTGTTAGAAGGTGTGTTTGTTGGGATTATATTTAAATCAGGCTCCAAAAATCCAGCTCTGTTCATCTTTCATCTTTCACATGTTTACAACTTCATAATAAACTTGTAGAGTTGTAAAATCTTTGCATCTTTATAGAATTTATCTTCATCAAAGTAGTTTAATATGAAAGACCTGACAGAGCGAACATCACTAATATACATCATGAATATTGCCAGCAGAAGATTTTGTATGGATTTGCATCAGACACACATATACAGTAGCAGCAGTGGGAGGGCATTTTGCTTTGTGCAAAGGCGTAAGAACAATAAACTCTTATAAATAATAAACACTGTAAAAAAAATCTTTTACAGTGTATTAAAAATACAGTGTTCACAATGAATTCTAATGAGGTCCTTTACAAATATGGTTGCTGCAGCTTGGTGTACACGACAGTTGAAGGTATTTCCCCAGAAGAGGATGTGTTTGTTGTAAGTATTTTATTGGGATTTATTTTTTTTTAATCATTCTCCAAAAATCCTTCAAAAACGATGCCAAAAATGACCCTCCCCGGCTGCCGTAGTTGTGATGCTCTTGTGTAACGCAACAGTCCTCAGCGCACCTCGTCACTGCCCAATAAAATACAAGTATCTCCAAAATTGCAACTTTACAGGAGAGATTAAAAACATACGTTACTTTCAATGCAAGTCAATGGAACCAGATTTTTTTATAAGCTATTTCAGAGCACTTCTATTGGTCCATTCATCATGAAAGTGTCACACAATGTAAACAACCATTGATGTGTTCAAATGATGTAGAAAACTCAAAATCGACAAAAAAAGGAATCATGTTTTTCATTGGACAGCGACGATTTCCATTCAAATAAACAGAATGCTACCTGAACTCAACTTAAAGCCCTTTTTCTCTCGAAAGCATAAAAGTGTTGGGGGGTGTGTATTTTGTTTCTAAAAGCAAGGTGCAGACAATTCTCAAGCTGCCTTCACTATATTTGCATGAGTTGAATTAATATTAATTTTAACTTGATGTCTGACGCTTTTTCTTATTTTTATGATGTGTCATCACCAGGTCATTATAGACCACTGCCCTCTCCCTCAGTATTGGTCTGAGGAGACCACCAAACGGTGCTTTGCAGCCCACTTGTGCTCCAAGGCCCAGTGATTGAGACACCCTGTTCTAGAAGGCGGCTATTTCAGGGACTTCTCTCTGGGCTCACTTCAACATGACAGCAGCGAGAAACATTCAGCACGTGTTATAACAGCATGGCTGCATAATCGGAGCACGCGAGTGTTAGACTGACAAGCCTGTCTCCCTTTAAAATGCATGCCGCATTATAAAGTGCAATATATGACAATAAAAGGTGCCGTATGGCTGCGCGAGCTGAAGACTAGGGGTGGGCGATATGGCCCTACATTAATATCACGATATTTCATGGTATTTTTGCAATAACGATACTCTTGGCGATATGACAAAACATTGAATTAAAAAAAATATTTCAAGAATACACTACTGCAACCAAATGAAAATAAAATTTTATTATTGCATATGATATGATATGGCACACCCCTAACTGAGATATTAAAAAATACAAGAATTTTCATCAGATTGTAACAGAAGTCAATGATCCAGAATGTCTTGATACTAAATAATGCACTCCAAATATCTCCATATATCCAGGACTGAAGTAAAGTGAATGATACTGGAGATAAAATCTGTCTCTAGTAGATATATAATGGGAAATGAGAAAAGTGTGAATTTTTATTTTGCTAACAGTAAAAGTAGTACCCTGATGTGATAATAAGAGATGGGTGATATGACATGATATTTCAGGGTATAATATCGTTCACGATATTCAAAAATGATGGCGATATTATTATATATTATTATATATATAATATATTATTATATTATTAAACATCCGCTTTCAAAAGTGATGTAGCGTAGTGCTAAACATGCTCCTGTCACTCCTCTGGAACGGGTAGCAGGCATAACATTTTGAATGAAAATATCTTTGGGGGACAAAAACATACCCGTGCTCTTCAGCTTTCCTGCTAGTTTGGGCTAAGAATGCATCTGAAGGTGAAATATATTATATAATATAATAATATTTAATACATTCTTTTTAAAAGCAAAATACTATAAAAAAAATGTATCAAACTGAACTAAATCCTTATGGAATTTTCATTATGGAAGTCATTTACAGCACATTTTACAGCTTAATAATAACTGTTGTCATTTTATTTATTTTATTTATTTATTAATATTTATACAGAGTAGATAAAAACACTGTAAGCTAAACAGCAGAAGGTTTTCAAGATGTTTTATTCAGTATTCAAAGAATTTTGGTCATGCATTTTACAAAAGCAGACTGTAGTGCATCTGTTCACTTCTTATCTTCAACCCGGCTCTTCAGTGGTCAGAACCCCCACCGGACCGCCACAGGTATTATATGGGTGGTGGGTCATTCTCAGCACTGCAGTGATACTGATGTGGTGGTGATGTGTGTTGTGTTGGTGTGAGTTTAAACACCTCAGAGTCACTGCTGGACTGAGGATAGTCCACCAACTAAAACTATTCAGCTGTCAGCATCCTGTGGGCTATAGTGTCCTATGACCACCGATGAAGGACTAGAGAAAACTAACTGTGCCGTAACAGATGAGCTATCGTCTCTGACTTTACATCTTCAAGATGGACTAGCAGTGAGTGGACACAGTGTTTAAAACCTCCAGCAAGACTGCTGTGTCTGATCCACTCACAGCAGGACAACACACACTAACACACCACCAACATGTCAGTGTCACTGCAGTGTAGGGACCCTAGCAATAAGGAACAGGGATAAATGTGGAATAACAAAGTTTTCCAAAGAGAAACAGACAGACTACAGTCTATAATTGTAAAACTGCTTCTATGTATATAAGTGAAGCTGATAAAATAGATATTGTGTGTAAATACAAGATCCTATTCCTATCTGAACTGGTTTTAACTGGTCTGATTTGAACTGCACCCTACACTCACTGTACTGCTGCTGTCAGAATACTGTTTACATTCACTACTCACACAAAAACACTATTGTTTACATTTGTTACTAGCAACTTGCAAATCATGGGTGCTGCTCTTCATACTTGCACATAAAAGCACATGTAACTTTATTTTTTGATTAAAAAAAAGTTATTTATTTACTTTAACTTACAATATATTATTATACTTTATATATTTTGTATATATATATATATATATATATATATATATATATATATATATATATATATTTCTTTTTTTTTTTTGTATATATATTATATTTCTTGGTGAATGGAGGAACAGCAAAGTAAGAATTTCATTGTACAGGGTAACTGTCTGTTTCTGCTGTGCATATGACAATAAAACTCTTGAATCTTGAATCTTGAATACAAGGAGGACTACTCAATAAAAAGCTCATATATGTATAGGATATATGATACGATATATACGATACAATATATACGATACAATATATACGATACAATATATACGATATATAATTACGATGGATACTGATTTTCATGTATTTTTCACTGTTCACTGTCTCATGAGTTTGAAATTTTTTATAGTCACATATACATCATAACTGTATTAGAACTTCATGATGTCCTACAGATTTCTCATTCACTGTGGGATCTTCTACAGCTTCGTTCATCTTTCATCTTTCACACGTTTACAACTTTATACAAAACCTGTAGAGTTGTAAAATCTTTGCATCTTAATAGAATTTATCTTCATCAAAGTAGTTTAAAGGAAAGGCCTGACAGAGCGAACATCACTAATATACACCACGAATATTGCCAGCAGATTTTGTATGGATTTGCACCAGACACACATATACAGTAGCAGCAGTGGGAGGGCATTTTGCTTTGTGCAAACAAAGGAGACGGGCAGCCAATGCGCACGGGTCAATATATTCACACATCCCATAATGCTGACACCACAGTAACTGTCAGCTCTTATATAGAGTTTCTCATCGGACACGCAGGCTGCTGTATAACAGTTATATGAAAAATCAATAATAAATTGTGTATTGTATGCGTGCCGCCCCACAGTTTGCGGGAAACGGGCGACTTTGTTTTTTTTCTTCCAAATTTCCTGGTTTCTCGGAAACTTTGTTGATTTGACCTTTGATGGCGCTGACCCTGGATGACCTTTGGCTTCCTTCCCCAGGAAAGAAAGAGTTAGAGGCGTCGTTTCTGGGATGGAAACAGGGCTTTTCTCTGAGGGACAGCACTGCCCTGCTCTCCTGATTAAATATGCATGCTGCTGCTCTCACTTCGAGCTAAATATGCACTTTGGAATGGGAATACCGAAGCCGGCTCGCTTTCGTATTTATTCTCATTTCTGCAGACTGAGGGGCCAGTGCTGCTGAGCCAGAGCTTCAATGAGCCTCAACTTCATCCACAGATTTTTGCTGACCAGAATACTGGTTATCATCCATGACCCAATCAATCACCATACACAGCAAACAAATACATCTCATTATTATTGTTATCATAAATGTAGTTTAATATCTACTAATCTAATCAGGTTTTTAGTCTAAGCTCTTTATAAGATTATTTGACTTATTTCTACTTCTTTAAAGAATTTTTATTTTACTTAGTAAAATTTCTCACTATATTGGCAGGTTTGCTTATTTATATTGCTTCTTTTGTCAGCTGCTGAGTGTGGTTTCTTGACGGGAGCGGGCAGCAGTGGTCGTTAATAATGGTGGATACCAGAAACTTCAACCATCAATGCATTTATTGTTTCTTTCATTGGCTACCTGTGCTTAAATTATCTAACAAGACCATCAACATGATTGGCAGGAGGTTAGAATATGCCAGTGTTACTTTTTCACCTTTCTTCAACTGTTTAACTGATTTAACTCAAAGCTACAGTGACTCACTATCACCCCTTGAGGTACAAAGTGGTATTGTGAGACGGGTCAGGCTTCTTGGTTAGCATGCTAACTTTAGTGCATATCGATGCAACAGGACTTTGGCAGGCCACCAAAAGGCCATTACAAATAAAATTAGGTAAACACATCTAGAAATATGATTTAATCTTATAATAAGAATAGAACAATCTGTCTCTAGTAGATATATAATGGGAAATGAGAAAAGTGTGAATTTTTATTTTGCTAACAGTAAAAGTTCACGATATTCAAAAATGATGGCAATATTATTATATATTATTATTTATATGTCTTAAATTGAGAATTTTCCTAATAGAAATGAGTGAGTTCAGCCAAGGTGCTTGATCCACAGTCAACGAGTTTCTGCCTTTGGTATTCCTAATTAACTAAAGACGCACCTCTAATCTGACTCATGGTGGCGCTGTAGCATACTGGTTCACCCAGCTCGTCTTTTATTGGCTAGCTGTTGTAACTATACCTGGTATATCTCTGTGCCATAGAATGTGCCATAGAATATTTGTGAAAACTTGACAAATTTCCACAAAGTTTGGTAGAAAGATTGAGGTGTTGCTCATTTCATAAACTGAAGACAAAAGTGAAGATATATATAATTACGATGGATATTGATTTTTATGTATTTTTCACTGTTCACTCTCTCACAAGTTAGAACATCATCTGTTTCCAGTCATTTATAGTCACATTATTTGCCTCATAACTGTATTAGAACTTTATGATGTCCTACAGATTTCTCATTCACTGTCATCTTCTACAGCTCTGTTCATCTTTCATCTTTCACACGTTTGCAACTTCATATTAAACTTCATATTAAAATCTTTGCATCTTGAAGATAAAAGTGAAGATGTGAAATAGCAGCAAGCCAGCACTGAAGTTGCCAGCCAGCATAACAAGGGGTGTTTCGGACAGCTTCTTTAAAGTCATCTCTCAGACCCAGCTTTTATAATCCTCATAGAAAAGAACTGCCCAGTAGAAGGGGTCACTCTGGAGCAGCCTACATGAATCTAAGGTCACCATGTCCAATACTAAGTAGGGGTAGGCTGTAGGGGTATAAAGTCCTCCAGCAGTGGAGCAGTGGAGATGTGGTCAGATCCGGCCAAAGTATATCCAGATCTGACCCGGACACCAAACACATTAATGTGAGGTTCTCAAAAAGCCCTGTTTAGTCAACATTAACCCTGGATCCTAAACCGGTTCCCCTCAGGCTTCTTTGAACCTTGCTGCTATTCAGGGAACCAGCGTACACAGGTTTTTACACCACTCGAGAAACATCTAACGTTTACTTCTAACAGGACTGAAGAAGATAGTATGCATGCTGAGATGTTGTTGTTTCTGAAAAACAGTTTTGGGGATCTATTTAAGTGTTATAAAAATATGGATTATGATTTTTTATTTAAAGGCAAAAAGTTAGTTTTGGAAATGTATTTGTATT
This sequence comes from Megaleporinus macrocephalus, assembly GCA_021613375.1. Taxonomy (NCBI): domain Eukaryota; kingdom Metazoa; phylum Chordata; class Actinopteri; order Characiformes; family Anostomidae; genus Megaleporinus; species Megaleporinus macrocephalus. The sequence continues at coordinate 29,627,004 of CM038723.1, forward strand.
TAGGCACCAATTTGATATTTGAGTTGTCTTTTTAAACACATTAAGATTAAAATGTTGTTATAATTCTAGATATATATCACTTTATACCTAAATTACTTTTGACTCCAAAATCAAGCATGGATCAGCTCTCAGTGATAATAATACAGGGTGACCATTGTTGTCTGCTCTTTCCTCAACAACTGATATGCTTAGGCATGGCATGGCGGTTCGTGTTGAAGAACCTACTATTCTTTGATTCCAGCTGAACGATTTAAAATTAGGTACCTGAATCAGAGCGGAAACCATTCCACAATGTTCAAAAAGAGCTAACAGTAGTCAGAAAAACAAAGCTATTCCTTAATTTGAATAGTTTTTAATATATTCTCTTTGCTTCTGTTGTGCCTGGCAGGCTTAAAGCCAAAGTGAGAAACACAGGGGGTCCTGCATCAGCAGCTTCTTTGTGTGATGTGTCTGTATCTCCTTTTCCCAGTGAGGAGCTACAGCTACACATCCTTTCAGACCCTGAGCACTGAGGTGTCTTCTCACATTGTTGCTGGTTTTCACCGGTCTCTTAAAACAAAAGCTTTAAGTGCTGTTTGTCTGATGGGGTCAGTTCTGGTGGTCTCCCAGGTGGTGGTCAAGACTTTTTTCACTTTGACCTCTCTTTTCTTTTTGTAAAGCAGATTATTTTATGTATTATCTCCTCACAAACATCTCCTGACCTGTGCATACTGGCTCTTCAGGCTGGAAAATAAATACATGAAGGGTGTTGACTGACTTTAGTGTTTCTGAGTGAGTGTAATTACAAGGTAGGTGGACGTCCTTGTAATTTTTTTTCTGCCTTATCCAGCAGGGGGAGTCAGAGAGCACCCAGGATCCTGTCTGTCTGGGACAGGCCTCTCAGGATTTGAGGGTGGTTCTGAGGCACTTCGACCGGCTGATCTCCGGAAAGCTGGAATGGCTCATTATGGACATGGCTCAGAACTGTTAGATATAAACTCACCCTTCCAGACGCCTTCTTCACTTTCAGCATGGCACTGTGTTGGCAGATGGGTTCTTTCATCATCAGCCTGAAGCCACCTGCAAGAAAATGGAGGGCCAGACACAGACACTGGATGCCTCCGTCTGCTGGGGTTTAATGCAAAACGATGTAACCACAGCGCCATCTGCTGGAAAAAAACTGAACTGCTGGCACTACTTCAGACAGGATGAGTCATAAAACAAGCAGGAAAACATGTAATGAAGATTGTAAACTGAACTGCTGGACACTTTCATCTTTATCTCCTCTGGACATTACTGTAAATGTAAAAATATTATTTTTATATGGAGAGGTTGTATTTTAATTGGACAGAAATACACTAACAAGGTCACTGATGCACTCCTTTCTCATGATATGATGTCAGTATTTAAAAAATATTTTATTACAGTTATTATTATTAATTAACTTTTTTTATTTTATCTTACTTATTTGAACCTGATTTTCTTAAATAACACTGTATTTTATGACAAAGACTTAAAAAGTAATGCTTAAGTTTAACTGAAATGAAAGCCTATTTTATGCACAGCAGCATGATTGTCAGCCGTACACCTACCTTGTACTTCCACTCACTGGCCACTTTATTAGAAACACCTACCTTGTACTTCCACTCACTGGCCACTTTATTAGAATCACCTAGCTTGTACTTCCACTCTCTGGTCACTTTATTAGAAACACCTACCTTGTGCTTCCACTCACTGGCCAGTTTATTAGAAACACCTACCTTGTGCTTCCACTCTCTGGTCACTTTATTAGAAACACCTACTTTGTGCTTCCACTCACTGGCCACTTTATCAGAAACACCTACCTTGTGCTTCCACTAACTGGCCACTTTATTAGAAACACCTACCTTGTACTTCAACTAACTGGCTACATCATTAGAAACACCTACCGTGTACTTCCACTAATTGGCCACTTTATTAGAAACATCTACCCTGTACTTCCACTAACTGGCCACTTTATTAGAAACAACTACCCTGTACTTCCACTAATTGGCCACTTTATTAGAAACACCTACCCTGTACTTCCACTAACTGGCCACTTTATTAGAAACAACTACCTTGTACTTTTACTTTATTTGGCCGCTTAATCGTAGGGGTGCTCATTGGATTGATACTGAACAAGAACTTTGTCTTCCTACTGCATTGACCTCTTTATCGTTTATTAATAATATAAATGCATCACATTTCATGTCAAATGGATGTAATTTATAAAACTCCTCAGGCTCAGAATGATGTTAAATGATCTCGCTCCCCTATCATCTAATCCAGACGTGCCGCTTTCAGTTAGTAAGTATACAGCATACTTACGTTTTAAAATCTGTTCAACAAAGATTCTAAATCCTTTTCAGATTTAAGATCAGAGTACAAAATCCCACAACAAGATTTTTACAAATATCTACAAATTCACATTTAATTAATATGCTGAAAGGAACTGGAAGATTATCACTGAGCTCGTAAAGCAGGTCTTTGAAATGGAAAATCTCTCTGATATGCTGCTAGACAGTTATAGCTCTTCCTTGACTCCTCTTAAGAACGTGTGGCAAACAGACCCGGGTTGTGTTCTTAGTGATGAACAGAAGAACACAATGTGTGTGTCACAGTGTCTTTTCTCCTTAGTCCTGTAATAAAACAACTGAACAGAATTATACACTTATGCAAGGATATCTTACCCGAGTCCTTCTGAGTAGGATGTGTTATCTTCTAGATGTCATTGATGTAAAATATGCATTCGTCAATTATTTATGTTTTTTGAAAGTAGAGTGAACTTAATATTTATGTACATGACTTCACAGTCAAGATCTTAAAATTTCTAATGAATTTTACACCAATAAGGTACCTCTTTGATACTGATCTGGACAGAACACCTGACCCCTCCTCTGCTAGAAGGATTGAAATAATATTATACATAGCAAAAAATGTATCTGGCTCAGATGGAATGACCAGCGTCCTCCAACTTTTGATTTGTTAAAAAATAATTATGAATGGAACACAACATCTGAAAGCTAAGGGGAAAAGCTTTCCAGCCTGAACTATATGCCTTGAATTAATGAATAAATAACTAATAATAAGAAGAAACACCTACCTTGTGCTTCCACTCACTGGCCACTTTATTAGAAACACCTACTTTGTGCTTTCACTCACTGGCCACTTTATTAGAAACACATACACTGTACTTCCACTAACTGGCTACTTTATTAGAAACCGTGTTAGAAACAGTATTAGAAATTAGTGACACTAACAGGGTAGTGTGTAGTGCTAATATAATTTTATAATTTTATAAGGAGTAGAGGACGACCAACACAAACTATGCATTAATTGCAAGCTGAGCTACAGTTTCCAACTGTATCATCAAAGTGGAACAATGAAGGAGTTTAAAATAAAGTGGGAACATTTAGAAAAATGATATTTTTAAAAGTTCATACTCTTGCATCATGTAGTAACCAATCATGTTTAAAAGCCCATTTTCCTGCACATACATTTTTCCTTGGAACGTCTCTGGATCCTCTGATTTATGAGTTGAAATGAAAATGACTTCATGCTTCATGTGGGCTAACCTTGCTCCACACTGAAATAGCATCATAAGACTGACCTCACCAAAATACAGCAGCATGCTTTGTCCAGTGTGGTCCAGATGAGAGGCTTTTGCAGTGGTGTTGGTATATAGGCTTACCAGTGTTCATTTCATGCAACATTATTAGCTTGTTTGTAACATGCATGTAGCAGTATTTACATTCTGACAGCTGAACAACCTCATTATTCAGAGGATCTAGAGGCTTTGGAACATTTTTTTTTACCACAGAGGCAATTTTCCAAAATGCCATTCATTTCTTCGAGTGTAGACCCAGTACTCATTAATAGGCATATTTAATATTATTATTATTTTGTGGTTTAACACTACTTACCATTGCAGCCTCTGCAGTCCACTTTCAGTAATAAAAGGAAACCGGCATGATAATATCAGGGATATTATGTTAATCTTTAACTGTTCTGTATCAAGAGCTTATGGTTGTGTAACCGGATCTGGATCAATTGTCAAGCACATTTTTATTGTATTGCACGTCCTCTTTTCTCTGAAGTCATTAAAACCCTACAACACCAGTTTAGAGCAACCGTCTAAGCATGGTAGCTTTTGTCTCAAGATCATATACACCCAAACGGTTCAGTGCTAGTGTGGGCTTGTGAGACCAATTATAGCTCTGCTGTGCTGCGAAATCAGGGTCAGTGAGTACTGAGCGACTACCTCAGTGACGCCTAGCAGGCTAATCACCACACACACACCCAAGGAGCAAGAAAACAGCAGCAAAGATGACCGCCCACTGGTTTGTTGCTCTGCTTTTTCCAGGCAGCCTACTAGTGATTAAGTACTAGACAAAACGCCACTATTAATTGCTCATTTTCCACTTAAAGTCCAGTTTCTTATTTTTCCTTTAATTTTTATTTTGTTATCCTTTGTAAAGGTGCAAAAGTTTAATCCTAGTCATTCATTTCTCTTAATTACTATTAATAGTGCTCCAAAATTAAAGGTTATGTACATTTAAATGATTAAAAGTTAGGTTTTATTTACAGGACAATCTTCAATATATGCTTATTATCTTGAATGTTACATTCTAGCTGTCACTCCTACACCAGCCACTGGACTTTGTGCTCTCAGATATAAGCTTTTATCCTCTGGATGTTCTTTAGCATCAGTTAGTTCAGCTAGCCCACTATGGTAATCTGTGTCTTTAGCCTGTGTTATATGTTTATATGCCCAGCCATGAATTGCTAACTAAGGTTGTGCTATCTTAGCCCAGCAGGCATCTCAAAATGCCACAGGAAAGTTTAGATTTTAACATAAATTTTTATTTGTAACAGCAAAGCTAGTTAGTCAGAATGTGGCCCACTAACTGAGCTAACTGAGCTAACAAGATAAGCTTTCCTAGCATAGTAGAGGCTACAAATCCAAACACTGTGGAACACTGTGTCAAACACTGAGGTCATTTGAGCAATGATGATCTAAACTTGCTTTGTGCTTTCTGTTGGCCAGAATCAAAACTGTTATGTGGAGTTCTAAGCTGGTAGCATGCTATGCTAAGACCACCCAGCTGTTCTCTTTTAGCAACATTTAAACATTTGATGATGGATTAAATGATGGATGATGGATTAAAAATGCTTTTGGCTCCGAAATAATGCTGAAGGACATTTCACAATACTGACAGAGGTGACAAATCAGTCTCCGGTTATATACATTCATCAGCCTTAACATTAAACCACCTCCTTCTATCTACACACATTGTCAATTTTATTTTATTAGTTCCATTTACACATACAGGTGCACTTTATAGTTCTACACTTACAAACTGTAGTTCATCTGATTCTCTGTATACTTTGTTACACTGTTCTTTAATGATCAGGAACAACCACCACAGAACAGGTATTATTTGGGTGTTGGATCATTTTCAGTGCTGCAGTGATACTGACGTGGTGCTGGTGTGAGTGGGCCAGACACAGCAGTGCTGCTGAAGTTTTTAAACACTGTGTCCACTCACACTCCTACCTTGTGGGTCCACCGTGTAGACGATAGATCATCTGCTGTTAACATTAACTTAGCCAGTTTGCTCTGTTTTTAGAACCTCCTAAGACAGACGATCTATTTTAGAACCCCTGGGTAGACAGTCTTAGGTGGGTAGGTAGGTAGGTGGGTAGGTGGGTGTTTGGGTGTTTTATGTAGGTAGGTAGATTAGTTGATTGATTGATTGATTGAGTAAGAACACTGCCATGAATAAGGAATGTGTCAAAACATCCTCCAAGAGCAACTTCTCCCAATGACCCAGGAGCAATTGAACAGTGAGATGAACAGTGCTTTTTCCAGCATGATGGAGCACCATGTCACAAGATAAAAATGATAAACATATGGCCCGGTGAACAAAACACTGAAATCTTGGGTCCATGGCCAGGAAAATCCCCAGATCTCAATCCCATTGAGAAGCTGTGATCAATTCTTGAAAAAAGGGTAGACAAACAAAAACCTAGAAACTGTGATCAACTCCAAGCACTGATTAGGCAAGAATGGGTTCCCATCATTCAAGATTTTGTCCAGAAGTTGATGTCCAGCGTGTCTTTGCCTAAACTGGATGTATTTGTTTATAACTTTATCTTATTATACCATATACACATCTAACAAAAGCTTCTAAAAAACTGAGGCAGCAAACTTTGTGAAAACTGAAATTTGTGCCATCCCCTGTTCTTCATTGGTCCAGTCCCCACAAGGACCACCACTAAGCAGGTACTATTAGTTTAGAAGGGTTAGTTTAGCTTTTAATGGTTATTGTTCCTCTTTAGATAAACGGTGGAGTGGGGGGTTCCCAGTGTCTCAGGGTGGACTCATGTCTATGTTGTCTTCTGGTTCTCTCCTTTTAGCCGGTGCTGTTCTAAGTAGAGTCAGTCGTCAGCCACACTCTTTATTCTTCCTGAGGTAATGACCAGCCTCCTGTCCTGCCGAATGCTGAAGAAACACTGACCATCAGAGCCTCCTCCTCACCTGACACGGGAGGGTACGCAAGAGCGGAGAGGAGCACTCGTGTCTTCTGCTCTTCTGGGTTCTTTTAGATCTTAGCTCAACCTCTCTCTTCTCTTCTCTTCTCTTTTTTCCTTTTCTCTGTTTCTTTTCCTGCAGATGATCTTTTCTCCGTTTTCTTTCTTTTTCTTCCGCCATGATCAGGAGAGCATTCCAGCTCCAAAGACCCCATGAATCCAGGATTTAATAGCTGTTGAGAGATGTTGAGGTAGGACGCGACCCATGATAGCTCCGGCAGATTTCACTAATTAAACCCATAAAAAGTCGGTTTAGCAAACAGAGTAATAACGCACTTTAGAAGTTACGTTTTTTGACTTGAACAAGTAAAATACACAGAATGCCGGTAACGAGAGGTAATCCGAAGACAGAAACAACCGAAGAAACAGGCCGTACTGCAACCGCGGGGTTGAGGGGCAGCAACAGGAAGCATCGGCGGAGACTAATGCTAATGTTGTATTAGCGGCCATTGAATCACTCCGTTCAGAAATGCGACCCAGTAAAACAGAAATTTGCAGTAAAATCTTTGTTTTTGATATTTGTGTTTAGAATTTTTAGACACTCAAATTAGCCACATGTGATTTTGCACACAGCGGAATTGGACCTCCGCATTTAACCCATCCGTGCAGTGAAACATCCACATATACACACACACTAGTGAACACACTAGGGGGCAGTGAGCACACATGCCCGGAGCGGTGGGCAAGCTATCCACGGCGCCCGGGGAGCAGTTGGGGTTAGGTGCCTTGCTCAAGGGCACCTCAGCCTGGGGGATCCCGGGGATTGAACCGGCGACCTTCCGGTCACAAGACAAGATCCCTATTCTTCAGGCCACGACTGCCCCGTAATTGATGAGATTGATGAGAGGATCTCTGAGGCACTGAAAACACTCAGAAGCGAAATGTCAGCACTAAGAGAAGAAACAGAGGCAAAATGTGCTAGCCTAAAGTCTAAATTGGACTGATAAAACGTTAACCAGTCTAACAGACGACGAACACGGTCACTGAGATAGAGTCAACGGTAAAACGTCTCCGTGTCCAAGTGGAACAAATTACGGAGAAGTGCATGGACTTGGAAGGGCGTTCTAAAAGACAGAATTTAAGAATTCCGGCATTAAGGAAGGGAAAGAGCACGGCCAAAAGACCAGTGAGTTTGCGGCGAATTTACTAAAGGAGGTACTGGGGCTCGAAGGGAAACCGCTCATCGACTGGGCACACAGAGCGCTTCGCATGCGCCCCGTGGATGGTGCCCCACCAAGACACATCATTCTGAGAGTGCACTACTGCAACGGGCTCGAAGAAATCTTACTATAGCTGCACTGGCTAAGAATCTGAACTTTCAAGGCCAACGAGTACAGATCTTCAGATTTTACAACTGAAGTGGTAAAGAGGCGAGCAGCCTTCACCCCTGTCAGAGCCATCCTTCGGGATAAACCGGGAGTGCGTTTCGGACTCCTCTACCCAGCAAGACTCCGGGTGACGTACAACGGCATGGAATCAGTATTTACCGATCCATCGGAAGCCCTCCAATATGCAAAGCATCATTTCGGAACTACAGAAGAAAGTTAAGACGCTAAAGGGTTGGCTTCAAACCTTGTGTTACTCTTACTAAAGGGTTACTGTCAGTTTTGACTTTACTTGTAACGCTGTCTATTAGACAGAAGTGGAAGGGAAATGATCTATGTTTGATATACCCATTACAGGTGAGTTTTATACATTATTTCATGCATGTGGCAGAGGGTCTTTATTTTAGGTTTAATAGAATTACACGGACATACCCTGCACTTGGACTGTCTAATATTTATGTATGCAGATTTGTTTTTGATTACAGCTGTGCTTATTAAGTTAATCCGTTAACTGCCTAGCTACACTTACTTTTAAGATTTTGGGGATTGTAGTTAGAGGGATGTTAACTTTTGATAGTCGCGCTGTAGCCTTGTTAGACTGACAGCTAGACATGTTGTCTGTTTACGTTTGGGATTATGTATGGGATTACAGGAGGGTGTGGGCTGGGCCGCTGCATGTATCGGGTGAGCCTATACTTTGTGAGAAAATGGAAAAATGGCGGGTGCCAAGGATAGTGAAAAGCTAGAGCTTCAGTTTGCTTCCTGGAATGTCAGGGGACTTAATGACCCAGTAAAGAGGGAGTACTTTCAAAGTTGAAAAATCTGTCAGCAGACATAATATTTTTACAGGAAACTAATTTAAAAAACGATTCTTATCTTAAACTCAAGTCTAAATGGATAGGACATGTATTTCACTCTACCTGCCCTGTTAAAACTAGGCGAACGGCTGTTCTAATTAGAAAAGGTATTCCTTTCAGACATAAGACTACTGTTTCCTCTAAAGATGGTAGATCGGTTTTGGTGACTGGGGAAATACACTTCACATCTTTTAGTCTTCTTAGCATTTACGGACCTAATCATGATGAGCCTCAGTTTTTTAGAAATGCTTTAAGTCAAATTCCAGATATGTCCAGCACAAATTTGATAATTGGAGGTGACTTTAATTTTGTGTTGGACCAATTAATGGATAAATCTTCAAGTCGTAGAGTTCCTGATTCAGCTGCATGCACAGTGCTGAAAACTTTTATTAAGAATGTGAATGTGCCGGATGTCTGGAGACTACTAAACCCTGTAGCTAGAGAGTATTCATATCACTCGTCAGTGAATAATGTGTGTACTCAAATTGATTCTTTTTTGGTTGATGGAAGGCTGATACCCCATATAAATAATTTCAAATACCATGCAATTACTATTTCTGATCACTGCCCTGTCACATTCTCATTGAAAATGTGCAAAGCTAATAGGCCACAACGAATGTGGAGAATGAATCCGCAGATACTCTTAGATGAGAAAATGTGTGAATATCTTCAAACGCAGATTGCTTTTTATTTTGAGACTAATTCTACTCCCAACATCTCTCCTAAGATTCTATGGGAAGCGTTTAAAGCCTACTTGAGAGGTTAAATCATCTCTTATCAAGCGTTCTGTAGGAAAAGTGATTTGATAGAACAAAAAGTACTGGAAGAGTGAATATACAAATTGGATAAGGAGAATGCAGAAAATCCATCTGAGGAAAAACTTAGAGAGATTTTGGCACTGAAATATAAACTTAATAAATTAACTTCAGCCAAAATAGGTAAGGTGTTTTTGTACATTAAACAAAAACATCTTGAATTTGGTGATAAACCACATAAATTGTTAGCTAGTCAATTATAAAAATTAGGAAATGATCGTGTCATACATAAAATTAAATCAGATTCAGGGGAAATGCTCGTATCACATGCTGATATAAACCAAAGATTTTTGGAGTACTATGAGGCTTTGTACACGTCCAAAAACAAGTCATCTCTGTTTCAAGTACAGGTCTTCCTGGATGGTTGTAAACTCCCTACCCTGAGCCGGAAGGATCGTAAACAGATGAACGCAGAGATAACAAGTGAAGAAATTGTGGAATCTATCAAAACTCTCAAAGCTGGTAAATCGCCTGGTCTAGATGGCTTCGGTAATGAATTTTATAAGGAATTCAATAACCTGCTGGCCCCATATTTATGTAAGATGTATAATCATTCATTTACTGATAATACTCTGCCATCTACACTTAATGAAGCTGTTGTTATTGTAATACCCGAAAAAGGGCAAAGACCCAGAGGAAGTGGGATCATATAGACCCATTTCTCTGTTGAATTCGGATCAAAAAACTTTAGCCAAATCCCTTTCTAGAAGACTCAGCCCATTTGTGGATCGCTTAATTCACCCTGATCAAACAGGATTTATACCCAATAGGGACTCAGCGTTTAACCTTAGACGATTTAATGGTATTATATACTCTAAGCGTCTACCTGGGAAAGATCTGGTAGTAATGTCACTTGACGCTGAAAAGGCATTTGATCGCATCGAGTGGTGCTATCTGTTTTCAGTGCTGAAGAAATTTTAACTGGGAGAGATATTTATTTCATGGATTAAACTACTATACTGCAACCCTATAGCTAGAATGCTCACTAATTCAACCATTTCTCCACAGTTTAAATTGTTCAGAGGAACTAGACAAGGCTGTGTACTCAGTCCAATGTTGTTTGCATTGGCTGTTGAACCTTTGGCAGAGACTATTCGATTACACCCAGATATTTACGGTTATAGTACAGTTTACACTACAAATAAAATTTCCTTATATGCTGATGATATACTTCTGTATATAACACGTCCTGCAGAGTCTTTGCCAGTGCTACTCAAGTTTATTGACTTATTTGGTACCTTCTCAGGATATATAATTAACTGGTGAAAGAGTGATCTAATGTCTATAGGGACTGTAGATTTAAGTTTCCTCCAAAGTCTACCTTTTAAAAGGGTGTCTGATGAATGTACATATTTGGGAATTACAGTGACTAAACAGTACAGTGCATTATTTGCTAAGAATATGATTCCATTAGTGGATAAACTAAAAAACAAACTTCAATTCTGGCGATTGTTGCCGATATCACTTCTGGGCAGAGTGAACGCCTTTAAAATGGTTTTCTTACCTCAAATACTATATCTTCTCCAACGACTACCAGTATTTATCCCTAAATCATTTTTGAAAAACCTAAACTCTACCATATTAAATTTTATATGGAACTACAAGACTCATAGGATAAAGATGGCCCATCTTTGTAAAAGCACAAAATCCGGAGGCTTGCCCTTCCAAATTTCATGCTTTACTACTGAGCAGTAAATATACGTTTTATAAAATTTTGGATCAATGATAATGCAGGGATGTGTGATTGGTTGGAAATGGAATAAGAAGATTGTCAGCCATATAGTATTGGATCAATTATCCTATCTCCCACTTAAATTCACAAATCTTATTATAGTTTCAATCCTATCATTACGAATACAATCCGTATTTGGAAGCAGATTAAACATTACTTTAGTATTAGTGAACTATCTTTGCTAACACCTATTTTAAATAACCCATCCTTTGTTCCATCAACTTTAGGTAAAGCTTTTGAATGCTGGAATAATCTAGGGATCCAAAAAATTGGAGATTTGTATGTCAATGGGCTCTCAATGGGCAGAGAGAATTATATAAGCGAGACGGGCTGCACACCAGCAGAATTGGTGACAAACGCCTCACGGAAAACTTTCTTTTCTCCCGATGCGTCTTTACCAGTGGAGACACGTCAGCATTAACACCCAAGGACACTCCAAAACCACAACATCATCCAGTGCTAACACCCAAGGACACCATCATCACTCCAGAGCCAAAACACCCTCCACCTGCTGATAACGCAGAGTTACTGGACGAGAGCCACGTTCTATGTTACGAACTGCCAGAGACACCGGAACCGCATGAGCAGTCTGCATCATCCAACATCTCCACCGCATCACCACCCCACCTGACATTCCCAGTAACCATGGAGAAGCTGGTATCTGTAGGGACAAAGTTGTCACTTTCCTTGTCAGCTAGTCCTCAGGTACAGAGAAAAATCAGCTCAGCTTCTACCCAGCAACCTCACTCGCATCCCCCCCCCACAGTCATCTACCCAGCAACCTCACTCACCCCCTCCCACAGTCATCTACCCAGCAACCTCACTCTTCCTCACCACAGTCATCTACCCAGCAACCTCACTCTTCCCCACCACAGTCATCTACCCAGCAACCTCACTCTTCCCCACCACAGTCATCTACCCAGCAACCTCACTCACCCCCTCCCACAGTCATCTACCCAGCAACCTCACTCTTCCCCACCACAGTCATCTACCCAGCAACCTCACTCTTCCCCACCACAGTCATCTACCCAGCAACCTCACTCACCCCCTCCCACAGTCATCTACCCAGCAACCTCACTCGCCCCCCCACAGTCATCTACCCAGCAACCTCACTCTTCCCCACCACAGTCATCTACCCAGCAACCTCACTCGCACCCCCCCCACAGTCATCTACCCAGCAACCTCACTCGTCCCCACCACAGTCATCTACCCAGCAACCTCACTCGTCCCCACCACAGTCATCTACCCAGCAACCTCACTCTTCCCCACCACAGTCATCTACCCAGCAACCTCACTCTTCCCCACCACAGTCATCTACCCAGCAACCTCACTCGTCCCCACCACAGTCATCTACCCAGCAACCTCACTCTTCCCCACCACAGTCATCTACCCAGCAACCTCACTCTTCCCCACCACAGTCATCTACCCAGCAACCTCACTCGTCCCCACCACAGTCATCTACCCAGCAACCTCACTCTTCCCCACCACAGTCATCTACCCAGCAACCTCACTCTTCCCCACCACAGTCATCTACCCAGCAACCTCACTCGTCCCCACCACAGTCATCTACCCAGCAACCTCACTCTTCCCCACCACAGTCATCTACCCAGCAACCTCACTCTTCCCCACCACAGTCATCTACCCAGCAACCTCACTTGTCCCCACCACACTCATCTACCCAGCAACCTCACTCGCACCCCCCCCACAGTCATCTACCCAGCAACCTCACTCTTCCCCACCACAGTCATCTACCCAGCAACCTCACTCGTCCCCACCACAGTCATCTACCCAGCAACCTCACTCGTCCCCACCACAGTCATCTACCCAGCAACCTCACTCGTCCTCACCACAGTCATCTACCCAGCAACCTCACTCGTCCCCACCACAGTCATCTACCCAGCAACCTCACTCGCCCCCCCAGTCATCTACCCAGCAACCTCACTCGCCCCCCCCCACAGTCATCTACCCAGCAACCTCACTCGTCCCCACCACAGTCATCTACCCAGCAACCTCACTCGCCCCCCCCACAGTCATCTACCCAGCAACCTCACTCGTCCCCACCACAGTCATCTACCCAGCAACCTCACTCGTCCTCACCACAGTCATCTACCCAGCAACCTCACTCGTCCCCACCACAGTCATCTACCCAGCAACCTCACTCGTCCCCACCACAGTCATCTACCCAGCAACCTCACTCGCCCCCTCCCACAGTCATCTACCCAGCAACCTCACTCGCCCCCCCAGTCATCCACCCAGCAACCTCACCCGCCCCCCCGTCATCCACCCAGCAACCTCACCCGCCCCCCCAAAGTCATCTACCCAGCAACCTTACTCGCCCCCCCCACAGTCTTCTATCCAGCAACCTCACTCGTCCCCACCACAGTCATCTACCCAGCAACCTCACTCGTCCCCACCACAGTCATCTACCCAGCAACCTCACTCGTCCCCACCACAGTCATCTACCCAGCAACCTCACTCGTCCCCACCACAGTCATCTACCCAGCAACCTCACTCGCCCCCCCCACAGTCATCTACCCAGCAACCTCACTCGTCCCCACCACAGTCATCTACCCAGCAACCTCACTCGCCCCCCCCCACAGTCATCTACCCAGCAACCTCACTCATCCCCCCCACAGTCATCTACCCAGCAACCTCACTCGTCCCCACCGCTCTCACCAGTGAAGGAGTTAGTTAAAGCTGCTTCACTGAAACTTAGCCAAACAGATGAACTACTTAACAAAACTCCCCCACAGCATCGGAGGAAAAGACAAGCACCTAAACCATCGGATCAGCAGCTTCGCTCCCAACTTTATCCTCAGCAGGAGTGCCACCCATCTTTCTCTACCAAAAGGGAGGAGACCACCTGAAGTGATCAAACAAATTGATATTTTGCGGGTCCGTGCTGTGACAGTGATGTTGTCAGCAGTATTAGTTTGCAAAACAAGCTTGGATCCTGTAAGGCAGTTATCTCTCAGATTCCAGTTCTTATCAGAAACAGAAAGAACAGAGAGTGTAGGCCAGACGGTGTAAATATATCCAACCTTCAGTATGTGAGATGTACCTCACAATCTCTTGGGCAAAGTGCACAAGTTATTAAGTTAGCTCTACTAAACATCAGATCTCTTACAAACAAGTCTTTTTTAGTAAATTATTTTATTACAGCCCAGAGGCTGGACTTCCTGCTTTTAACAGAAAGTTGGTTAAATGCCTGCAGTGCTGAAAGCATATTAATTGAGACTGCTCCACCAAACTTTAATTTTTTAAATGTCTCACGTGTGGAAGCACACACTCTCATGGTCACACTCTGGATTTGGTTATCTCTAAGGGTCTCAACATATCAGCCTCTGTTAAGGACATTGCCATGTCAGATCATTACTGTGTATTCTTTGATATGTGGACGTCTCTAGATATCAACACCAAACATGCCAGCTTTAAGAAAAAGAAAAGGTTTATAAATGACAGCACAGCATCACTGTTCCAGAGAAAAATGTGCTCTGCAAACTCTGTAAACCATCTGATTCTGTTGATGCTTTGCTGGATGACTTCAATTCAAGAATAGTTAATGTTATGGATGAGAATGCACCAATTAAATTTAAAATCATGTCATGCAGACAGAAAGCTCCCTGGAGGAACGCTACAGCGGTTCAACTCCAAAAGAAAGAGTGTAGGAAGGCCGAGCGTAGATGGCGTAAAAGTAAGCTTCACATTCACAAAGAAATCTTCAAAGACAGGCTGCGAGATTATAACTTAATAATGTGCAAAGCTAGACAATCCTTCTTCTCCATCATCATCATCAACAATAACATTAACAACAGCAGAATACTCTTCAACATGGTGAACAAGCTAACAAAGTCGCCTTCTAATGTGGCCCCTGAATTAACTTCAACTGACAGATGTAATGACTTTGCAAGATTTTTTAACACTAAAATTCTCAATATTAGATCAGCCATTAGTACATCAGTATCCATCAATGAGCTTGTGTCCTCGCAATCACTACACAAAAATATTACTGAGAAAATGTGTCAGTTTAATGTCATTAACGAAGAAGTTTTAATCGATACAGTGAGTCATCTAAAAACATGCACCTGCAGTCTTGACCCGTTGCCAACAGTTTTTCAAGACTGTATTTTTCTCAATATCAGCAGATATACTTCAGATTGTAAATACATCACTGATATCAGGAGATTATCCAAATTCATTGAAAACTGCAGTTGTGAAGCCTCTCTTGAAAAATAAAAACCTAGAACCAACCCTAGTAAGTAATTATAGACCGATTTCAAATTTACCTTTCATTGGAAAAATCATAGAGAAAATTGTCTTCAAACAACTTACAAGTTTTATTTCCAGAAATAACTGTCTGGATAAATTTCAATCAGGATTCTGGCCTAATCATAGCTCTGATTAGAGTCATCAATGACATTTGTTTAAATACAGATTCAGGAAAACTGTCTGTGTTATTGTTGCTAGATCTTAGTGCTGCATTTGACACTATTGACCACAGAATTCTCTTAGATAGATTGGAAAATTGGGTTGGACTTTCAGGAACTGTACTAAAATGGTTCAGTTCATACCTGCAAGGAAGGAATTACTTAGTTGAAATTGATAATAATGTTTCTAAAACTGTCTCAGTGACCTGTGGTGTCCCCCAGGGCTTGATTCTTGGGCCCCTCTTATTTAACCTATATATGCTTCCACTTGGTGAAATTCTACATGACTATGGGATGTCTTACCACAGCTATGCAGATGACACTCAGATCTACTTGGCCCTTAGTCTCAATAACTAAGGTCCCCTTGACTTACTGTGCAAGTGCCTTGAGCACATCGCTGATTGGACGGGTCAAAACTTTCTGCAGTTGAACAAAGACAAAACAGAGATTGTTTTATTTGGGAATAGGCTCGAGAGGCACAACCTGGCATATCTCAATTCCAGAGCCCTGAAATCTACAGAGCTAGCTCGTAATCTCGGTGTTTTAATGGACTCTGATCTCAGTTTTAGAAGTCATGTTAAAGCCGTTACCAAATCAGCATTTTATCATCTTAAAAACATCAACAGGGTTAGAGATCTTAAGCTAAACCAGACCTGGAGAAACTCATCCATGCCTTTGTTTCCAGCAGGATCGATTACTGTAATGCTCTCTTAACTAGACTTACAAAAAAGACCATTAAACAGCTTCAGCTGATTCAGAATGCAGCTGCCAGAGTTCTCACTAGGAGCAGAAGAAGGGAACACATCTCCCCCATTCTTAAATCCTTACACTGGATACCAGTCTGTTACAGAATAGACTTCAAGCTCCTGTTACTGGTTTATAAATGTCTAAATGGTGTAGGACCAGCATATCTGTGTGATCTAGTACAGCGATATGAGCCGAGCAGAACTCTTAGATCGTTAGGAAGTAGTCAGTTAGTCCTTCCTAAGGTAAAGACTAAACATTGGGAAGCAGCGTTTAGTTACTATGCTGCTGTTAAATGGAATCAGTTGAGCGAGAGTGTTAGAAGAGCCCCAACACTGGACACCTTTAAATCCAGACTGAAAACATTCCTGTTTGAGCAGCTCAGTTTAAAACTCTTACTCTTACTGAACTCTTAGTTATTCATTTTAAACCTCTTTCTTCATTTTTTATGTTTCATTTTCTTTCTTGTAAACATTTTCTCAGCACACAGTCCAACAGCACTTTTAAACCTTATTCTTATTTCCTACTTCTAGCTGGCTATAACCATCTGAGTACTACACTCAAGAACAACAGCCTCAGCGTATTTATTTCTTTTAAATTATTATTTTTTAAATGCTTTGTTTCTTATTTCTTTATTTCTGTAAAGCACTTTGAGTTGCCACTGTGTATGAAAGGTGCTATACAAATAAACTTGCCTTGCCTTGCCTTTGCATCTTTTCAGAAACTGCAGGGGAAATTTGGTCTTCCAAATGCCAATTTCTTTAAATATCTCCAAATTAGAGATTATGTGCGAAGACACATTACTAATTTCAGTTCAACAAATTCAAATAAATTGGACACATTACTGGAAATAAACACTAGTTCAGATACACAATTAAGTCACTGTTATGACTATTTGTTAACACACAGCCTTCCATCATTTGAAGTAATAAAGGCAGCTTGGGAAGAATAATTGTTTAGGGAAACTTGGGAAGAGAGTCTTGAGGCTATACATACATGTTCCATTAATGCGAGACACCGTCTAACTCAATTTAAAAACCTACATCGGTTACATTATTGTAGATCAAAGTTACGTACTTTCTTTCCTGAGTTCTAGCAGAAGCAGTAGCAGAAGCCACACTGTTGCATAACTATGCTGTATGTCCCAAATTAGAGAAGTACTGGAAATATATATTTTTAAAAGCATGTCTAATTTTCTGAAGGTTGATTTGAACCCTGACCCAGTGTTGATTTGGGGTGTTTTTGGGACCGAGGGTGCGGAGTAGTGCCCAGGTTACCAGACTTGATCATGCACTTATTGTGGCAAAAAAAGGAGTTTTGTCCTTCTGGAAAAAACAGGAAGCACCCACGTTTAATATATGGTTAGCTGAACTAACACGTATGCTACATCTAGAGAAAATACGATATATTTTGAAAAACAAACTGGCCATTTTTGAAAAACCATGGGGCCCATTTACTTCCTACTTGAAAGACAATTAAGGGGGTTTGGATGGATACTTGCAGCGGTGGGGAGGATGTTGGGGTTGGATGTGTGTTGTTGTTGATTGATGTTGTCCTGTCTTTGTTTTTGTAATTTAAAATCTGAAGCAACAGTTCTAGGATGCAGCATGTTGTGCATTATTCATACTATGCTTCACAATAAACAGATATTAATAAAAATCTGTATTATGAGTAAAAATCCATGTTTACTATATTTTTTCAAAATTATTTATGAATAAGTGTTAATAATAATAATAATAATAATAATAATAATAATAATAATAATAACAACAACAACACTAGAGTATCAGGTGATGTGATATTGTGTCTGTAAATCCTCTAAAAGCTGATTGTACTGTGTAGCTATTAGGACTGATTAGACATGTTTAGAATGAGTGGGCGAGCGACATTCACTCTGTACTCTCTCTCACTCTGTGATTGTATCATTGTGGGCCAGTCTGAAAGTATATAAACAGGGGTGCAGCAGCTCCAGCAGCTCATTCTGCAGATGATCTCCTGCTGTGACTTCACTCTGCTTATTTTCTAACTTATTGGTCAGTGTAAAGGAGGAAGAAATTACAGACAGGAGGAAGAAATTACATTACAGAAATGGAAGAAATTACAGACAAGATCGTGTTGGTGGTTCTTGACTATCTGGACGGTCACAGCACCGTCAGAACTCATAGCAGGACCAAGGAGCTTTTGATCGCCACAGCGGAAAAGCTCACACAGATCGCCGCGAGTATAGACGTGGAGAAAGCTCAGCAGTCTTCACAAACCTCCCAGATAGATGATCTCACCATCAGTTGCACACAGGATGTAATTGATGGAGTCATCTATGTATGCAAATCAAGTGGAGGACGTGAAACTGCAGAGCTGAATGATCAGGGTATCAACGAAGTGATGCAGGAACTGGGAAGCATCACAGGTTCTAGAGGACCTTCTTCCAAAAACAACCTAGAGGTTGTCGATTTGGAAGAAACCTCAGTGCCTGTGACCAGTGAAGCTGCATCCTCGTCTTCACGTCAGGATCATGGGAGTGTCCTCAGTGATCTGTTTCACCAGAAGGTGAAACATGCTGTAAGTGATGCACTGCTCAAGACCACTGGAGCAGTGTCGGTTCACTCCAGCAAGACCTTTGAGGACATAACCATTGAGGACTTAGAGGTATGTGCTGAACAATCTGGCACATCCTCCAAGTCATCCGTGCTCGTGGAAGAAGCTGCGTCGGACATCGCAGAGACTATTTTGGAAGACTTAAAGAAAGTGTCTTCCCAAAATGGATGCGTGACTGAACCAGCTCGGTCTGTAAAGACCTTCCGCGCTGCTGCATATACACTTTATAAGAAGATTCATTTTAAGGTCTTCGGATTCCTGTTAAGGCTTCAGGAATCAGAATCAGAGAAAGAACATCAGACCTCCTCCTGTATAAGCCCACCTCCTCATATCAAACCAAGAATTGAGGTTCAGGTGGGATCTTATAAGGATGAGGTTTATGTTAAAGTCAGGGAGACCTACAGGAGTGAGCCGCTTATGTCAAGCTGCTCCTTTAGACGAGCGTCCTCCTCAACTTCTCCATTTGCTGAAGAAGTTCATAGACATTTAGACATTGGGGACATGTCCATCACCCCAGAAGGACCTCGTGAGTCACACCCCTTCTTTGGCCTCAGAAGGGTAAAAGATTTTTTCAGAGTTCTTTTTACTGGTGCTGAAAGACCAAGTACCAGCCACACGCCCATCAGCTCTACTGATGGTCAAGATACTGCAGAAGGCCAGGAGGTGCTCAAGGAATCTCTGCTGTTGCTCGGGGAGCACACGTTACCTGGCAGCACACAGGATTACAAGACACCTGCTTTGGCCCCCACAGTATCCAATAACAATGACAACGTTTCCGTGGATCCGGACCCTGTGACTGAGAAGAAGAAGAAAGGTCTTAGATTTAGCAAACATCTTTCGAGGACCTTCTCTGCTATTCGCAGAGCACTCCCCAACCCCTTCCAGTGTGTGACCGGCCCACCTTGAACCCCTGTTAGTCAGTAAATAGAAGTCCTGCATTCACATTATATTTAAAATATATCTATAAGATGTTATGAGGCCTAAATAACACCTTATAATAACACCGTATAACACCAGACACCATCTCAAACACCCGCCATCGTTAATGCAGCAGCGTAAATTTTAGCATTAAATTCAGTTTCTCAAAGGGATGCACGGCACAGACGACTTCCACAATGTGCTCCGCCTACTGAACTATCCGCTGACCTCTGTGCAGTGGTCAACAGAGTCCGCTGCAGCAGACGCACAGCCGACGTTCAGATGTTTCCAACTTGGGCGCGATGCACTTTGGACAACGTCAGACTTTCGTCCACATAGGAGGGACATAGAGAAACGCCAGCTGCTCTCCTGTTGAGCAGAAACTGAAGAAAGATTTTGAAGTGTAATAGTTAATGTCTGGTACTATACGGTGTTACATACGCCATAAAACACCAACTAAATTCATCTATACATCATTAAATAGGCAGGATTCATAAATAAATAAATAAATAAATAAACAAAAAGCAAATTCTTGTACATGTGTTTATTTCTATTTTAATTGAAAACATTCACACTCATAGATAGATATATACATACAGATAGATATACATACAGATAGACAGAGATAGATAGATAGATAGACAGATAGATATACATACAGATAGACAGAGATAGATAGATAGAAAGATAGATAGATAAATAGATAGATAGATATACATACAGATAGATAGACATACAGACAGATATACATACAGATAGATATACATACATACACAAACAGACAGATAGATAGTTATACATACAGATAGATAGATATACATACAGATAGATAGATATACAGGCAGATAGATATATATACAGACAGACAGACACACATACACACATACGTACACACATACATACAGATAGATAGATAGATAGATAGATAGATAGATAGATAGATAGATAGATATACATACATACACAGACAGAAAGATAGATATAAATACATACACAGACAGACAGATATACACACAGATAGATAGATATACATACACATAGATATATAGATAGATAGATAGATAGATAGATATGCATACATACACAGACAGACAGACAGACATGCATACATACAGATAGATAGATAAATAGATAGATATACATATAAATAGATAGATAAATAGATAGATAGATAGATATACATACAGATAGATAGACATACAGACAGACAGACAGATATACATACAGATAGATATACATACATACACAAACAGACAGATAGATAGATATACATACAGATAGATAGATATACAGACAGATAGATATATATACAGACAGACAGACACACATACACACATACATACATACAGATAGATAGATAGATAGATAGATAGATAGATAGATAGATATACATACATACACAGACAGAAAGATAGATATAAATACATACACAGACAGACAGACAGACAGACAGATATACACACAGATAGATATACATACACATAGATAGATAGATAGATAGATAGATAGATAGATAGATAGATAGATATGCATACATACACAGACAGACAGACAGACATGCATACATACAGATAGATAGATAGATAGATATAGATAGATAGCTCCAGCAGCTCATTCTGCAGATGATCTCCTGCTGTGACTTCACTCTGCTTATTTTCTAACTTATTGTTCTTATCATAATTGCTATTATTATTAGTAATAATAATATTGGTAGCTATTGCTAATAAAACACACTGACCAAATATCAGCGTCTGAAAGTATATAAACAGGGGTGCAGCAGATGATCTCCTGCAGGAAGTCTGGGACTGCACTCTTCTCCTTCTCAGTTTTTTTCTAAGTTATTGTTTTTATCATTATTGCTATAATTATTAATAATAATATTGGTAGCAATTGCTAATATAGCACACTGACCAAATAGCAGAGTCTGAAAGTTTATAAATAGGGGTGCTGCAGCTCCAGCAGCTCATTCTGCAGAAGATCTCCTGCAGGTAGGCTGTGTCTTCACTGCTCTCCTTCTCATACACCTTCTTACTAATTATTATTATTACTATTACTATTAATAATAATTTAATAGTAATAGCTAATATAACACACTGATCAAATACAAACTCCAGCATCAGTTGTGTATAGGCTGTGCAGAAAAAGAACTCACAGTCAAAAAGAACTCACAGGGTAAAAGAACTCACAGGGTAAAAGAACTCACAGGGTAAAAGAACTCACAGGGAAAATGGAAGAAATTACAGACAAGATCGTGTTGGTGGTTCTTGACTATCTGGACGGTCACAGCACCGTCAGAACTCATAGCAGGACCAAGGAGCTTTTGATCGCCACAGCGGAAAAGCTCACACAGATCGCCGCGAGTATAGACGTGGAGAAAGCTCAGCAGTCTTCACAAACCTCCCAGATAGATGATCTCACCATCAGTTGCACACAGGATGTAATTGATGGAGTCATCTATGTATGCAAATCAAGTGGAGGACGTGAAACTGCAGAGCTGAATGATCAGGGTATCAACGAAGTGATGCAGGAACTGGGAAGCATCACGGGTTCTAGAGGACCTTCTTCCAAAAACAACCTAGAGGTTGTCGATTTGGAAGAAACCTCAGTGCCTGTGACCAGTGAAGCTGCATCCTCGTCTTCACGTCAGGATCATGGGAGTGTCCTCAGTGATCTGTTTCACCAGAAGGTGAAACATGCTGTAAGTGATGCACTGCTCAAGACCACTGGAGCAGTGTCGGTTCACTCCAGCAAGACCTTTGAGGACATAACCATTGAGGACTTAGAGGTATGTGCTGAACAATCTGGCACATCCTCCAAGTCATCCGTGCTCGTGGAAGAAGCTGCGTCGGACATCGCAGAGACTATTTTGGAAGACTTAAAGAAAGTGTCTTCCCAAAATGGATGCGTGACTGAACCAGCTCGGTCTGTAAAGACCTTCCGCGCTGCTGCATATACACTTTATAAGAAGATTCATTTTAAGGTCTTCGGATTCCTGTTAAGGCTTCAGGAATCAGAATCAGAGAAAGAACATCAGACCTCCTCCTGTATAAGCCCACCTCCTCATATCAAACCAAGAATTGAGGTTCAGGTGGGATCTTATAAGGATGAGGTTTATGTTAAAGTCAGGGAGACCTACAGGAGTGAGCCGCTTATGTCAAGCTGCTCCTTTAGACGAGCGTCCTCCTCAACTTCTCCATTTGCTGAAGAAGTTCATAGACATTTAGACATTGGGGACATGTCCATCACCCCAGAAGGACCTCGTGAGTCACACCCCTTCTTTGGCCTCAGAAGGGTAAAAGATTTTTTCAGAGTTCTTTTTACTGGTGCTGAAAGACCAAGTACCAGCCACACGCCCATCAGCTCTACTGATGGTCAAGATACTGCAGAAGGCCAGGAGGTGCTCAAGGAATCTCTGCTGTTGCTCGGGGAGCACACGTTACCTGGCAGCACACAGGATTACAAGACACCTGCTTTGGCCCCCACAGTATCCAATAACAATGACAACGTTTCCGTGGATCCGGACCCTGTGACTGAGAAGAAGAAGAAAGGTCTTAGATTTAGCAAACATCTTTCGAGGACCTTCTCTGCTATTCGCAGAGCACTCCCCAACCCCTTCCAGTGTGTGACCGGCCCACCTTGAACCCCTGTTAGTCAGTAAATAGAAGTCCTGCATTCACATTATATTTAAAATATATCTATAAGATGTTATGAGGCCTAAATAACACCTTATAATAACACCGTATAACACCAGACACCATCTCAAACACCCGCCATCGTTAATGCAGCAGCGTAAATTTTAGCATTAAATTCAGTTTCTCAAAGGGATGCACGGCACAGACGACTTCCACAATGTGCTCCGCCTACTGAACTATCCGCTGACCTCTGTGCAGTGGTCAACAGAGTCCGCTGCAGCAGACGCACAGCCGACGTTCAGATGTTTCCAACTTGGGCGCAATGCACTTTGGACAACGTCAGACTTTCGTCCACATAAGAGGGACATAGAGAAACGCCAGCTGCTCTCCTGTTGAGCAGAAACTGAAGAAAGATTTTGAAGTGTAATAGTTAATGTCTGGTACTATACGGTGTTACATACGCCATAAAACACCAACTAAATTCATCTATACATCATTAAATAGGCAGGATTCATAAATAAATAAATAAATAAATAAACAAAAAGCAAATTCTTGTACATGTGTTTATTTCTATTTTAATTGAAAACATTCACACTCATAGATAGATATATACATACAGATAGATATACATACAGATAGACATACATACAGATAGATAGATAGATAGATATACAGATAGACATACATACAGATAGACAGAGATAGATATACATACATACAGATAGATATACATACAGATAGACAGAGATAGATAGATAGAAAGATAGATAGATAAATAGATAGATAGATATACATACAGATAGATATACATACAGATAGACAGAGATAGATAGATAGAAAGATAGATAGATAAATAGATAGATATATACATACAGATAGATATACATACAGATAGACAGAGATAGATAGATAGATAGAAAGATAGATAGATAAATAGATAGATAGATATACATACAGATAGATATACATACAGATAGATATACATACATACACAAACAGACAGATAGATAGTTATACATACAGATAGATAGATATACAGGCAGATAGATATATATACAGACAGACAGACACACATACACACATACGTACACACATACATACAGATAGATAGATAGATAGATATACATACATACACAGACAGAAAGATAGATATAAATACATACACAGACAGACAGATATACACACAGATAGATATACATACAGATAGATAGATAGATAGATAGATAGATAGATAGATAATGCATACATACACAGACAGACAGACAGACATGCATACATACAGATAGATAGATAGATATACATATAAATAGATAGATAGATAAATAGATAGATAGATAGATAGATAGATAGATATACATACAGATAGATAGACATACAGACAGACAGGCAGATATACATACAGATAGATATACATACATACACAAACATACAGATAGATAGATATACATACAGATAGATAGATATACATACAGATAGATAGATATACAGACAGATAGATATATATACAGACAGACAGACACACATACACACATACGTACACACATACATACATACAGATAGATAGATAGATATACATACATACACAGACAGAAAGATAGATATAAATACATACACAGACAGACAGACAGACAGACAGATATACACACAGATAGATAGATATACATACACATAGATATATAGATAGATAGATAGATAGATATGCATACATACACAGACAGACAGACATGCATACATACAGATAGATAGATAAATAGATAGATATACATATAAATAGATAGATAAATAGATAGATAGATAGATATACATACAGATAGATAGACATACAGACAGACAGACAGATATACATACAGATAGATATACATACATACACAAACAGACAGATAGTTATACATACAGATAAATAGATATACATACAGATAGATAGATATACAGACAGATAGATATATATACAGACAGACAGACACACATACACAAATACGTACACACAGATAGATAGATAGATAGATAGATAGATAGATAGATAGATAGATAGAGAGATAGATAGATAGATAGATAGATAGATAGATATACATACATACACAGACAGAAAGATAGATATAAATACATACACAGACAGACAGACAGATATACACACAGATAGATATACATACACATAGATATATAGATAGATAGATAGATAGATAGATAGATATGCATACATACACAGACAGACAGACAGACATGCATACATACAGATAGATAGATAGATAGATAGATAGATAGATAGATAGATAGATAGATAGATAGCTCCAGCAGCTCATTCTGCAGATGATCTCCTGCTGTGACTTCACTCTGCTTATTTTCTAACTTATTGTTCTTATCATAATTGCTATTATTATTAGTAATAATAATATTGGTAGCTATTGCTAATAAAACACACTGACCAAATATCAGCGTCTGAAAGTATATAAACAGGGGTGCAGCAGATGATCTCCTGCAGGAAGTCTGGGACTGCACTCCTCTCCTTCTCAGTTTTTTTCTAAGTTATTGCTTTTATCATTATTGCTATAATTATTAATAATAATATTGGTAGCAATTGCTAATATAGCACACTGACCAAATATCAGCGTCTGAAAGTATATAAACAGGGGTGCAGCAGATGATCTCCTGCAGGAAGTCTGGGACTGCACTCCTCTCCTTCTCAGTTTTTTTCTAAGTTATTGTTTTTATCATTATTGCTATAATTATTAATAATAATATTGGTAGCAATTGCTAATATAGCACACTGACCAAATAGCAGAGTCTGAAAGTTTATAAATAGGGGTGCTGCAGCTCCAGCAGCTCATTCTGCAGAAGATCTCCTGCAGGTAGGCTGTGTCTTCACTGCTCTCCTTCTCATACACCTTCTTACTAATTATTATTATTACTATTACTATTAATAATAATTTAATAGTAATAGCTAATATAACACACTGATCAAATACAAACTCCAGCATCAGTTGTGTATAGGCTGTGCAGAAAAAGAACTCACAGTCAAAAAGAACTCACAGGGTAAAAGAACTCACAGTCAAAAAGAACTCACAGGGTAAAAGAACTCACAGGGTAAAAGAACTCACAGGGTAAAAGAACTCACAGGGAAAATGGAAGAAATTACAGACAAGATCGTGTTGGTGGTTCTTGACTATCTGGACGGTCACAGCACCGTCAGAACTCATAGCAGGACCAAGGAGCTTTTGATCGCCACAGCGGAAAAGCTCACACAGATCGCCGCGAGTATAGACGTGGAGAAAGCTCAGCAGTCTTCACAAACCTCCCAGATAGATGATCTCACCATCAGTTGCACACAGGATGTAATTGATGGAGTCATCTATGTATGCAAATCAAGTGGAGGACGTGAAACTGCAGAGCTGAATGATCAGGGTATCAACGAAGTGATGCAGGAACTGGGAAGCATCACGGGTTCTAGAGGACCTTCTTCCAAAAACAACCTAGAGGTTGTCGATTTGGAAGAAACCTCAGTGCCTGTGACCAGTGAAGCTGCATCCTCGTCTTCACGTCAGGATCATGGGAGTGTCCTCAGTGATCTGTTTCACCAGAAGGTGAAACATGCTGTAAGTGATGCACTGCTCAAGACAACTGGAGCAGTGTCGGTTCACTCCAGCAAGACCTTTGAGGACATAACCATTGAGGACTTAGAGGTATGTGCTGAACAATCTGGCACATCCTCCAAGTCATCCGTGCTCGTGGAAGAAGCTGCGTCGGACATCGCAGAGACTATTTTGGAAGACTTAAAGAAAGTGTCTTCCCAAAATGGATGCGTGACTGAACCAGCTCGGTCTGTAAAGACCTTCCGCGCTGCTGCATATACACTTTATAAGAAGATTCATTTTAAGGTCTTCGGATTCCTGTTAAGGCTTCAGGAATCAGAATCAGAGAAAGAACATCAGACCTCCTCCTGTATAAGCCCACCTCCTCATATCAAACCAAGAATTGAGGTTCAGGTGGGATCTTATAAGGATGAGGTTTATGTTAAAGTCAGGGAGACCTACAGGAGTGAGCCGCTTATGTCAAGCTGCTCCTTTAGACGAGCGTCCTCCTCAACTTCTCCATTTGCTGAAGAAGTTCATAGACATTTAGACATTGGGGACATGTCCATCACCCCAGAAGGACCTCGTGAGTCACACCCCTTCTTTGGCCTCAGAAGGGTAAAAGATTTTTTCAGAGTTCTTTTTACTGGTGCTGAAAGACCAAGTACCAGCCACACGCCCATCAGCTCTACTGATGGTCAAGATACTGCAGAAGGCCAGGAGGTGCTCAAGGAATCTCTGCTGTTGCTCGGGGAGCACACGTTACCTGGCAGCACACAGGATAACAAGACACCTGCTTTGGCCCCCACAGTATCCAATAACAATGACAACGTTTCCGTGGATCCGGACCCTGTGACTGAGAAGAAGAAGAAAGGTCTTAGATTTAGCAAACATCTTTCGAGGACCTTCTCTGCTATTCGCAGAGCACTCCCCAACCCCTTCCAGTGTGTGACCGGCCCACCTTGAACCCCTGTTAGTCAGTAAATAGAAGTCCTGCATTCACATTATATTTAAAATATATCTATAAGATGTTATGAGGCCTAAATAACACCTTATAATAACACCGTATAACACCAGACACCATCTCAAACACCCGCCATCGTTAATGCAGCAGCGTAAATTTTAGCATTAAATTCAGTTTCTCAAAGGGATGCACGGCACAGACGACTTCCACAATGTGCTCCGCCTACTGAACTATCCGCTGACCTCTGTGCAGTGGTCAACAGAGTCCGCTGCAGCAGACGCACAGCCGACGTTCAGATGTTTCCAACTTGGGCGCGATGCACTTTGGACAACGTCAGACTTTCGTCCACATAAGAGGGACATAGAGAAACGCCAGCTGCTCTCCTGTTGAGCAGAAACTGAAGAAAGATTTTGAAGTGTAATAGTTAATGTCTGGTACTATACGGTGTTACATACGCCATAAAACACCAACTAAATTCATCTATACATCATTAAATAGGCAGGATTCATAAATAAATAAATAAATAAATAAACAAAAAGCAAATTCTTGTACATGTGTTTATTTCTATTTTAATTGAAAACATTCACACTCATAGATAGATATATACATACAGATAGATATACATACAGATAGACATACATACAGATAGATAGATAGATAGATATACAGATAGACATACATACAGATAGACAGAGATAGATATACATACATACAGATAGATATACATACAGATAGACAGAGATAGATAGATAGAAAGATAGATAGATAATAGATAGATAGATATACATACAGATAGATATACATACAGATAGACAGAGATAGATAGATAGAAAGATAGATAGATAAATAGATAGATATATACATACAGATAGATATACATACAGATAGACAGAGATAGATAGATAGAAAGATAGATAGATAAATAGATAGATAGATATACATACAGATAGATATACATACAGATAGATATACATACATACACAAACAGACAGATAGATAGTTATACATACAGATAGATAGATATACATACAGATAGATAGATATACAGGCAGATAGATATATATACAGACAGACAGACACACATACACACATACGTACACACATACATACAGATAGATAGATAGATAGATAGATATACATACATACACAGACAGAAAGATAGATATAAATACATACACAGACAGACAGATATACACACAGATAGATATACATACAGATAGATAGATAGATAGATAGATAGATAATGCATACATACACAGACAGACAGACAGACATGCATACATACAGATAGATAGATAGATATACATATAAATAGATAGATAGATAAATAGATAGATAGATAGATAGATAGATATACATACAGATAGATAGACATACAGACAGACAGGCAGATATACATACAGATAGATATACATACATACACAAACATACAGATAGATATACATACATACACAAACATACAGATAGATAGTTATACAGACAGATAGATATATATACAGACAGACAGACACACATACACACATACGTACACACATACATACATACAGATAGATAGATAGATATACATACATACACAGACAGAAAGATAGATATAAATACATACACAGACAGACAGACAGACAGACAGATATACACACAGATAGATAGATATACATACACATAGATATATAGATAGATAGATAGATAGATATGCATACATACACAGACAGACAGACATGCATACATACAGATAGATAGATAAATAGATAGATATACATATAAATAGATAGATAAATAGATAGATAGATAGATAGATATACATACAGATAGATAGACATACAGACAGACAGACAGATATACATACAGATAGATATACATACATACACAAACAGACAGATAGTTATACATACAGATAGATAGATATACATACAGATAGATAGATATACAGACAGATAGATATATATACAGACAGACAGACACACATACACACATACGTACACACAGATAGATAGATAGATAGAGAGATAGATAGATAGATAGATAGATATACATACATACACAGACAGAAAGATAGATATAAATACATACACAGACAGACAGACAGATATACACACAGATAGATATACATACACATAGATATATATATAGATAGATAGATAGATAGATATGCATACATACACAGACAGACAGACAGACATGCATACATACAGATAGATAGATAGATAGATAGATAGATAGATAGATAGATAGATAGCTCCAGCAGCTCATTCTGCAGATGATCTCCTGCTGTGACTTCACTCTGCTTATTTTCTAACTTATTGTTCTTATCATAATTGCTATTATTATTAGTATTAATAATATTGGTAGCTATTGCTAATAAAACACACTGACCAAATATCAGCGTCTGAAAGTATATAAACAGGGGTGCAGCAGATGATCTCCTGCAGGAAGTCTGGGACTGCACTCCTCTCCTTCTCAGTTTTTTTCTAAGTTATTGCTTTTATCATTATTGCTATAATTATTAATAATAATATTGGTAGCAATTGCTAATATAGCACACTGACCAAATATCAGCGTCTGAAAGTATATAAACAGGGGTGCAGCAGATGATCTCCTGGAGGAAGTCTGGGACTGCACTCCTCTCCTTCTCAGTTTTTTTCTAAGTTATTGTTTTTATCATTATTGCTATAATTATTAATAATAATATTGGTAGCAATTGCTAATATAGCACACTGACCAAATAGCAGAGTCTGAAAGTTTATAAATAGGGGTGCTGCAGCTCCAGCAGCTCATTCTGCAGAAGATCTCCTGCAGGTAGGCTGTGTCTTCACTGCTCTCCTTCTCATACACCTTCTTACTAATTATTATTATTATTACTATTACTATTAATAATAATTTAATAGTAATAGCTAATATAACACACTGATCAAATACAAACTCCAGCATCAGTTGTGTATAGGCTGTGCAGAAAAAGAACTCACAGTCAAAAAGAACTCACAGGGTAAAAGAACTCACAGGGTAAAAGAACTCACAGGGTAAAAGAACTCACAGGGAAAATGGAAGAAATTACAGACAAGATCGTGTTGGTGGTTCTTGACTATCTGGACGGTCACAGCACCGTCAGAACTCATAGCAGGACCAAGGAGCTTTTGATCGCCACAGCGGAAAAGCTCACACAGATCGCCACGAGTATAGACGTGGAGAAAGCTCAGCAGTCTTCACAAACCTCCCAGATAGATGATCTCACCATCAGTTGCACACAGGATGTAATTGATGGAGTCATCTATGTATGCAAATCAAGTGGAGGACGTGAAACTGCAGAGCTGAATGATCAGGGTATCAACGAAGTGATGCAGGAACTGGGAAGCATCACGGGTTCTAAAGGACCTTCTTCCAAAAACAACCTAGAGGTTGTCGATTTGGAAGAAACCTCAGTGCCTGTGACCAGTGAAGCTGCATCCTCGTCTTCACGTCAGGATCATGGGAGTGTCCTCAGTGATCTGTTTCACCAGAAGGTGAAACATGCTGTAAGTGATGCACTGCTCAAGACAACTGGAGCAGTGTCGGTTCACTCCAGCAAGACCTTTGAGGACATAACCATTGAGGACTTAGAGGTATGTGCTGAACAATCTGGCACATCCTCCAAGTCATCCGTGCTCGTGGAAGAAGCTGCGTCGGACATCGCAGAGACTATTTTGGAAGACTTAAAGAAAGTGTCTTCCCAAAATGGATGCGTGACTGAACCAGCTCGGTCTGTAAAGACCTTCCGCGCTGCTGCATATACACTTTATAAGAAGATTCATTTTAAGGTCTTCGGATTCCTGTTAAGGCTTCAGGAATCAGAATCAGAGAAAGAACATCAGACCTCCTCCTGTATAAGCCCACCTCCTCATATCAAACCAAGAATTGAGGTTCAGGTGGGATCTTATAAGGATGAGGTTTATGTTAAAGTCAGGGAGACCTACAGGAGTGAGCCGCTTATGTCAAGCTGCTCCTTTAGACGAGCGTCCTCCTCAACTTCTCCATTTGCTGAAGAAGTTCATAGACATTTAGACATTGGGGACATGTCCATCACCCCAGAAGGACCTCGTGAGTCACACCCCTTCTTTGGCCTCAGAAGGGTAAAAGATTTTTTCAGAGTTCTTTTTACTGGTGCTGAAAGACCAAGTACCAGCCACACGCCCATCAGCTCTACTGATGGTCAAGATACTGCAGAAGGCCAGGAGGTGCTCAAGGAATCTCTGCTGTTGCTCGGGGAGCACACGTTACCTGGCAGCACACAGGATTACAAGACACCTGCTTTGGCCCCCACAGTATCCAATAACAATGACAACGTTTCCGTGGATCCGGACCCTGTGACTGAGAAGAAGAAGAAAGGTCTTAGATTTAGCAAACATCTTTCGAGGACCTTCTCTGCTATTCGCAGAGCACTCCCCAACCCCTTCCAGTGTGTGACCGGCCCACCTTGAACCCCTGTTAGTCAGTAAATAGAAGTCCTGCATTCACATTATATTTAAAATATATCTATAAGATGTTATGAGGCCTAAATAACACCTTATAATAACACCGTATAACACCAGACACCATCTCAAACACCCGCCATCGTTAATGCAGCAGCGTAAATTTTAGCATTAAATTCAGTTTCTCAAAGGGATGCACGGCACAGACGACTTCCACAATGTGCTCCGCCTACTGAACTATCCGCTGACCTCTGTGCAGTGGTCAACAGAGTCCGCTGCAGCAGACGCACAGCCGACGTTCAGATGTTTCCAACTTGGGCGCGATGCACTTTGGACAACGTCAGACTTTCGTCCACATAAGAGGGACATAGAGAAACGCCAGCTGCTCTCCTGTTGAGCAGAAACTGAAGAAAGATTTTGAAGTGTAATAGTTAATGTCTGGTACTATACGGTGTTACATACGCCATAAAACACCAACTAAATTCATCTATACATCATTAAATAGGCAGGATTCATAAATAAATAAATAAATAAATAAACAAAAAGCAAATTCTTGTACATGTGTTTATTTCTATTTTAATTGAAAACATTCACACTCATAGATAGATATATACATACAGATAGATATACATACAGATAGACATACATACAGATAGATAGATAGATAGATATACAGATAGACATACATACAGATAGACAGAGATAGATATACATACATACAGATAGATATACATACAGATAGACAGAGATAGATAGATAGAAAGATAGATAGATAATAGATAGATAGATATACATACAGATAGATATACATACAGATAGACAGAGATAGATAGATAGAAAGATAGATAGATAAATAGATAGATATATACATACAGATAGATATACATACAGATAGACAGAGATAGATAGATAGATAGAAAGATAGATAGATAAATAGATAGATAGATATACATACAGATAGATATACATACAGATAGATATACATACATACACAAACAGACAGATAGATAGTTATACATACAGATAGATAGATATACAGGCAGATAGATATATATACAGACAGACAGACACACATACACACATACGTACACACATACATACAGATAGATAGATAGATAGATAGATAGATAGATATAAATACATACACAGACAGACAGATATACACACAGATAGATATACATACAGATAGATAGATAGATAGATAGATAGATAGATAATGCATACATACACAGACAGACAGACAGACATGCATACATACAGATAGATAGATAGATATACATATAAATAGATAGATAGATAAATAGATAGATAGATAGATAGATAGATAGATATACATACAGATAGATAGACATACAGACAGACAGGCAGATATACATACAGATAGATATACATACATACACAAACATACAGATAGATAGATACATAAGATACACAAACATACAGATAGATAGTTATACAGACAGATAGATATATATACAGACAGACAGACACACATACACACATACGTACACACATACATACATACAGATAGATAGATAGATATACATACATACACAGACAGAAAGATAGATATAAATACATACACAGACAGACAGACAGACAGACAGATATACACACAG
Organism: Megaleporinus macrocephalus; assembly: GCA_021613375.1. Taxonomy (NCBI): domain Eukaryota; kingdom Metazoa; phylum Chordata; class Actinopteri; order Characiformes; family Anostomidae; genus Megaleporinus; species Megaleporinus macrocephalus. The sequence goes on from CM038723.1 coordinate 29,661,228, forward strand.
ATAGATAGATATACATACACATAGATATATAGATAGATAGATAGATAGATATGCATACATACACAGACAGACAGACATGCATACATACAGATAGATAGATAAATAGATAGATATACATATAAATAGATAGATAAATAGATAGATAGATAGATAGATATACATACAGATAGATAGACATACAGACAGACAGACAGATATACATACAGATAGATATACATACATACACAAACAGACAGATAGTTATACATACAGATAGATAGATATACATACAGATAGATAGATATACAGACAGATAGATATATATACAGACAGACAGACACACATACACACATACGTACACACAGATAGATAGATAGATAGAGAGATAGATAGATAGATAGATAGATAGATATACATACATACACAGACAGAAAGATAGATATAAATACATACACAGACAGACAGACAGATATACACACAGATAGATATACATACACATAGATATATATATAGATAGATAGATAGATAGATATGCATACATACACAGACAGACAGACAGACATGCATACATACAGATAGATAGATAGATAGATAGATAGATAGATAGATAGATAGATAGCTCCAGCAGCTCATTCTGCAGATGATCTCCTGCTGTGACTTCACTCTGCTTATTTTCTAACTTATTGTTCTTATCATAATTGCTATTATTATTAGTAATAATAATATTGGTAGCTATTGCTAATAAAACACACTGACCAAATATCAGCGTCTGAAAGTATATAAACAGGGGTGCAGCAGATGATCTCCTGCAGGAAGTCTGGGACTGCACTCCTCTCCTTCTCAGTTTTTTTCTAAGTTATTGCTTTTATCATTATTGCTATAATTATTAATAATAATATTGGTAGCAATTGCTAATATAGCACACTGACCAAATATCAGCGTCTGAAAGTATATAAACAGGGGTGCAGCAGATGATCTCCTGCAGGAAGTCTGGGACTGCACTCCTCTCCTTCTCAGTTTTTTTCTAAGTTATTGTTTTTATCATTATTGCTATAATTATTAATAATAATATTGGTAGCAATTGCTAATATAGCACACTGACCAAATAGCAGAGTCTGAAAGTTTATAAATAGGGGTGCTGCAGCTCCAGCAGCTCATTCTGCAGAAGATCTCCTGCAGGTAGGCTGTGTCTTCACTGCTCTCCTTCTCATACACCTTCTTACTAATTATTATTATTATTACTATTACTATTAATAATAATTTAATAGTAATAGCTAATATAACACACTGATCAAATACAAACTCCAGCATCAGTTGTGTATAGGCTGTGCAGAAAAAGAACTCACAGTCAAAAAGAACTCACAGGGTAAAAGAACTCACAGGGTAAAAGAACTCACAGGGAAAGAATCGGAAATGAAGAATTACAGACAAGATCGTGTTGGTGGTTCTTGACTATCTGGACGGTCACAGCACCGTCAGAACTCATAGCAGGACCAAGGAGCTTTTGATCGCCACAGCGGAAAAGCTCACACAGATCGCCACGAGTATAGACGTGGAGAAAGCTCAGCAGTCTTCACAAACCTCCCAGATAGATGATCTCACCATCAGTTGCACACAGGATGTAATTGATGGAGTCATCTATGTATGCAAATCAAGTGGAGGACGTGAAACTGCAGAGCTGAATGATCAGGGTATCAACGAAGTGATGCAGGAACTGGGAAGCATCACGGGTTCTAGAGGACCTTCTTCCAAAAACAACCTAGAGGTTGTCGATTTGGAAGAAACCTCAGTGCCTGTGACCAGTGAAGCTGCATCCTCGTCTTCACGTCAGGATCATGGGAGTGTCCTCAGTGATCTGTTTCACCAGAAGGTGAAACATGCTGTAAGTGATGCACTGCTCAAGACAACTGGAGCAGTGTCGGTTCACTCCAGCAAGACCTTTGAGGACATAACCATTGAGGACTTAGAGGTATGTGCTGAACAATCTGGCACATCCTCCAAGTCATCCGTGCTCGTGGAAGAAGCTGCGTCGGACATCGCAGAGACTATTTTGGAAGACTTAAAGAAAGTGTCTTCCCAAAATGGATGCGTGACTGAACCAGCTCGGTCTGTAAAGACCTTCCGCGCTGCTGCATATACACTTTATAAGAAGATTCATTTTAAGGTCTTCGGATTCCTGTTAAGGCTTCAGGAATCAGAATCAGAGAAAGAACATCAGACCTCCTCCTGTATAAGCCCACCTCCTCATATCAAACCAAGAATTGAGGTTCAGGTGGGATCTTATAAGGATGAGGTTTATGTTAAAGTCAGGGAGACCTACAGGAGTGAGCCGCTTATGTCAAGCTGCTCCTTTAGACGAGCGTCCTCCTCAACTTCTCCATTTGCTGAAGAAGTTCATAGACATTTAGACATTGGGGACATGTCCATCACCCCAGAAGGACCTCGTGAGTCACACCCCTTCTTTGGCCTCAGAAGGGTAAAAGATTTTTTCAGAGTTCTTTTTACTGGTGCTGAAAGACCAAGTACCAGCCACACGCCCATCAGCTCTACTGATGGTCAAGATACTGCAGAAGGCCAGGAGGTGCTCAAGGAATCTCTGCTGTTGCTCGGGGAGCACACGTTACCTGGCAGCACACAGGATTACAAGACACCTGCTTTGGCCCCCACAGTATCCAATAACAATGACAACGTTTCCGTGGATCCGGACCCTGTGACTGAGAAGAAGAAGAAAGGTCTTAGATTTAGCAAACATCTTTCGAGGACCTTCTCTGCTATTCGCAGAGCACTCCCCAACCCCTTCCAGTGTGTGACCGGCCCACCTTGAACCCCTGTTAGTCAGTAAATAGAAGTCCTGCATTCACATTATATTTAAAATATATCTATAAGATGTTATGAGGCCTAAATAACACCTTATAATAACACCGTATAACACCAGACACCATCTCAAACACCCGCCATCGTTAATGCAGCAGCGTAAATTTTAGCATTAAATTCAGTTTCTCAAAGGGATGCACGGCACAGACGACTTCCACAATGTGCTCCGCCTACTGAACTATCCGCTGACCTCTGTGCAGTGGTCAACAGAGTCCGCTGCAGCAGACGCACAGCCGACGTTCAGATGTTTCCAACTTGGGCGCGATGCACTTTGGACAACGTCAGACTTTCGTCCACATAAGAGGGACATAGAGAAACGCCAGCTGCTCTCCTGTTGAGCAGAAACTGAAGAAAGATTTTGAAGTGTAATAGTTAATGTCTGGTACTATACGGTGTTACATACGCCATAAAACACCAACTAAATTCATCTATACATCATTAAATAGGCAGGATTCATAAATAAATAAATAAATAAATAAACAAAAAGCAAATTCTTGTACATGTGTTTATTTCTATTTTAATTGAAAACATTCACACTCATAGATAGATAGATATATACATACAGATAGATATACATACAGATAGACAGAGATAGACATACATACAGATAGATAGATAGATAGATAGATATACATACAGATAGACAGAGAGAAAGATATACATATAGATAGATAGATAGATATACATACAGATAGATATATAGACAGATATACATATAAATAGATAGATAGATATACATACAGATAGATAGACATACAGACAGACAGACAGATATACATACAGATAGATATACATACATACACAAACAGACAGATAGATAGTTATACATACAGATATATATACAGACAGACAAACATACACACATACGTACACACGATAGATAGATAGATAGAGAGTAGATAGATAGATAGATAGATATATCATACATACACAGACAGAAAGATAGATATAAATACATACACCGACAGACAGGACAGATATACACACAGATAGATATACATACACATAGATATAATATATAGTAGATAGATAGATAGATAGATATGCATACATACACACGAAGACAGACAGACATGCATACATACAGATATGAGTAGATAGATAGATAGATAGATAGATAGAATAGATAGCTCCAGCAGCTCATTCTGCAGATGATCTCCTGCTAGTGACTTCACTCTGCTTATTTTCTAACTTATTGTTCTTATCATAATTGCTATTATTATTAGTAATTAATAATATTGGTAGCTATTGCTAATAAAAACACACTGACCAAATATCAGCGGTCTGAAAGTATATAAACAGGGGTGCAGCAGATGATCTCCTGCAGGAAGTCTGGGACTGCACTCCTCTCCTTCTCAGTTTTTTTCTAAGTTATTGCTTTTATCATTATTGCTATTATTATTAATAATAATATTGGTAGCAATTGCTAATATAGCACACCTGACCATATTAGCAGTGTCTGAAAGTTTATAAATAGGGGTGCTGCAGCTCCAGCAGCTCATTCTGCAGAAGATCTCCTGCAGGTAGGCTGTGTCTTCACTGCTCTCCTTCTCATACACCTTCTTACTAATTATTATTATTACTATTACTATTAATAATAATTTAATAGTAGTAGCTAATATAACACACTGATCAAATACAAACTCCAGCATCAGTTGTGTATAGGCTGTGCAGAAAAAGAACTCACAGTCAAAAAGAACTCACAGGGTAAAAGAACTCACAGGGTAAAAGAACTCACAGGGTAAAAGAACTCACAGGGAAAATGGAAGAAATTACAGACAAGATCGTGTTGGTGGTTCTTGACTATCTGGACGGTCACAGCACCGTCAGAACTCATAGCAGGACCAAGGAGCTTTTGATCGCCACAGCGGAAAAGCTCACACAGATCGCCGCGAGTATAGACGTGGAGAAAGCTCAGCAGTCTTCACAAACCTCCCAGATAGATGATCTCACCATCAGTTGCACACAGGATGTAATTGATGGAGTCATCTATGTATGCAAATCAAGTGGAGGACGTGAAACTGCAGAGCTGAATGATCAGGGTATCAACGAAGTGATGCAGGAACTGGGAAGCATCACGGGTTCTAGAGGACCTTCTTCCAAAAACAACCTAGAGGTTGTCGATTTGGAAGAAACCTCAGTGCCTGTGACCAGTGAAGCTGCATCCTCGTCTTCACGTCAGGATCATGGGAGTGTCCTCAGTGATCTGTTTCACCAGAAGGTGAAACATGCTGTAAGTGATGCACTGCTCAAGACAACTGGAGCAGTGTCGGTTCACTCCAGCAAGACCTTTGAGGACATAACCATTGAGGACTTAGAGGTATGTGCTGAACAATCTGGCACATCCTCCAAGTCATCCGTGCTCGTGGAAGAAGCTGCGTCGGACATCGCAGAGACTATTTTGGAAGACTTAAAGAAAGTGTCTTCCCAAAATGGATGCGTGACTGAACCAGCTCGGTCTGTAAAGACCTTCCGCGCTGCTGCATATACACTTTATAAGAAGATTCATTTTAAGGTCTTCGGATTCCTGTTAAGGCTTCAGGAATCAGAATCAGAGAAAGAACATCAGACCTCCTCCTGTATAAGCCCACCTCCTCATATCAAACCAAGAATTGAGGTTCAGGTGGGATCTTATAAGGATGAGGTTTATGTTAAAGTCAGGGAGACCTACAGGAGTGAGCCGCTTATGTCAAGCTGCTCCTTTAGACGAGCGTCCTCCTCAACTTCTCCATTTGCTGAAGAAGTTCATAGACATTTAGACATTGGGGACATGTCCATCACCCCAGAAGGACCTCGTGAGTCACACCCCTTCTTTGGCCTCAGAAGGGTAAAAGATTTTTTCAGAGTTCTTTTTACTGGTGCTGAAAGACCAAGTACCAGCCACACGCCCATCAGCTCTACTGATGGTCAAGATACTGCAGAAGGCCAGGAGGTGCTCAAGGAATCTCTGCTGTTGCTCGGGGAGCACACGTTACCTGGCAGCACACAGGATTACAAGACACCTGCTTTGGCCCCCACAGTATCCAATAACAATGACAACGTTTCCGTGGATCCGGACCCTGTGACTGAGAAGAAGAAGAAAGGTCTTAGATTTAGCAAACATCTTTCGAGGACCTTCTCTGCTATTCGCAGAGCACTCCCCAACCCCTTCCAGTGTGTGACCGGCCCACCTTGAACCCCTGTTAGTCAGTAAATAGAAGTCCTGCATTCACATTATATTTAAAATATATCTATAAGATGTTATGAGGCCTAAATAACACCTTATAATAACACCGTATAACACCAGACACCATCTCAAACACCCGCCATCGTTAATGCAGCAGCGTAAATTTTAGCATTAAATTCAGTTTCTCAAAGGGATGCACGGCACAGACGACTTCCACAATGTGCTCCGCCTACTGAACTATCCGCTGACCTCTGTGCAGTGGTCAACAGAGTCCGCTGCAGCAGACGCACAGCCGACGTTCAGATGTTTCCAACTTGGGCGCGATGCACTTTGGACAACGTCAGACTTTCGTCCACATAGAGGGACATAGAGAAACGCCAGCTGCTCTCCTGTTGAGCAGAAACTGAAGAAAGATTTTGAAGTGTAATAGTTAATGTCTGGTACTATACGGTGTTACATACGCCATAAAACACCAACTAAATTCATCTATACATCATTAAATAGGCAGGATTCATAAATAAATAAATAAATAAATAAACAAAAAGCAAATTCTTGTACATTTGTTTATTTCTATTTTAATTGAAAACATTCACACTCATAGATAGATATATACATACAGATAGATATACATACAGATAGACAGAGATAGATAGATATACATACAGACAGATATACATACATACACAAACAGACAGATAGATAGTTATACATACAGATAGATAGATATACATACAGATAGATAGATATACAGGCAGATAGATATATATACAGACAGACAGACAGACACACATACACACATACGTACACACATACATACAGATAGATAGATAGATAGATAGATAGATAGATAGATAGATATACATACATACACAGACAGAAAGATAGATATAAATACATACACAGACAGACAGATATACACACAGATAGATATACATACAGATAGATAGATAGATAGATAGATAGATAATGCATACATACACAGACAGACAGACAGACATGCATACATACAGATAGATAGATAGATATACATATAAATAGATAGATAGATAAATAGATAGATAGATAGATAGATAGATATACATACAGATAGATAGACATACAGACAGACAGGCAGATATACATACAGATAGATATACATACATACACAAACATACAGATAGATATACATACATACACAAACATACAGATAGATAGTTATACAGACAGATAGATATATATACAGACAGACAGACACACATACACACATACGTACACACATACATACATACAGATAGATAGATAGATATACATACATACACAGACAGAAAGATAGATATAAATACATACACAGACAGACAGACAGACAGACAGATATACACACAGATAGATAGATATACATACACATAGATATATAGATAGATAGATAGATAGATATGCATACATACACAGACAGACAGACATGCATACATACAGATAGATAGATAAATAGATAGATATACATATAAATAGATAGATAAATAGATAGATAGATAGATAGATATACATACAGATAGATAGACATACAGACAGACAGACAGATATACATACAGATAGATATACATACATACACAAACAGACAGATAGTTATACATACAGATAGATAGATATACATACAGATAGATAGATATACAGACAGATAGATATATATACAGACAGACAGACACACATACACACATACGTACACACAGATAGATAGATAGATAGAGAGATAGATAGATAGATAGATAGATATACATACATACACAGACAGAAAGATAGATATAAATACATACACAGACAGACAGACAGATATACACACAGATAGATATACATACACATAGATATATATATAGATAGATAGATAGATAGATATGCATACATACACAGACAGACAGACAGACATGCATACATACAGATAGATAGATAGATAGATAGATAGATAGATAGATAGATAGCTCCAGCAGCTCATTCTGCAGATGATCTCCTGCTGTGACTTCACTCTGCTTATTTTCTAACTTATTGTTCTTATCATAATTGCTATTATTATTAGTATTAATAATATTGGTAGCTATTGCTAATAAAACACACTGACCAAATATCAGCGTCTGAAAGTATATAAACAGGGGTGCAGCAGATGATCTCCTGCAGGAAGTCTGGGACTGCACTCCTCTCCTTCTCAGTTTTTTTCTAAGTTATTGCTTTTATCATTATTGCTATAATTATTAATAATAATATTGGTAGCAATTGCTAATATAACACACTGACCAAATAGCAGAGTCTGAAAGTTTATAAATAGGGGTGCTGCAGCTCCAGCAGCTCATTCTGCAGAAGATCTCCTGCAGGTAGGCTGTGTCTTCACTGCTCTCCTTCTCATACACCTTCTAACTAATTATTATTATTATTACTATTACTATTAATAATAATTTAATAGTAATAGCTAATATAACACACTGATCAAATACAAACTCCAGCATCAGTTGTGTATAGGCTGTGCAGAAAAAGAACTCACAGTCAAAAAGAACTCACAGGGTAAAAGAACTCACAGGGTAAAAGAACTCACAGGGAAAATGGAAGAAATTACAGACAAGATCGTGTTGGTGGTTCTTGACTATCTGGACGGTCACAGCACCGTCAGAACTCATAGCAGGACCAAGGAGCTTTTGATCGCCACAGCGGAAAAGCTCACACAGATCGCCGCGAGTATAGACGTGGAGAAAGCTCAGCAGTCTTCACAAACCTCCCAGATAGATGATCTCACCATCAGTTGCACACAGGATGTAATTGATGGAGTCATCTATGTATGCAAATCAAGTGGAGGACGTGAAACTGCAGAGCTGAATGATCAGGGTATCAACGAAGTGATGCAGGAACTGGGAAGCATCACGGGTTCTAGAGGACCTTCTTCCAAAAACAACCTAGAGGTTGTCGATTTGGAAGAAACCTCAGTGCCTGTGACCAGTGAAGCTGCATCCTCGTCTTCACGTCAGGATCATGGGAGTGTCCTCAGTGATCTGTTTCACCAGAAGGTGAAACATGCTGTAAGTGATGCACTGCTCAAGACCACTGGAGCAGTGTCGGTTCACTCCAGCAAGACCTTTGAGGACATAACCATTGAGGACTTAGAGGTATGTGCTGAACAATCTGGCACATCCTCCAAGTCATCCGTGCTCGTGGAAGAAGCTGCGTCGGACATCGCAGAGACTATTTTGGAAGACTTAAAGAAAGTGTCTTCCCAAAATGGATGCGTGACTGAACCAGCTCGGTCTGTAAAGACCTTCCGCGCTGCTGCATATACACTTTATAAGAAGATTCATTTTAAGGTCTTCGGATTCCTGTTAAGGCTTCAGGAATCAGAATCAGAGAAAGAACATCAGACCTCCTCCTGTATAAGCCCACCTCCTCATATCAAACCAAGAATTGAGGTTCAGGTGGGATCTTATAAGGATGAGGTTTATGTTAAAGTCAGGGAGACCTACAGGAGTGAGCCGCTTATGTCAAGCTGCTCCTTTAGACGAGCGTCCTCCTCAACTTCTCCATTTGCTGAAGAAGTTCATAGACATTTAGACATTGGGGACATGTCCATCACCCCAGAAGGACCTCGTGAGTCACACCCCTTCTTTGGCCTCAGAAGGGTAAAAGATTTTTTCAGAGTTCTTTTTACTGGTGCTGAAAGACCAAGTACCAGCCACACGCCCATCAGCTCTACTGATGGTCAAGATACTGCAGAAGGCCAGGAGGTGCTCAAGGAATCTCTGCTGTTGCTCGGGGAGCACACGTTACCTGGCAGCACACAGGATTACAAGACACCTGCTTTGGCCCCCACAGTATCCAACAATAACAATGACAACGTTTCCGTGGATCCGGACCCTGTGACTGAGAAGAAGAAGAAAGGTCTTAGATTTAGCAAACATCTTTCGAGGACCTTCTCTGCTATTCGCAGAGCACTCCCCAACCCCTTCCAGTGTGTGACCGGCCCACCTTGAACCCCTGTTAGTCAGTAAATAGAAGTCCTGCATTCACATTATATTTAAAATATATCTATAAGATGTTATGAGGCCTAAATAACACCTTATAATAACACCGTATAACACCAGACACCATCTCAAACACCCGCCATCGTTAATGCAGCAGCGTAAATTTTAGCATTAAATTCAGTTTCTCAAAGGGATGCACGGCACAGACGACTTCCACAATGTGCTCCGCCTACTGAACTATCCGCTGACCTCTGTGCAGTGGTCAACAGAGTCCGCTGCAGCAGACGCACAGCCGACGTTCAGATGTTTCCAACTTGGGCGCGATGCACTTTGGACAACGTCAGACTTTCGTCCACATAGGAGGGACATAGAGAAACGCCAGCTGCTCTCCTGTTGAGCAGAAACTGAAGAAAGATTTTGAAGTGTAATAGTTAATGTCTGGTACTATACGGTGTTACATACGCCATAAAACACCAACTAAATTCATCTATACATCATTAAATAGGCAGGATTCATAAATAAATAAATAAATAAATAAACAAAAAGCAAATTCTTGTACATGTGTTTATTTCTATTTTAATTGAAAACATTCACACTCATAGATAGATATATACATACAGATAGATATACATACAGATAGACATACATACAGATAGATAGATAGATAGATATACAGATAGACATACATACAGATAGACAGAGATAGATATACATACATACAGATAGATATACATACAGATAGACAGAGATAGATAGATAGAAAGATAGATAGATAATAGATAGATAGATATACATACAGATAGATATACATACAGATAGACAGAGATAGATAGATAGAAAGATAGATAGATAAATAGATAGATATATACATACAGATAGATATACATACAGATAGACAGAGATAGATAGATAGAAAGATAGATAGATAAATAGATAGATAGATATACATACAGATAGATATACATACAGATAGATATACATACATACACAAACAGACAGATAGATAGTTATACATACAGATAGATAGATATACAGGCAGATAGATATATATACAGACAGACAGACACACATACACACATACGTACACACATACATACAGATAGATAGATAGATAGATAGATATACATACATACACAGACAGAAAGATAGATATAAATACATACACAGACAGACAGATATACACACAGATAGATATACATACAGATAGATAGATAGATAGATAGATAGATAGATAATGCATACATACACAGACAGACAGACAGACATGCATACATACATATAGATAGATAGATATACATATAAATAGATAGATAGATAAATAGATAGATAGATAGATAGATAGATAGATATACATACAGATAGATAGACATACAGACAGACAGGCAGATATACATACAGATAGATATACATACATACACAAACATACAGATAGATATACATACATACACAAACATACAGATAGATAGTTATACAGACAGATAGATATATATACAGACAGACAGACACACATACACACATACGTACACACATACATACATACAGATAGATAGATAGATATACATACATACACAGACAGAAAGATAGATATAAATACATACACAGACAGACAGACAGACAGACAGATATACACACAGATAGATAGATATACATACACATAGATATATAGATAGATAGATAGATAGATATGCATACATACACAGACAGACAGACATGCATACATACAGATAGATAGATAAATAGATAGATATACATATAAATAGATAGATAAATAGATAGATAGATAGATAGATATACATACAGATAGATAGACATACAGACAGACAGACAGATATACATACAGATAGATATACATACATACACAAACAGACAGATAGTTATACATACAGATAGATAGATATACATACAGATAGATAGATATACAGACAGATAGATATATATACAGACAGACAGATATACAGACAGATAGAGATATACATACATACACAGACAGACAGATAGATAGATATACATACAGATACAGATATACATACATACACAGACAGACAGATAGATAGATATACATACAGACAGACAGATAGATATACATACAGACAGATTGATATACATACAGACAGATGAATAAACAGATAGATAGATATACAAACATATAAACAGACAGACAGGGCCTCCTCCTCAGCCGACACGGGAGAGGACGCAAGAGAGGAGAGGAGCAGGAGAGGAGTCTTCTCTCACTTTTCACTCGTCTCTTCTCTTTTGGGTTCTCTTAGATCTCAGTTCATCCTGTCTCTTTTGTATTTTCTCTTTTTTGATTTTCTCTGTTTCTTTTCCTGCAGATGATGTTTTCTCCCTTTTCTTTCTTCGTCTTTTACTGATTCTCTTTTTATTTTGTCATCTTTTTACTTCTTTTCCTAAATACCCGCTTCATGCCGACCTGCCCTCTACAAAGATGGGCTGCAGACTTGTGTTTGTGTCTGACTGAAGGAGGAGTCTGCATAGGTGTGTCCAGTCAGCACTGATTGCAGCAGGAAGAGTCTGGAAATTATTTTTCCTTCTTCTTTTCCTGCTGGGCCTTCCTCTGACTGAGCCCTCTCTGCCACAATCCGAAGAGCATTCCAGCTCCAAAGACTCCATAAATCCAGGCTTTAACAGCATTTAAAGATCTAAAGATTTAAAGGGTGCACTGCGCTATTTGTCCCAATCACACACCTAGTGCACTTCATGAACTAGCGCACTTCATGAACTAGTGCACTTCATGAACTAGTGCACTTCATGACCTAGCGCACTCCATGACTTAAAGCTCTTCATGACCTAGCGCACTTCATGAACTAGTGCACTTCACGACCTAGTGCACCTCATGATCTAGCGAACTTTATGACCAAGTGCACTTCATGACCGAGTGCACTTTATGACCTAGCGCACTCCATGACCTAGCGCACTCCATGACCTAGCGCACTCCATGAACTAGCGCACTTCACGACCTAGTGCACCTCATGATCTAGCGAACTTTATGACCTAGTGCACTTCATGACCTAGCGCCCTTCATGACCTAGTGCACTTCATGATCTAGCTCACTTTATGACCTAGCGCACTTCATGACTATGAATCAGTGTTTCTAAATCTGTATTATGAGTGAAAATATGTGTTTAATATATGTTTTATATTATTCATAAAATAATATTATAAATAATAATAACAACAACACTACACTAGGTGATGTGATAATGTGTCTGTAAATCCTCTAAAAGCTGATTGTACTGTGTAGCTATTAGGACTGATTAGACATGTTTAGAATGAGTGGGCGAGCGACATTCACTCTGTACTCTTACTGAGTTGTATCATAGTGGGCCAGTATATAAATAGGGGTGCAGCAGCTCCAGTTCATTCTGCAGATGATCTCCTGCAGGAAGTCTGTGACTTTACTCCACTCCTTCTCAGTTATTTTCTAACTTATTATTTTTATTATTATTGCTAATAATAATTTAATAGCAATATTACACACTGATCAAATACAAGCACCAGCATTCTTTTAATCAGTTGTGTATAGGCTGTGCAGAAAAATAACTCAGTCAAAAAGAACTTGCAGGTAAAATGGAAGAACTTACAGACAAGATCGTCACGGTTCTGGACAGTCACAGCGGGCCAAGCAGGACCAAGGAGCTTTTGATCTCCACAGCGGAAAAGCTCACACAAATCGCCACGAGTATAGACGTGGAGAAAGCTCAGCAGTCTTCACAAACCTCCCAGATAGATGATCTCACCATCAGTTGCACACATGATGTAATTGATGGGATCATCTACGTATTCAATCCAAGTGGAGGACGTGAAACTGCAGAGCTGAACGATCAGGGAATCAGAGAAGTGATGCAGGAACTGGGAAGCATCACAGGTTCTAGAGGACCTTCTTCCAAAAACTGCTGCATCCTCGTCTTCACGTCAGGATCATGGGAGTGTCCTCAGTGATCTGTTTCACCAGAAGGTGAAACATGCTGTAAGTGATGCACTGCTCAAGACCACTGGAGCAGTGTCGGTTCACTCCAGCAAGACCTTTGAGGACATAACCATTGAGGACTTAGAGGTATGTGCTGAACAATCTGGCACATCCTCCAAGTCATCCGTGCTCGTGGAAGAAGCTGCGTCGGACATCGCAGAGACTATTTTGGAAGACTTAAAGAAAGTGTCTTCCCAAAATGGAAGCATGACTGAACCAGCTGTGTCTGTAAATACCTTCCGTGGTGCTGCATATAGGCTTTATAAGAAGGTTTATTTCCAGGTCTTCGAATTCCTGTTGATGCTTCAGGAATCAGTTTCAGAGATACAAGATAAGCTTCTGTCAAGCTGCTCTTGTAGAACAGTGTCCTCTTTAACAGCTCTGGATGCACTTTGGACAATGTCAGACTTTCGTCCACATGAGAGGGACAGCTGCTCTCCTGTTGGACAGAAACTGAAGAAAGATTCAGATAAGCAGACAGATTTTAAGACAAATAGATTGGAGTTCAAGCCCTTTCTTGTTTGGTTGAAGCACACAGCACAGAGTGTTGGCATAACGGCAGCTTAACCCACCTACTAGTAATCTGGTTACTGCAGGCGTCACAGTCGAGCAGTGAGAACAAAATAAGAGAAAATGGCGACAGAAAACGTTAACTACTGCTGAAAGAAACATATTACACGTGTCAATCTGCTAAAATAAGAACAACTAGTAAACAGGTGCTGTCTTGCTGCTGTGTTGATAAAGCACTATGAGGTGTTTGAGCTTCAAGTGCTCGTGTATAGCAGTTGTATAGTTGTGTTGTGCAGAGCTGACGGAGCACCACACTGTCGTGTTTCTGTGTAAAACACTCCCACAACTTTAGATGCACGCAAGTGATTGTTTGTAGCTGCAGCTACAAACTGGATAAATCCAGTTTGCGCTCTGGATAAATCCACGCTTTCAGTGGGCGCGGCCACCTTTGCAACGCATCGACGCACGTTATGTTAATCAACGTAATTTCGTAATCGCTAAACATAAATACGTTTACTGTAGGAGTTCGAGGGAGAAAGCTGAGGCAAAGTTTACTTTATAACCAATATCCCGAGAAGGGAAACTTTATTTTTTACCGAAAACAGAATCGCTGGGTTGGGTTGAGTCCTGGGTTGGGTTGAGTTAGAACAAACTCATCAGCCAAAATGGCTGCTTCAGACCATGTAGACACCTTCTGTTCATTAAGATAGGTGCACAAAACCTCTGGGACACAGTTTTTAAATTCTTCTAAAAGTAGTAATTCACTGATTTGTTCTTTACTTTCCACCTTCTGAGAAGTGCACCAACGATCAAACAGATTCTCTTTCTCCCTCGCAAACTCTACATAAGTAGATGCTTCAGTTTTTCTAAACTGCCAGAAACGTTGCCGGTACGCTTCAGGAACTATTTCATATGCATTTAGAATGACCGTTTTAACATGCTTATACCTAGAACTTTGTTCAACACTAATTATTGTTAATAATAATTTAATAGTAATATTACACACTGATCAAATACAAACACCAGCATTCTTTGAATCAGTTGTGTATAGGCTGTGCAGAAAAATAACTCACAGTCAAAAAGAACATGCAAGTAAAATGGAAGAACTTACAGACAAGATTGTCACGGTTGTTTTTGACTATCTGGACAGTCACAGCAGGCCAAGCAGGACCAAGGAGCTTTTGATCTCCACAGCGGAAAAGCTCACACAAATCGCCACGAGTATAGACGTTGAGAAAGCTCAGCAGTCTTCACAAACCTCCCAGATAGATGATCTCACCATCAGTTGCACACATGATGTAATTGATGGGATCATCCATGTATTCAATCCATACAGAGGATGTGAAACTGCAGAGCTGAATGATCAGGGAATCAGAGAACTGATGCAGGAACTGGGAAGCATCACGGGTTCTAGAGGACCTTCTTCCAAAAACAACAGAGAGGTTGTCGATTTGGAAGAAACCTCAGTGCCTGTGACCAGTAAAGCTGCATCCTCGTCTTCACGTCAGGATCATGGGAGTGTCCTCAGTGATCTGT
Source organism: Megaleporinus macrocephalus (assembly GCA_021613375.1). Lineage (NCBI taxonomy): Eukaryota > Metazoa > Chordata > Actinopteri > Characiformes > Anostomidae > Megaleporinus > Megaleporinus macrocephalus. Next base: position 29,677,252 of record CM038723.1, read on the forward strand.
TTCACCAGAAGGTGAAACATGCTGTAAGTGATGCACTGCTCAAGACAACTGGAGCAGTGTCGTTCCACTTCAGCAAGACCTTTGAGGACATTACCATTGAGGACTTGGAGGTATATGCTGAACAAACTAGCATATCCTCCATGTCATCAGCTCTCGTGGAAGGAGCTGCGTCGGATATCGCAGAGACCATTTTGGAAGACTTAAAGAAAGTGTCTTCACTTAATGGAAGCGTGACTGAACCAGCTCGGTCTGTAAATACCTTCCGTGCTGCTGCATATAGACTTCATAAGGTTCATTTCCAGGTCTTCAAATTCCTGTTAAGGCTCCAGGAATCAGATCCAGAGATACAAGAGAAGCTTCTGTCAAGCTGCTCTTGTAGACCAGTGTCCTCTTTAACAGCTCAGACTTCATTTACTTCAGTTTCTGAAGCTGTTTATAGACAATCCAGGAACACAGCCTGGGGAACTATGAACTTCTGTCGTGAGATATTGAGCGGCCTTGGTGACGAGTCCATCACCCCCAAAGGACCTCGTGACGGGACTCTTGATATCTTGACATGGGAGTACAAGTTCCCTGCTTTGGACCCCACAGCATCAAACAGTAATGATGACAAAGTTTCTGTGGATCCGGACCCTGTGACTGAGAAGAAGAAGAAAGGTCTTAGATTTAGCAAATGGCTTTCGAGGACCTTCTCTGCTATTCGCAGAGCACTGCCCAACCCCTTCCAGTGTGTGAACGGCCCACCTTGAACCCCTGTAATCCTTAGTAAATAGAAGTCCTGCATTCACATTATATTTAAAATATATCTATAAGATGTTATGAGGCCTAAATAACACCTTATAATAACACCGTATAACACCAGACACCATCTCAAACACCCGCCATCGTTAATGCAGCAGCGTAAATTTTAGCATTAAATTCAGTTTCTCAAAGGATGCACGGCACAGACGACTTCCACAATGTGCTCCGCCTACTGAACTATCCGCTGACCTCTGTGCAGTGGTCAACAGAGTCCGCTGCAGCAGACGCACAGCCGACGTTCAGATGTTTCCAACTTTGGCGCGATGCACTTTGGACAACGTCAGACTTTCGTCCACATGAGAGAGACAGCTGCTCTTTTGTTGGACAGAAACTGAAGAAAGATTTTGAAGTGTAATAGTTAATTCCACCATCTTATATCTGGTACTATACGGTGTTACATACGCCATAAAACCCCAACTAAATTAATTCTATACATCATTAAGTATGCAAGATTCATAAATAAATAAATAAATACATAAAAAGAAAATACCTGTTTGTGAGTTTATTTCTCCTTTAATTGTAAACATTCACACTATATAGATAGATAGATAGATAGATAGACAGATAGATAGACAGACAGACAGACAGACAGATAAGCAGACAGATTTTAAGACAAATAGATTGGAGTTCAAGCCCTTTCTTGTTTGGTTGAAGCACACAGCACAGAGTGTTGGCATAACGGCAGCTTAACCCACCTACTAGTAATCTGGTTACTGCAGGCGTCACAGTCGAGCAGTGAGAACCAAAATAAGAGAAAAATGGCGACAGAAAACGTTAAACTACTGACTGAAAGAAACATATTACACGTGTCAATCTGCTAAAATAAGAAACAACTAGTAAACAGGAGCTGTCTTGCTGCTTGTTGATAAAGCCACTATGAGGTGTTTGAGCTTTACAAGTGCTCGTGTATAGCAGTTGTATAGTTGTGTTGTGCAGAGCTGACGGAGCACCCACACTGTCGTGTTTCTGTGTAAAACACTCCCCCACAACTTTAGAAGCACGCAAGTGATTGTTTGTAGCCTGCAGCTTGCGCTCTGGATTAAATCCACGCTTTCAGTGGGGCGCGGCCACCTTTGCAACGCATCGACGCACGTTATGTTAATCAACGTAATTTCGTAATCGCCTAAACATAATCTGTTACTGTAGGAGTTTCGAGGGAGAAAGCTGAGGCAAAGTTTACTTTATTAACCAATATCCCGAGAGAGGAAACCTTTATTTTTCTACCGAAAACAGAATCGCTAAACCAACTCCACATTTGAACCGACAGAGTCGACTCACCGCTATGAGTCCTTTCCTCAGCCCGAGCTTAAAGGGCCAGCAACAGCCTGCTTAACACAGTGTCTGTGTGAACACTGTTCATACTAATACGGCCCCATATATATATATATATATGTGTGTGTGTGTGTGTGTGTGTTTGTGCGTGTTTAATACAGCTGTGCAATGTTCTATAGTACATTTATTTGAAAATAAATCAGAGGATTAAAAAAATTAAGACAAATTAAATTTTGATATCTTCACTTCTCACTTAAAGTAAAAAGGAAATTGTGATTTGACTTATATCATGATATATATCGATATCCACTGATATGAAAAAAATGATCATGATAAGATTTTTCCCATATCGCCCAGCCCTGGTTACTTACTACAGGCGGCATAGCTAGTACCTGTTCCCCAGGTTTAAGTTTCCAAAGCTTAGCTTTACGATTAAACAAACATTGCATTTTACACTGGGCTTTTCCCAACTTCCTTAAAGCTGCCCCTCGAGCTTGATATAACCGCAACCGAAAACAAGTTACATAATCCATTCATCAGCCAACACTGCAGTTGGTCCACGAACATCATGTACAAAGACCAACTCATTTGGGCTAAATCCTGTGCTCTCCTGTGAAACCTCTAATTTCTAAAAATAGCCAGGGAAGGCCTTCCTCACAATCACTGTCAAGTTCAACACAATAAGAGCGAAGAAGAGATTTTAATGTCTGATGAAAGCGCTCCAACAAGCCTTGACTCTGGGGATGATATGCACTGGAGAAGTTATGTTGCATTTTAAGCTGTTTTAAAGCTTTAGAAAATTGTCTGGACATAAAATTGGTTCCCTGATCAAATTGAATTACCTTAGGGATATTAAAAATAGACATAAAGTTAGTTAATGCCTTCAAGATAGACTTGGAGGTGATTGACCTTAAAGGACTGACAGCAGGATAACGAGTAGACTGACAAATAATTGTAAGTAAATAGCAGTGTCCAGCCTTTGAACGAGGCAAAGGACCGACACAATCAACAATCAGGTGCTTAAATGGAGTACCTATCGCTGGAATAGGCAACAGAGGAGCCTCAGGTACCTTCTGATAAGGTTTTCCAGTCAGTTGGCACACATGACATGTTTTAATATATTTAGCCACATCCCTTTTTATCTTACGCCAAAAAAAACAAAAAACAAAAAAACTAATCATTTGGTTGTAGGTCTTTTTAACACCTATATGTCCAGCAACATCATCATGAGAGTTTTACTACCAACTCTCTGTACTTCTTTGGGACTACTACCCGGATGCTACTATGCTTAAAATCTCCATCAACAACAGTCCACCTTCTACATAGTAAACCATCTTGTAGGAAATACTGAACTGGAATTTTACTTTTAGATAGCTCACCAGGAACAGCATAAAGGAAAAATGTCTGTAGTGTAGCATCAGCTTTTTGTTCCTGAATCAAGTCATTGCGAGACACTTTAAATAACGTAGACAGTGATGTCGCCCCATCTTTATCACCAAGTTTATATTTTTCGCCTATAAAGATGTCTCCAGGTAAATTCTCACCATTACCATCTTTAGGCTTCCCTATTAAAGAAGCAGACACCCCATCACCCTCCATCTTTGACAAGACGCTATTCCCCAAGACCGCATCATTAGCAAAAAAAAGTGTCTACTGGAGCTCTCTTATCTAGAGCATCAGATTTATATTTCACTTGTGAGCGAGTCACAGCACAGGAAGTAAACACATCAGGAAACTTTAGTGCACACTCATCATGACTGTCACGATGAAGGGGTTCAGGGTCAACAATGGAAGGTATCACTATATGGGACTCACCCCACACATGCCGTCCAGCCAAATTATTACCTAGAATAAATTGTACCCCAGTACAAGTCTCCCTTTTTTAGCAAGGACACTTTCTGCAATAGAAGCACTCCACGCTTTCTATCCAGAAAAGCAGTCTTTTTTCCCCTGTTCGGGGGAAAACACAGAATCCCTTTCAGCCGGGGGTCTCCATTTATCTTTACTGACCACCTTCTTAGCTAGTTCAGGTTTTTGCTTGGGTCCTAAAATATTATGAGTAAGAACAAACTCATCAGCCAAAATGACTGCTTCAGACCATGTAGACACCTTCTGTTCATTAAGATAGGTGCGCACAACTTCTGGGACACAGTTTTTAAATTCTTCTAAAAGTAGTAATTCACTGATTTGTTCTTTACTTTCCACCTTCTGAGAAGTGCACCAACGATTCTCTTTCTCCCTCACAAACTCTACATAAGTAGATGCTTCAGTTTTTCTAAACTGCCAGAAACGTTGCCGGTACGCTTCAGGAACTATTTCATATGCATTTAGAATGACCGTTTTAACATGCTTATACGTTTCGTGGAATGTTAAAGGTATCAATAATACTATTAAAAGGAATAAGGTGTTGACACATATACAGAATCTTAAAGGGAATGTAGTTTTTCTCCAGGAAACACATTTATGTTCCTCTGAGGTGACACGCATGAAGAGGGCTTGGATGGGTCATTTTTATCACTCCAAATATTCAGAGCAGGCTAGAGGGGCAGCAATCATTATTCACAGAGATACCTTGTTTGAACTATTGAACTATCAAATTTGATTGTCGACCCTTATGGTCGATATGTAATTGTTTCAGGTGATTTACAGGGTATGCCAGTAATATTGGCCTCAGTCTATGCTCCTCTATGTTTCGTTTTTTAAGAAATTTTTCTCCCATCTACCAAACGTAGACAGACATCGAATAATCATTGGAGGCGACTTTAATCAGGTGTTAGACCCAATTCTAGATAGGTCAGCATCCTCATGCTCCACCCCATCCAAATCGGCCTCTACCATATTAGATAACATGGGTCAGTTGGGCTTGTCGGATCCTTGGCGTGCTGGTAATCCACTGGGAAGAGCCTATTCCTTTTTCTCACCGGTTTCACCATTCCTTTTTCTAGAATCGACTTCTTTTTATTAGATAATAGTCTTATTCAACAGGTTGCCACCTCACAATATCATGCAATTGTTGTTTCTGATCATGCCCCCACTTCAGTTGATGTTAATCTTGCCCCCAGTACCCCCTTCTATAAACCTTGGAGATTTAATCCTCAATTCTTTTCGGATGATCAGGCTAAAGTTTATCTTAGTGCACAAATTCGTTTTTATTTTGATCTTAATGACAATTCAGAGGTAGGTAGTGATACTTTGTGGGAAGCATTCAAAGCTTTTATTCGTGGACAAATTATTTCCTACACAGCGCATGTTAAAAAAAATAGAAAGATCCCAAATAAATTCAATCTCTGAGGAGTTACGTCAATTGGACTTAGACTACGCCTCTAATCCATCCCCTTTGTTATATAAAAGACGTTTGCAGTTACATTCTCAACATAATTTATTGACTACCCATTTGGCTGAGACTTTATTAAAGAAAACCAGACAGTCATACTTTGAGCATGGTGACAAAGCTGGGAAACTACTGGCGAAACAAGCTCGAGCACTTAGTGTTGCTAAGTCAATCCCGGGGGTTCGCTTGATGACTGGGGACGTGGTTTCAGACTCCAGTGAAATTAACAAGGCATTTTTGGATTATTATGTAGCTCTGTATAGTTCTAATAATCCTCCCACTTGTCAGAAATTGCATGATTTTTTCGAAAAGATGACTTTCCCTAAAGTGGAGGAGGCTTTGTTAACCAATTTGGGCTATCCAGTTACAGCTCTGGAGGTACGTGAGGCGATAGGCTCCTTGTGTAATAATAAATCCCATGGCCCAGATGGATTTACGGGAGAATTTTTCAAATTATTTTCTGATTTGTTGGTTCCTTATCTGGTAAGGGTTTATAATGACTCCTTCTTAACGGGGATCCTGCCGCCTACACTGTCGACAGCTTCTATTTCTTTATTGCTCAAGAAAGGTAAAGACCCATGTCTTTGTGATAGCTACAGGCCAATTTCCCTTTTGAACGTAGATTTTAAAATTTTAGCCAAGATTTTGGCTCGCCGTCTTCAGCCCATAATGTCCAAAGTTATTGCCCCCGATCAGGTTGGATTCATTCAAGGGAGACAATCTTTTTTTTAATACTAGAGGGCTGCTTAATGTTTTATATTCTCTATCATCTGTTGTTCCAGAAATTGTAGTATCATTAGACGCAGAGAAAGCGTTTGACAGAGTGGAGAGAGACTACCTTTTCTTTATTTTAAAGAAATTTGGTTTTAGCTCTGATTTTATTAATTGGATTCGTCTTTTATATAGTTCACCATCTGCCTCCCTTTATATAAATGGGTCGTGTTCACCTACATTTCCTCTGGGGCGAGGCACGTGACAGGGATGTCCTCTCTCTCCACTTCTTTTCAACTTGGCAATTGAACCCTTGGCTCCCCTATTGCGAAGTCTGAGGGAGTTTGATGGTGTACAAAGAGGAGGCTGTGTACATAAATTGCCTTTATATGCAGACGACCTATTGCTTTACATCTCCAACCCTGTCACATCTCTCCCTCCCATATTGGAAACCCTTAAAACATTTGGAGAACTATCTGCCTATAAACTAAATTTGCAGAAAAGTGAATTATTTTGTATTAATTCAGCAGCTTCAGCATTACCAAAGTCTTTATTCCCATTTAGAACAGTAGCGAATGGGTTTAAATATTTGGGAATTACCTTTACAAAGTCTTTTAAAGATCTTTTTGATAAAAATTTTATTCCACTTACTGTTTAATGCAAGTCAGATTTTTCAAGATGGTCCTCTCTGCCATTGTCTCTTGTGGGTAGGGTCAACTTGATTAAGATGGTTGTTCTGTCCAGATTTATATATCTTTTTCAACATATTCCTTTTTTTATCAAGAAGTCTTTCTTTAGTAAGTTGGATGGGCTGATAGGATCTTTCCTTTGGGGCAATAGACCAGCACGGCATAGGAAATCCATATTACAACTACCCAAATCAGAGGGCAGTTTGGCACTACCTCATCTACAACATTACTATTGGGCTTGTAACATTCAGAAGCTTTTGTTTTGGATTGGGGATGAGCATGCTGCTGAGAATTGTCCTTGGGCATTGACAGAGATCTTCACATCTCAATCTACTTTGCATGCTCTGATTGGTGCAAAGATTCTTAGATTATTTTATTTTATTTTTTTTATTTCATTTTTTTTATTGATTAATTTATTCATTTATCTTTAAATCCTTTTTTTTCTCTCTCCCTTCTTTTATGTGGGTGGGGGCTGATAATGGTTTGGGTTTTTAAGAAATGGTTGGAAATGGTTGAAAATGGGGAGGGTGGGATTAGGGGTTTAGGTGTATACATCTTTTGCTTTATTTATCTCTTTTTTTTCTCCCTTGTTACAAAACTCAATAAAAAAGAAAGAAACTAACATGCTTATACCTAGAACTTTGTTCAACACTAAGAGATGAGTATACACATTGCAGCAGCAGAGTCCACATCTCTTTTGGCCATTTTAAAGAAGTAGCTACACGTTCAAAGTGAGAAAAATATTTCTCCACCTCTTTTAAAAAATGTGTCTTTCTAATGTGTCTACTTACGTCAAATACCGAACCAGTTAGCTCTGCGGGACCCGGAGAGACTACAGAAGGAGACAAATATGGTATTTTGGAGGTCACTTCTAACTTTTTTAGCTCATACTCCCTCTCCGCAATTTCTCATTCAAGCTCTTGTTCAATTTTTAATTTCTGCAACTCAAATTGTCTAATTTCGCGTTCACGTTCTTGTTCTAACTTCTTTAGCTCAATTTCCTTGTCTAATTCCTTCTCCTTAAAAGCCCGAGCCTCCCTTTTAGACCTAAGTTTTGCTGCTTCTATCTGCATCCTTTTCTCTTCCAAATCTAGTTTCAAAGCTTTTAGAAGGGTTTCTTTAAGTTTCCTTTCCTGAACACTGATACTAATGTCAAAATGCTCTGCGATCTGTAACAGCTGGTCTTTAGTACATTTTCCAAGAAAATTTCTACAATAGAAGCCATTCTGAACACAAAACAAAGCAATTGTTGTTATCAAATGAACAACTTGTGAATCAAATAAGCAAAGTACAAGTACATTCAACATTGTCACCACAGCATAAGCCACACCATCCCTCTCAAAAATAATAGGCCAAACAAACCTTTTAGAACCCTAATGCTCAATAAAAAACCCCATCCTAGTATTTACTTTACGGTAGGGCTTAAGCCTTTAGGGTCTAATCAGTAAATATGCACAGACGTCCAAGGTATCTCACCTACCATTAATCCAAAATAGCTAAGATATGCCCCATTACTTGTACTAGTAGTTACACTTTCACAAAAGTAAGTCACCACTCTACTAGCACAATAACTCTAGCATTAACAATTGTTAATATTAAAACTCTTGGGGTATACCACTCCCTACACAAACGACCTAATCAAGTCAACAAAATTGTCTGGCATTTACTTTAAATTAAACAAATCACACGCATGCTCTCTCAAAACAAACAAGTCAAAACCCACATTACCCCAAGTATCACTGAAAGTAAGCATCTCCAGTCGCTACCTAAATCAACCAAGCTAACTATACCTATCTAGTCTTCAGTGGTTTACCTGGCTCGAGGCGACTTTAAACGCTGAACTTGCTACATAAGGGCCATAACCTTGAACCCACATGTGCAAAAGCGTACCCCCTACGGAGAATAAATCTCCACCTGGAATCACCACCAAAATAAAAAAAGACAAAAAAACAAACTAACAAAACAAACAGTGCCTTGAAGGAAGGACTGAGACAAAGCTATAGTCCAGCTAGGACACTCTAACTCGCTAGAGATGCACTACTTAAATACAGTGAACTTGAGGAAAGTGGTATGACTCACCAGCACTCCAAGATCCAAAGAAGAAGAAAAAAACTCAACTCACACCTCAAATTAGGCAATAGGCAATGCCAGACGAGGCCCCAATCTTTACGTTACGGCCAGCTCGTTCAGTCAGACCGAAACATAAAAAGAAGTGGGGAAACAACACCAGATTCAATTTAACGTAAATAGAATTTATTTATAAATACAAAATCTAGGGGATATAAATAAAGAAAAATAACACCTAAGGATCAAAGTTGGCATCCAAATACGTGTGGTAACAAAAATCAACGTAACCAAAGAATACCAAACAAAACCATGAGGCCTACCAGGCCTCATAACCAAATGAAGGACAAAGAGAGCACGAGAGGGAGGTAACCCAGATGAGTGCTTTATCTCCTCTCAGGTGCTCTCAATTACCATGTGACCCAAACCTACACTGCCCCCGAAGGTCAGGCAGAGTCAACACAGTTGATGTTGCGGCGATGCAACGGCGTTGAATATGACGTTCCCGTTTTAAATCGCGCATCCAATGTGCAGATGACACACATACGACGTTCGAAAAAGGAACGCAATGTTTTTACCATATATTGATTTAAATAGGACGTCTCAGGGAAATACTTGTGCTGTCTAGGTTATTGTTTAAAAATGAATAATATTGAGTCTTTTAATTTAATTTTAATTGAGTTTATAAACAGCTGATAATAAACATGAGTTTAGCCCAGAACCCTAAGCACCACTTCCAGCTATGCAAAATCTAACCAGGACTATAATATAATCTTATATTTATTTTAATTATTATATTAATTTAGTACTACTAAATCACATTACAAATACAATATTAGCATGTTACTACTGCCTACTATAGGTTTCTATTGTTCTAAATTTGTATGATGAGTGAAAATATGTGTTATAAAATCTGCTTACATTCTTAAAATGAAGCATTATTATTCATAAATAAGTGTTATAAATTATAATAATAAGAATAATAATAATAATAATAACACTACACTATCAGGTGATGTGATAATGTGTCTGTAAATCCCCTAAAAGCTGATTGTACTGTGTAGCTATTAGGACTGATTAGACATGTTTAGAATGAGTGGGCGAGTGTACTCTCTCTCACTCTGTGATGATGTCATAGTGGGCCAGTCTGAAAGTATATAAATAGGGGTGCAGCAGCTCCAGCAGCTCATTCTGCAGATGATCTCCTGCAGGAAGTCTGTGACTTTACTCCTCTCCCGCTCAGTATTTTTCCAAGTTATTGTTTTTATCATTAATGCTATTATTATTAGTATTAATAATATTGGTAGCAATTGCTAATAAAACACACTGACCAAATATCAGCATCTGAAAGTATATAAATAGGGGTGCAGCAGATGATCTCCTGCAGGAAGTCTGGGACTGCACTCCTCTCCTTCTCAGTTTTTTTCTAAGTTATTGTTTTTATCATTATTGCTATTATTATTAATAATATTGGTAGCAATTGCTAATATAACACACTGACCAAATAGCAGAGTCTGAAAGTTTATAAATAGGGGGTGCTGCAGCTCCAGCAGCTCATTCTGCAGAAGATCTCCTGCAGGTAGGCTGTGACTTCACTGCTCTTCTTCTCAGACACCTTCTAACTAATTATTATTATTACTATTATTATTAATAATAATTTAATAGTAATATTACACACTGATTAAATACAATCACCAGCATTCTTTTAATCAGTTGTGTATAGGCTGTGCAGAAAAAAGAACTCACAGTCAAAAAGAACTAACAGGGTAAAAGAACTCACAGGTAAAATGGAAGAACTTACAGACAAGATCGTCACGGTGGTTTTTGACTATCTGGACGGTCACAGCGGGCCAAGCAGGACAAGGAGCTTTTGATCGCCACAGCGGAAAAGCTCACACGGATCGCCACGAGTATAGACGTGGAAGAAAGCTCAGCAGTCTTCACAAACCTCACAGATAGATGATCTCACCATCAGTTGCACACATGATGTAATTGATAGGATCATCTACGTATTCAATTCATATGGAGGATGTGAAGCTGCAGAGCTGACTGATCAGGGTATCAGAGAAGTGATGCAGGAACTGGGAAGCATTACAGGTGCAGTGCCTGTGACCAGTAAAGCTGCATCCTCGTCTTCACGTCGGGATCATGGGAGTGTCCTCAGTGAACAGTTTCACCAGAAGGTGAAACATGCTGTAGTTGATGCACTGCTCAAGACAACTAGAGCAGTGTCGTTCCACTTCAGCAAGACCTTTGAGGACATTACCATTGAGGACTTGGAGGTATATGCTGAACAAACTAGCATATCCTCCATGTCATCAGCTCTCGTGGAAGGAGCTGCGTCGGACATCGCAGGAGACCGTTTTGGAAGACTTAAAGAAAGTGTCTTCACTTAATGGAAGCGTGACTGAACCAGCTCGGCCTGTAAATACCTTCCGTGCTGCTGCATATAGACTATATAAGAAGGTTCATTCACAGGTCTTCGAATTCCTGTTAAGGCTTCAGGAATCAGATCCAGAGATACAAGAGAAGCTTCTGCCAAGCTGCTTCTTGTAGAACAGTGTCCTCTTTAACAGCTCAGACTTCATTAACTTCAGTTTCTGAAGCTGTTTATAGACAATCCAGGAACACAGCCTGTCGTGAGATATTGAGCGGTCTTGGTGACGAGTCCATCACCCCCAAAGGACCTCGTGACGGGATTCTTGATATCTTGACATGGGAGTACAAATCACCTGCTTTGGACCCCACAGCATCAGACAGTGATGATGACAACGTTTATGTGGATCCGGACCCTGTGACTGAGAAGAAGAAGAAAGGTCTTAGATTTAGCAAATGGCTTTCGAGGACCTTCTCTGCTTTTCGCAGAGTACTCCCCAACCCCTTCCAGTGTGTGACCGGCCCACCTTGAACCCCTGTTAGTCAGTAAATAGAAGTCCTGCATTCACATTATATTTAAAATATGTCTATAAGATGTTATGAGGCCTAAATAACACCTTATAATAACACCGTATAACACCAGATCACCATCTCAAACACCCGCCATCGTTAATGCAGCAGCGTAAATTTTAGCATTAAATTCAGTTTCTCAAAGGGATGCACGGCACAGACGACTTCCACAATGTGCTCCGCCTACTGAACTATCCGCTGACCTCTGTGCAGTGGTCAACAGAGTCCGCTGCAGCAGACGCACAGCCGACGTTCAGATGTTTCCAACTTTGGCGCGATGCACTTTGGACAACGTCAGACTTTCGTCCACATAGGAGGGACATAGAGAAACGCCAGCTGCTCTCCTGTTGAAAAGAAACTGAAGAAAGATTTTGAAGTGTAATAGTTAATGTCTGGTACTATACGGTGTTACATACGCCATAAAACACCAACTAAATTCATCTATACATCATTAAATATGCAGGATTCATAAATAAATAAATAAATAGCAAATTCCTGTACGTGTGTTTATTTCTTCTCTAATTGTAAACATTTACACTTATAGACAGAGAGATAGATAGATAGATAGATCATATGCATATATAACATGCAGACTGATAGATAGATAGATAAACAACACATAGATAACATGCAGACTGATAGATAGATAAACAAACTGTTATAGATAGATAGACAGATAGATAGATAGATGGATAGATAATATGCATCTCTACATCATTACATATGCATTACATAAACTGTTAGATAGATAGATAGATAGATAGATAGATAGATAGATAGATAGACAACACAGATAACATGCAGACTGATAGATAGATAGATAGATAGATAGATAGATAGATAGATAGATAGATAGATAGATAGATAGATAGACAAACTGTTAGACAGATAGATAGGTAATATGCATCTCTACATCATTACATATGCAGGATAGATAGATAAACAACACATAGATAACATGCAGACTGGTAGACAGATAGACAGATAAACAACACATAGATAACATGCAGACTGATAGATAGATAGATAAACAAACTGTTAGATAGATAGATAGATAGATAGATAGATAGATAGATAGATAGATAAACAAACTATTAGATAGATAGATAGATAGATAGATAGATAGATAGATAGATAGATAAACAAACTGATAGATAGATAAACAAACTATTAGATAGATAGATAGATAGACAAACAACACATAGATAACATGCAGACTTATAGATAGATAGATAGATAGATAGATAGATAGATAGATAGATAGATAGATAGATAGATAGATAGATCCACAACACTCTTGTTCTCTACATCTCTACATCATTACATATGCAGGATAGATAAACAACACAGATAACATGCAGACTGATAGATAGATAGATAATATGTAGATAGATAGATAATATGCAGATAGATAGATAAACAACACATAGATAACATGCAGACTATAAATAGATAGATAGATAGATAGATAGACATAAACAAACTATTAGATAGATAGATAGATAGATAGATAGATAACACAGATAACATGCAGACTGATAGATAGATAGATAAACAATCTGATAGATAGATAGATAGATAATATGCATCTCTACATCATTACATATGCAGGATAGACAGATAAACAACACAGACAACATGCAGACTGATAGATAGATAGATACATAGATAGATAGATAGATAGATAGATAGATAGATAGATAGATAGATAGATAGATAGATAGATAGACAACACTATTGTTCTCTACATCTCTACATCATTACATATGCAGGATAGATAAACAACACAGATAACATGCAGACTGATAGATAGATAGATAGATAGATAGATAGATAGATAGATAGATAATATGTAGATAGATAATATGCAGATAGATAAACAACACATAGATAACATGCAGACTATAAATAGATAGATAGACATAAACAAACTATTAGATAGATAGATAGATAGATAGATAGATAGATAGATAACACAGATAACATGCAGACTGATAGATAGATAGATATATAGATAAACAATCTGATAGACAGATAGATAGATAGATAGATAGATAGATAGATAGATAGATAGATAGATAATATGCATCTCTACATCATTACATATGCAGAATAGACAGATAAACAACACAGACAACATGCAGACTGATAGATAGATAGATAGATAGACCGATAGATAGATAGATAGATATACAACATTATTGTTCTCTACATCTCTACATCATTACATATGCAGGATAGATAAACAACACATAGATAACATGCAGACTGTGCAGTGGTCAACAAAGTCCGCTGCAGCAGACGTACAGCTGACGTTCAGATGTTTCCAACTTTGGCGCGAACAGGTCCCCAGGATGTCCCCCGAACCAACACTGTGGACTGGGACGTTCTTATGGGACGTTCTTAGGACTACCAGGAAACCTCCAGGGGACTGTGAATGGACATTCATGGAAAGTCCCATGTGTAGGACTACCACAGCCTTACTTGTACAATGTTTATTTGTATAACAATATGCGCTGATTTGACATCTAATACAATTTACTACTGGCGCTGGGCTCGGCGCACATTTCACTTCCACAGCACAGAAAGTTAAATCATCAAAGCGCGCTTGGTTTTTAATATTCATTTCTTCCTGCACTGTTAACTTCTTACCTGATGGTTAAAGTGTTCTAAACTGGACGCCAACTGTTTCGCCTCTTCTGTGTCATTTTCTTCCAGTAACTAAAACACAGACCACCTTTCACAACCGCTCGTAGCGCTAAGTACTTTATCTCGTTCCTAAAAATGTTCGTTAATTTACGAGAGCTTTCCAAAACAATTCTTAACCAAAGTACTAGGTAAACTTACTTGAGTAACCTGACCCATTTGTAATTTACTACGTGCTTCTTTATTTGCCGTCAGAAACAACAATTTTTAACCAGCTTAAATACCTTAGAACCAAGTGTATTTATTTAAAAGCCTGATTACACAGACATTATAATCTTAATTCTCTGGTACCAGATAAAGAACTTCAAAAGAGCAAAAAAGAAAGCACTCACTTACTGCTGCAATATAATGTACATTTACTTTCATTTCAAATCTCATTATGTCATGTATCCCACATAGCAAAAGTGATTTAGGCCAGATCTGGTGCCCAGCCATAAATACATAAGCCCTGCTAACTACAGGTGTGACAGTTAGTGAACTATTAGATGCTATCTAGATATCTGCCTGAAAAATAAAATATGCTCTTAGGTCAAAACATTATTTTGAGTTTTATGACCTATGTCCAGATTGTACTTAATTATAATGTGACAAGCAGGTGTTTAAATAAATAAGACTAAATATACAGTTTCACATACACCCATCAATAAACAACTTTACAAATAATGTACCTATAATTACTTAAAGTCAGAGTACTGACCAGAAAATCTCCTGAAGCGTTACCTGAAGCGGCCCAATAAAAAAAATTGTTGGGGCAGGCTTCTGCTCCAGTTACGCCACTGGTGCGAAAGGTTGTTTTAAAATAACAGAGGTGTGTGTGTATGTGTGTATGTATATATAAACACTTTTGAGGGAATGCGATCAGGTGACTATGTAATGATAATCTTGACAGGACTACTGTTGGACACTGTCAACTGTATTCAAACTGTTCCACATTATGAACTAAGCCAAAGGAAACAAGGGACAAGCAAATGGGACAGAATATTGTAGAAATTACCCCCCAAAAAAACAACAACTAAACTTTATTGTTAAAAAGTAGAATTATATAGAATAACATCCCTTTTTTTTAATGTGCGCTCCCAATGTGCTTCCCATTCTAATAGTTGCAAGGTGCCATAGAACGCATTTATTCAGTATTAAAAACTGTTCTCTGATGTTGTGTGACCACTGGATTGATAAATGCCCAGATGTGGTTCTACACATTATTTACATGGTATGATATGGTATGGTATTGTATGGTATGGCCCTAGAATGAAACAAGCTGGTTTCCCTTGTTTGGGGACATAATTTTGGGTGAAGTGTAGGTAATTTTGGGAGACTGTCAGATAACATAGCACGATTTGGAATCAGCTTGTTTTACCATCCCAGATTTGTAAGGGTAGGATTTGTATTTGATGGAGGAACAGCAGTGTTTGAGGTTCATGGTATGTACAGTCACATATGCTCTATGTAGAACATCAGATAACAACTTAGAATGCATTCATTCAGTATTTTGTGGCCAAAACATATTGGCTGGAAAAATTATGCAGTGTAACCTATAAAATACACATCATCCAACATCCCAACATGCATTAGATAAATCCAAACCTGTAAAAAATAATCTACTAAGCTAATTGTAACTCACCTTGTCTGATTGATGCAACAGGGCTGATTAGGTGGTCCAATGAAAGAGTCTGTGCACAGGTCACAGGTCAGCTGGAGAGGGACTGAACACCAAACACACTTTAACATTATACCATAAAATAAATTGCTTCATAACTCACTTCATTTTACAAAAGAGCTGCATTAGCGAAGCAGAACCAGTTAAAGTGAGCAGCACTAAAGTAGACTTACATGCCATTATATCTTTTTATCTACAGAACTAGACTGTAGACCATAAACTAGACCATAAAATATAAACATATTAGCCTATTTTATGTAACATAACACATTAGATTAATCCAAAACTATAAATAAAACTAATTTAATGAACTGCCTTAAATGTAACCCACCTTGAATGGAAGCAACAGGGCTGACTTTGTGTTCAATGTCTTACCATCTAGGAGATCCTAGTGAAAAGGTGCATATCATTAGCACAGCGTAGTAGCTGTGTTCCCAATGCTTTGTGTTTTTACTGTTAACTCATTTCAGACTACCATTCTCCCAATGCGCAGCTTAATACTATCAAAATATCCTAATTATCCCTTTACTGTTAGAAACACTTTCAGACAAGGGCATTCACCAGCTTCTTTTTTTAATTCTCATATTCCACCTTAAATGGTGTCTGAGAGACTCTGAAGGGCTAGACTGTCACTGCACCGTTATTTAAGGTGGAACGGCAAAATTCAAACAAGAAGTTGGCGATATTTTAGCGTGTGGTCAGATGATACATTTCTGCTAAACATTAAACAAGACTCTTGATTCGTTGTGGGAATACTTTGTTGTTCTTTTAAGACGTAGCAGCGCGTTTGAGAAGCTAAACGTTATCAGCATTTGTTCGGCTTGGTAGCTAGCTACCGTTAGCTAACTAGCATTGCTAGCTGTGAAGCTGCCTATAACGTGCTAGGAGATGTAGGAGCATAAAACGCAAATACATCGCCAACACTATCCAACATGAACTAAACAAACCGGTACAAAAACACATTTAACAAACACTTAAGTGTAAACTACCTTTGCTGAGTCAGAATTCTGCCACCGGGTCCGTTGGTAGTGTCCGTTGGTGGCTCCTCGCGCTGATTTTGAATAATGCCGTGTTCCTCCGCGGCTCTGGACCGCGGTGCTGTGTCCCTCCGCGGCTCTGGACCGCGGTGCTGTGTTCCTCCGCGGCTCTGGACCAGACCCATATAAAAACTTTAAACTACAAATGAAATGTGACTCGGTTCTGAAATCGTACTGAAGATGTGAGATGAGTGAGAGTGATAAGCGGATTTATCATCAGTAAAACTGATCTATATCAGAGTTTAGAGTCATGTCACGCAACGGATCCGGAACTATGTGGGTAACTAACAGGGGACCATATGCGAACGTTCTCAGAGCGTCCTGTAAAGGTAACAAATAACGTTATTTGGGGGACTATATGGGGACGTTACTCAACGTCCCATGAATTATTTTTTTCTAATTCAACGTCCCCGTATGACTAGAATAGGACCTGTTGCGAACGTCAAAAAAGGCCTGGTAATGTCCTACAGCGAACGTGACAGATGTACCCAAAATGAGATGTTGCCGAACGTCCCGAGGACGTCTGTTGTTTGCTGGGTTTAAACTTTAAATCCTTATTTCACTTCTTAACATCACCCGAACTTACCAGAGTTTCTTCTCTTCACACCTGAAGAAAACACCAATGTCAGGGTCAGTGTTAATTTTCATCAACGAACCTTTTTTTATGACGAAAACTAAACTAAATAAAATCTACAGAAAGGATAAAAACTATGACAAAATTGATGAACACTTTAGTCAACGAATCAAAACGAGACGAACATGTTTGGCAGGGAAGTCATCCAATCAGAACTGATTTAGTTTTGTAAAAGGCGGGGACAAGTAAGGAAAACATCCAATCATAACTACTTCGGCGTATATCGAGAGGCGGGACAAGCCTAGTAGCCGTCAATCAAACGCATACTTATCTGGTCTAAACCCTGGAAGACCGTATGAGCCTGTGACCTGTCGTTACTCATGATGGAACTAAGTTATCTAGACAGTGTCAGCAAAGAGAAAGAGAGTTTAGTGTTTGTTTGTGAGAAAATCACCACACCGTGCTGGACATCAGCCCCCCAGTACCACCGTTAGATAGCTTTACCACCGCTAACGCTAGCTTAGCCTTTCTTAATCCTAGTCCTGAAAGCACACTGCCCTGTACAGTTTAGAGCATGTCCTGCTGTAAACGCTGTATTAACTCAGTAAGGTGGTGTTAATGGTCAGATTAGTTGATCAGGTATGTAGGAAGCAGGTGAAACGCTGTATTAACTCAGTAAGGTGATGTTAATGATCAGATTAGTTGATCGGGTATGTAGGAAGCAGGTGAAGCGCTGTATTAACTCAGTAAGGTGGTGTTAATGATCAGATTAGTTGATCAGGTATGTAGGAAGCAGGTGAAGCGCTGTATTAACTCAGTAAGGTGGTGTTAATGGTCAGATTAGTTGATCAGGTATGTAGGAAGCAGGTGAAGCGCTGTATTAACTCAGTAAGGTGGTGTTAATGATCAGATTAGTTGATCAGGTATGTAGGAAGCAGGTGAAAGCGCTGTATTAACTCAGTAAGGTGGTGTTAATGGTCAGATTAGTTGATCAGGTATGTAGGAAGCAGGTGAAGCGCTGTATTAACTCAGTAAGGTGGTGTTAATGATCAGATTTGTTGGATCAGGTATGTGGGAAGCAGGTGAAATGCTGTATTAACTCAGTAAGGTGGTGTTAATGATCAGATTAGTAGATCAGGTATGTGGGAAGCAGGTGAAGCGCTGTATTAACTCAGTAAGGTGGTGTTAATGATCAGATTAGTTGGATCAGGTATGTGGGGTAGCAGGTGAAACGCTGTATTAACTCAGTAAGTTGGTGTTAATGATCAGATTAGTTGGATCAGGTATGTGGGAAGCAGGTGAAGCGCTGTATTAACTCAGTAAGGTGGTGTTAATGGTCAGATTAGTTGATCAGGTATGTGGGAAGCAGGTGAAGCGCTGTATTAACTCAGTAAGGTGGTGTTAATGGTCAGATTAGTTGATCAGGTATGTGGGAAGCAGGTGAAAAGCAGTATTAACTCAGTAAGGTGGTGTTAATGATCAGATTAGTTGGATCAGGTATGTGGGGTAGCAGGTGAAACGCTGTATTAACTCAGTAAGTTGGTGTTAATGATCAGATTAGTTGGATCAGGTATGTGGGGTAGCAGGTGAAGAGCTGTATTAACTCAGTAAGGTGGTGTTAATGATCAGATTAGTTGATCAGGTATGTGGGAAGCAGGTGAAGCGCTGTATTAACTCAGTAAGGTGGTGTTAATGATCAGATTAGTTGATCAGGTATGTGGGAAGCAGGTGAAGCGCTGTATTAACTCAGTAAGGTGGTGTTAATGGTCAGATTAGTTGATCAGGTATGTGGGAAGCAGGTGAAACGCTGTATTAACTCAGTAAGGTGATGTTAATGATCAGATTAGTTGGATCAGGTATGTGGGAAGCAGGTGAAGCGCTGTATTAACTCAGTAAGGTGGTGTTAATGATCAGATTAGTTGAACAGGTATGTGGGAAGCAGGTGAAGAGCTGTATTAACTCAGTAAGGTGGTGTTAATGATCAGATTAGTTGGATCAGGTATGTGGGAAGCAGGTGAAGCGCTGTATTAACTCAGTAAGGTGGTGTTAATGATCAGATTAGTTGAACAGGTATGTGGGAAGCAGGTGAAGCGCTGTATTAACTCAGTAAGGTGGTGTTAATGATCAGATTAGTTGATCAGGTATGTGGGAAGCAGGTGAAGAGCTGTATTAACTCAGTAAGGTGGTGTTAATGGTCAGATTAGTTGATCAGGTATGTGGGAAGCAGGTGAAACGCTATATAACTCAGTAAGGTGGTGTTAATGATCAGATTAGTTGATCAGGTATGTAGGAAGCAGGTGAAGCGCTGTATTAACTCAGTAAGGTGGTGTTAATGGTCAGATTAGTTGATCAGGTATGTAGGAAGCAGGTGAAGCGCTGTATTAACTCAGTAAGGTGATGTTAATGGTCAGATTAGTTGATCAGGTATGTGGGAAGCAGGTGAAGCTCTGTATTAACTCAGTAAGGTGGTGTTAATGGTCAGATTAGTTGATCAGGTATGTGGGAAGCAGGTGAAGCGCTGTATTAACTCAGTAAGGTGGTGTTAATGGTCAGATTAGTTGATCAGGTATGTGGGAAGCAGGTGAAGCGCTGTATTAACTCAGTAAGGTGGTGTTAATGGTCAGATTAGTTGATCAGGTATGTGGGAAGCAGGTGAAACGCTGTATTAACTCAGTAAGGTGGTGTTAATGATCAGATTAGTTGATCAGGTATGTGGGAAGCAGGTGAAACGCTATATTAACTCAGTAAGGTGGTGTTAATGATCAGATTAGTTGATCAGGTATGTAGGAAGCAGGTGAAGCGCTGTATTAACTCAGTAAGGTGGTGTAAATGATCAGATTAGTTGATCAGGTATGTGGGAAGCAGGTGAAACGCTATATTAACTCAGTAAGGTGGTGTTAATGATCAGATTAGTTGATCAGGTATGTAGGAAGCAGGTGAAGCGCTGTATTAACTCAGTAAGGTGATGTTAATGGTCAGATTAGTTGATCAGGTATGTGGGAAGCAGGTGAAGCGCTGTATTAACTCAGTAAGGTGGTGTTAATGGTCAGATTAGTTGATCAGGTATGTGGGAAGCAGGTGAAGCGCTGTATTAACTCAGTAAGGTGGTGTTAATGGTCAGATTAGTTGATCAGGTATGTGGGAAGCAGGTGAAACGCTGTATTAACTCAGTAAGGTGGTGTAAATGATCAGATTAGTTGATCAGGTATGTGGGAAGCAGGTGAAGCGCTGTATTAACTCAGTAAGGTGGTGTAAATGATCAGATTAGTTGATCAGGTATGTGGGAAGCAGGTGAAGCGCTGTATTAACTCAGTAAGGTGGTGTTAATGATCAGATTAGTTGGATCAGGTATGTGGGAAGCAGGTGAAGCTCTGTATTAACTCAGTAAGGTGATGTTAATGATCAGATTAGTTGATCAGGTATGTGGGAAGCAGGTGAAGCTCTGTATTAACTCAGTAAGGTGGTGTTAATGATCAGATTAGTTGATCAGGTATGTGGGAAGCAGGTGAAGCTCTGTATTAACTCAGTAAGGTGATGTTAATGATCAGATTAGTTGATCAGGTATGTGGGAAGCAGGTGAAGCTCTGTATTAACTCAGTAAGGTGGTGTTAATGATCAGATTAGTTGGATCAGGTATGTGGGAAGCAGGTGAAGCTCTGTATTAACTCAGTAAGGTGATGTTAATGATCAGATTAGTTGATCAGGTATGTGGGAAGCAGGTGAAGCGCTGTATTAACTCAGTAAGGTGGTGTTAATGGTCAGATTAGTTGATCAGGTATGTGGGAAGCAGGTGAAACACTATATTAACTCAGTAAGGTGGTGTTAATGATCAGATTAGTTGATCAGGTATGTAGGAAGCAGGTGAAGCGCTGTATTAACTCAGTAAGGTGGTGTAAATGATCAGATTAGTTGATCAGGTATGTGGGAAGCAGGTGAAGCGCTGTATTAACTCAGTAAGGTGGTGTAAATGATCAGATTAGTTGATCAGGTATGTGGGAAGCAGGTGAAACGCTATATTAACTCAGTAAGGTGGTGTTAATGATCAGATTAGTTGATCAGGTATGTAGGAAGCAGGTGAAGCGCTGTATTAACTCAGTAAGGTGGTGTTAATGGTCAGATTAGTTGATCAGGTATGTGGGAAGCAGGTGAAGCGCTGTATTAACTCAGTAAGGTGGTGTTAATGGTCAGATTAGTTGATCAGGTATGTGGGAAGCAGGTGAAACGCTATATTAACTCAGTAAGGTGGTGTTAATGATCAGATTAGTTGATCAGGTATGTGGGAAGCAGGTGAAACGCTATATTAACTCAGTAAGGTGGTGTTAATGATCAGATTAGTTGATCAGGTATGTGGGAAGCAGGTGAAACGCTGTATTAACTCAGTAAGGTGGTGTTAATGGTCAGATTAGTTGATCAGGTATGTGGGAAGCAGGTGAAACGCTATATTAACTCAGTAAGGTGGTGTTAATGATCAGATTAGTTGATCAGGTATGTGGGAAGCAGGTGAAGCGCTGTATTAACTCAGTAAGGTGGTGTTAATGATCAGATTAGTTGATCAGGTATGTGGGAAGCAGGTGAAACGCTGTATTAACTCAGTAAGGTGGTGTTAATGATCAGATTAGTTGATCAGGTATGTGGGAAGCAGGTGAAGCTCTGTATTAACTCAGTAAGGTGGTGCTAATGGTCAGATTAGTTGATCAGGTATGTGGGAAGCAGATGAAGCGCTGTATTAACTCAGTAAGGTGGTGTTAATGATCAGATTAGTTGGATCAGGTATGTAGGAAGCAGGTGAAACGCTGTATTAACTCAGTAAGGTGATGTTAATGATCAGATTAGTTGGATCAGGTATGTGGGAAGCAGGTGAAGCTCTGTATTAACTCAGTAAGGTGATGTTAATGATCAGATTAGTTGATCAGGTATGTGGGAAGCAGGTGAAACGCTGTATTAACTCAGTAAGGTGGTGTTAATGGTCAGATTAGTTGATCAGGTATGTGGGAAACAGGTGAAACGCTGTATTAACTCAGTAAGGTGGTGTTAATGGTCAGATTAGTTGATCAGGTATGTGGGAAGCAGGTGAAACGCTGTATTAACTCAGTAAGGTGGTGTTAATGGTCAGATTAGTTGATCAGGTATGTGGGAAACAGGTGAAACGCTGTATTAACTCAGTAAGGTGGTGTTAATGGTCAGATTAGTTGATCAGGTATGTGGGAAACAGGTGAAACGCTGTATTAACTCAGTAAGGTGGTGTTAATGGTCAGATTAGTTGATCAGGTATGTGGGAAGTAGGTGAAATGCTGTATTAACTCAGTAAGGTGGTGTTAATGATCAGATTAGTTGGATCAGGTATGTAGGAAGCAGGTGAAGCTCTGTATTAACTCAGTAAGGTGATGTTAATGATCAGATTAGTTGATCAGGTATGTGGGAAGCAGGTGAAGCGCTGTATTAACTCAGTAAGGTGGTGTTAATGATCAGATTAGTTGATCAGGTATGTGGGAAGCAGGTGAAGCTCTGTATTAACTCAGTAAGGTGGTGTTAATGATCAGATTAGTTGATCAGGTATGAGGGAAGCAGGTGAAGCGCTGCATTAACTCAGTAAGGTGGTGTTAATGGTCAGATTAGTTGATCAGGTATGTGGGAAGCAGGTGAAGAGCAGTATTAACTCAGTAAGGTGGTGTTAATGATCAGATTAGTTGGATCAGGTATGTGGGAAGTAGGTGAAGCGCTGTATTAACTCAGTAAGGTGGTGTTAATGATCAGATTAGTTGATCAGGTATGTGGGAAGCAGGTGAAACGCTGTATTAACTCAGTAAGGTGGTGTTAATGATCAGATTAGTTGGATCAGGTATGTGGGAAGCAGGTGAAGCGCTGTATTAACTCAGTAAGGTGGTGTTAATGATCAGATTAGTTGATTAGGTATGTGGGAAGCAGGTGAAGCGCTGTATGTGCAGAGTCGGGAGACTAGCTAGCTAACTCCAACCATCTGCGTTTGATGATCATGTTCCAAATCTCTCTGTACACACTAGAAAGTGCACAAAACAGATTAGCTAGTATTATTTACAATTTATTAGTGCACGTAATGTACAGTGGGTGTCTCTAGTAAACACTGTGACCTAGAGATGTGGCAGTTTTTCATTTATTGATTTACTGTTATGCTAAAATTGATCTGAATTGCACATTAAAAACATCTTCATAGTAAAAAGTGATAAATGCAATTAATGTAGATTAGTTAACCACAGAGCATGTAATTTAATTAGATTGACAGCACTAGTACCAAACAGATTTGTTTGTTAAATCTGTTTGTGTGTGTATTGGTCTTTCGAACATGAATAATATTTCATAACTGGTTAATAAATATTTCATTTTGTGTAATTATATATAATGACTTAAATAATTGAAGGGAACTGAAGAAGAAGCATTACATTTTACACCCTTTATATTTTAGTCGACTGAATCGACTGTAGATTTAGTCTAGACTACATTCTTGTGATAATTAGTGAACTAAAACTAGACTAAAACTAAAAACAATTCAGATTACTAAATTATGACTAAAACTAAGTGACATTTTAGTCAAAAGACTACGACTAACACTAAATCAATTTGCTGTCAAAATTAACACTGCAATGGGCCAATGAATCTTTTGTACTTTCATCTATTTTAAGATTACTTTTTGATGTTCTCTCTGTTTTGTTTTTTAAGTAACTGAATATATATATTTGAAAAAAAGTCAGATGTTGATGGACATTTTTGTTGAAATAACTGAAACAAGGAATTAAAATTTTAGATGGTACTGTTTGAGTCTATGAAACTTTTATTTTAATACTGTTCACAGTGACTTAATAGTTTAATTTAACTTAATATACATGGTTATATTTTATTAATAATATTGCTTGCAATCTCTCGACTTAATTTTATTAAGTAACTGAGTGACTAATTATGTGAAGTGAAGTGAAAAGAGCCTTTATTGTCACACAGTCACAAGTACAAGTACAAGAACCGGCCAGATAATATATCAACCGGTCCGTTACATACAGATACAAGGTATTGGGGAGTTGGAGGGGAGACAGGACAGGAAGACAGGCAAGATCAGAAACATAAGAGTTAACACCGGGAGAGAGGAGGATAAAAAAGTCAAACCCCCAGACTGAGCTCTGTGGAACGCAGTGTGGGAACATACAAAAAAACATCACCTCTGCTGATATGCACAATCAGTACACTCAAGACACAACTAGCAACGGGTAAGTGGGCCGGGTATAAGACACATCACCAAGCCTCGCGCGACATCACCACAGGCAGCCATACCGGCGCTAACAGAGACTCGCATGCCCACTTGGCCGGAACAAGCAGCGAAGGCGTGGGGGAGGGATAAGATTCTCTTGACAGTGTTCTTCTGGAGGAATTTTCTTCGTCAACAGCTGCGCCTTAGCCAAGGTCAAGCTGATAACAGGGGAGCCAAAAGCAGATTAGATTGAGGTTGTTTGGGTGAGTGGCGCCGCGCTAATTTAGCGAGTTTCACTCTGTAAGATGGTCCTCAATCTTTTCCACACAGCGTTGCAAAGCTGAGAGCTTCTCCGAGATGTTGTCAATGCTGCAGCTCAAAGTTCCCAAGATGTTTCCATTTTGCTGTTAAAAGTCACAGTCTGAGTTCCCACAGCTCTGCCCACTGCGTTAATCATGTCAGGCAGCTTTCCTGGGCTCTTGACAGCTGACCGGACTCTTGTCAGCATAACCCCAATAATCAGAGTGCCAAAAATGTAGACATCCTCAGTGTCCTCCACGGAGAGAGTCGCCAGACACACGACACGCCAATTCTCCCACGCGTCCCTCGCGTATCCAGCTACAAACGTTCCCGCAGGACAGTCAGGTTCCCCCGAACCCGAGCTTCTCATCGAGAAGATGGTGTCAATTGCGTTGAGAGACCATTTAATCAAATCCGATGCTTTTGGTTTTGATGAGCAAAGTCGAGAGAGTCTCTGGAATAGAATAACAGCCACGAGACAAGACAGCCAAGCAGGAAAGATAAGGAGCGGAGAGGCGAGAAAATACAACCGCCTTCGTCAAGAGCAAGAGAGAAGACTGTGCTGTGAAGTCCACTTAATTTTATTAGTGCTATTTCTAGTTTGCACTTTGAATGTACTCAATATTCATGTGTTGTTTGAAATTGATTAATTTATATATTGTATTTACTTTGACTCCAATTTAACTAACGATATTAAAGTGAAAAAATCGTGTTGTTTTTGCTCAAACCCAGGACAAGTAAAATTGACTTAATAGTATTGCTTGTTATCTGTTGCCTCAATTTTATTAAGTAGATGTAGGGTAACATTTTTTACAGTGTACTTAAGTTGACAGGAACTGATGCCTCAACATCACTAGTATCCATAAAGCATCTATGTACATCAGACCGCCAGAAACACCAATTTCTTAAAGCAGAGCTAAAACATTACTATACTGTCTGTTCATTTGGTCTCTTAACCAGAAAAAAAGCAGTTATGTTTTTACTCAAACGATGAAAAAAACATTACCTAAAAACGGTTTAAAGTGAGGTTCTGGACATCTTTAGTGCCAAAATGCCAGCTCAAAACCATGGTTCTTCAAGGGATCTTCACTAAAATCATTTGGTTATACATAGAACCATGAGAAGTCACAGAACTTCTGTATGTAAAATTGTTTAAAAATGACCAGATATGATTCTACACATTCATTTATATGATATGGCCCTAGAATGAAACAACTGGTTTCTCTTGTTTGTGGGCATCATTCTGGGTGAAATAGAGACTATTGGGTAATACATTTGGATTTGGGAATCGGCTTGTTTTACCATCCCTGTTTTGTAATGGCAAGATTTGTATTTGAGGGAGGAACACAGTGTATGAGGTTTACAGTATGTCAGTTCTACATGCTAAACACTTATTATTCAAGTCTGATAGTTTAAATATAGTTTTACATTCAGTAAGCAGTACTGTACTGTACATAATACATGTATAAGTCATAAATCTATGTAGAATATCAGAGAACAACTGAGAATGCATCCATTTAGTATTTTGTGGCCACAATATGTTGGCTGGATATATTAGGCAACCGATGTGTAACCGATGAAACACAAAATACCATTCAACATTCCAACATGCCTTAGATTAATCAGATTCATTACATTAATTTATTGAACTAAATGTAATTCACCTTTTCAGGTTCATGCAACAGGGCTGATCAGGTGGTCAGTCCAATGAAACAGTCCGTGCACAGGTCACGGAGAATCATGTCAAGTCAAGTTTATTTGTATAGCGCTTTTTACAACGATGTTGTCACAAAGCAGCTTTACAGGAATTTTAAAAACATGAAAAACATGAAATCACAGCTGTTTATCCCCCTGTGAGCAAGCCAGAGGCAACAGTGGCAAGGAAAAACTCCCTCAACTGGAGGAAGAAACCTTGGGAGGAACCAGACTCACAAGGGGAGACCCATCCTCCTCAGGTCGAACAGTATTTACAGTTTATAAACTAAAGCTGAGTCTGATGGTAGAAGCTTTAGAAGCTGTACGGGTGCTACATCAGGTGGATGATACAGTGATGCAGTCAAGGATGGAGCAAATGGCACAAATGGAGAGGAGAACTGGTTGGTGCCAAGTGACGGGGGGGCCCTGGTGGTCAGTCCTTTACAGTATTCGGCGGGACAGGTGGGCGTTTTTTTTTTTCCTCGGAAAGAGAAAAGAAAGAGTTAGTTCTGTGTGGCATGATTCTGTAATGGCAGTGTACAGCCCTTAAGGTCATAAGCACCGCTGGATAACCTGTCATAGTTTTTTAAGCTGATGATCATTGACTATAAAAACAATTGTATCTAAATAACGTAAACTATTAAATTACACCTATAAAATAGCTAAATTGGCACATTATGAATTGAGCCAAATGAAACTCAAAAGAGGGTCTTAAGTCACTCTATCATCTGTCAAAAAGGAAGCAGCCGCTCGGCTGACTTAAATGTAACCCACCTTGAATGGAAGCAACAGGGCTGGCTTTCAGGTGTTCAAACAAACGTACCATGTAGAGATCCTAATGAAAATATATATATCAATAGCCCAGTGTAGTAACTCTGTGTTTCCAATGCTTTGTGTTTTTACTGTAAATTAATTTAATACTATCAAAATAAATAAACTGTCATTTTAATGCTGGAAACATTTTCCATTTACCAGTTTGTTGTTTGAATTCTCCAGTTCCACCTTAAACGGTGCTGAGTGACCCAGTAACCTGAAGGACTAGACTGTAACTGCAGCGCTATTTAAGGTGGAACTACACAATTCAAACAAGAAATTGGCAAAGTTGTTTTATAGCATGTTAAATTTCTGCTGAACATTAAACACGGCTCCTGGTTTGTTATGGGAATGAAGCTATATAACAAAAAAGATGTACCAGTGTGTTTGAGAAGCAAAATGAGTTAAAGTTATCAGCGTTTGCTCGGCTCGGCAGCTAGCTAACGTTGAATAACTAGCACTGATAGCTGAACCGATTGCCTAAACAGCTACTGTGAAGATGAAAAATCATAAAACACAAATAAATCACCAACATAAACAAGTTAAACCTACACAACACCACATTTAAGTGTGATGCTATCACACGGTATTACTCTTCTTTTATGTGTTAAAGTCTTGCCCTGCTCTGACACCCCCTGGTTGTTAAATAGATTAGTCAGTTCATGTGTTTTACCAAAATATCGTCTGAAATGTCAAAGAACTAATGTTTTGGTAAGTGTTACGGCCAGCTCATTCAGTCAGACACATAAAAAGAAGTGGGGAAACAACACCAGATTCAATTTAACGTAAATAGAATTTATTTATAAATACAAAATCTAGGGGATATAAATAAAGAAAAATAACACCTAAGGATCGAGGTTGGCATCCAAATACGTGTGGTAAAAAAATCAACGTAACCAAAGAATACCAAACAAAACCAAATGAAGGACAAAGAGAGCACGAGAGGGAGGTAACCCAGAGGAGTGCTTTATCTCCTCTCAGGTGCTCTCAATTACCATGTGACCCAAACAGCACCCTGCCCAAACCTACACTGCCCCCGCAGGTCAGGCAGAGTCAACACAGGGTCATTACATAAGGTTGTTTTGACGTTGCGGCGTTGAATGTGACGTACCCGTTTTAAATCGCGCATCCAATGTGCAGATGACACACATACGACGTTCGAAAAAGGAACGCGATGTTTTTACCATATATTGATTTAAATAGGACGTCTCAGGGAAATACTTGTGCTGTCTAGGTTATTGTTTAAAGATGAATAATATTGAGTCTTTTAATTTAATTTTAATTGAGTTTATAAACATGAGTTTAGCCCAGAACCCTAAGCACCACTTCCAGCTATGCAAAATCTAACCAGGACTATAATATAATCTTATATTTATTTTAATTATTATATTAATTTAGTACTAATAAATCACATTACAAATACAATATTAGCATGTTACTACTGCCTACTATAGGTTTCTATTGTTCTAAATTTGTATGATGAGTGAAAATATGTGTTTTAAAATCTGCTTACATTCTTAAAACTTATTATTTATAAATAAGTGTTATAAATTATAATAATAATAATAATAATAATAATAATAATAATAACACTACACTATCAGGTGATGTGATAATGTGTCTGTAAATCCCCTAAAAGCTGATTGTACTGTGTAGCTATTAGGACTGATTAGACATGTTTAGAATGAGTGGGCGAGTGTACTCTCTCTCACTCTGTGATGATGTCATAGTGGGCCAGTCTGAAAGTATATAAATAGGGGTGCAGCAGCTCCAGCAGCTCATTCTGCAGATGATCTCCTGCAGGAAGTCTGTGACTTTACTCCTCTCCCGCTCAGTATTTTTCTAACTTATTGTTCTTATCATAATTGCTATTATTATTAGTATTAATAATATTGGTAGCAATTGCTAATAAAACACACTGACCAAATATCAGCGTCTGAAAGTATATAAACAGGGGTGCAGCAGATGATCTCCTGCAGGAAGTCTGGGACTGCACTCCTCTCCTTCTCAGTTTTTTTCTAAGTTATTGTTTTTATCATTATTGCTATTATTATTAATAATATTGGTAGCAATTGCTAATATAACACACTGACCAAATAGCAGAGTCTGAAAGTTTATAAATAGGGGTGCTGCAGCTCCAGCAGCTCATTCTGCAGAAGATCTCCTGCAGGTAGGCTGTGACTTCACTGCTCTCATTCTCAGACACCTTCTAACTAATTATTATTATTACTATTATTATTAATAATAATTTAATAGTAATATTACACACTGATTAAATACAATCACCAGCATTCTTTTAATCAGTTGTGTATAGGCTGTGCAGAAAAAGAACTCACAGTCAAAAAGAACTAACAGGGTAAAAGAACTCACAGGTAAAATGGAAGAACTTACAGACAAGATCGTCACGGTGGTTTTTGACTATCTGGACGGTCACAGCGGGCCAAGCAGGACCAAGGAGCTTTTGATCGCCACAGCGGAAAAGCTCACACGGATCGCCACGAGTATAGACGTGGAGAAAGCTCAGCAGTCTTCACAAACCTCCCAGATAGATGATCTCACCATCAGTTGCACACATGATGTAATTGATAGGATCATCTACGTATTCAATTCATATGGAGGATGTGAAGCTGCAGAGCTGACTGATCAGGGTATCAGAGAAGTGATGCAGGAACTGGGAAGCATTACAGGTGCAGTGCCTGTGACCAGTAAAGCTGCATCCTCGTCTTCACGTCGGGATCATGGGAGTGTCCTCAGTGATCAGTTTCACCAGAAGGTGAAACATGCTGTAGTTGATGCACTGCTCAAGACAACTAGAGCAGTGTCGTTCCACTTCAGCAAGACCTTTGAGGACATTACCATTGAGGACTTGGAGGTATATGCTGAACAAACTAGCATATCCTCCATGTCATCAGCTCTCGTGGAAGGAGCTGCGTCGGACATCGCAGAGACCGTTTTGGAAGACTTAAAGAAAGTGTCTTCGCTTAATGGAAGCGTGACTGAACCAGCTCGGCCTGTAAATACCTTCCGTGCTGCTGCATATAGACTATATAAGAAGGTTCATTCACAGGTCTTCGAATTCCTGTTAAGGCTTCAGGAATCAGATCCAGAGATACAAGAGAAGCTTCTGCCAAGCTGCTCTTGTAGAACAGTGTCCTCTTTAACAGCTCAGACTTCATTAACTTCAGTTTCTGAAGCTGTTTATAGACAATCCAGGAACACAGCCTGTCGTGAGATATTGAGCGGTCTTGGTGACGAGTCCATCACCCCCAAAGGACCTCGTGACGGGATTCTTGATATCTTGACATGGGAGTACAAATCACCTGCTTTGGACCCCACAGCATCAGACAGTGATGATGACAACGTTTATGTGGATCCGGACCCTGTGACTGAGAAGAAGAAGAAGAAAGGTCTTAGATTTAGCAAATGGCTTTCGAGGACCTTCTCTGCTTTTCGCAGAGTACTCCCCAACCCCTTCCAGTGTGTGACCGGCCCACCTTGAACCCCTGTTAGTCAGTAAATAGAAGTCCTGCATTCACATTATATTTAAAATATATCTATAAGATGTTATGAGGCCTAAATAACACCTTATAATAACACCGTATAACACCAGACACCATCTCAAACCCCCGCCATCGTTAATGCAGCAGCGTAAATTTTAGCATTAAATTCAGTTTCTCAAAGGGATGCACGGCACAGACGACTTCCACAATGTGCTCCGCCTACTGAACTATCCGCTGACCTCTGTGCAGTGGTCAACAGAGTCCACTGCAGCAGACGCACAGCCGACGTTCAGATGTTTCCAGGTTTGGCGCGATGCACTTTGGACAACGTCAGACTTTCGTCCACATAGGAGGGACATAGAGAAACGCCAGCTGCTCTCCTGTTGAACAGAAACTGAAGAAAGATTTTGAAGTGTAATAGTTAATGTCTGGTACTATACGGTGTTACATACGCCATAAAACACCAACTAAATTCATCTATACATCATTAAATATGCAGGATTCATAAATAAATAAATAAATAAATAAACAAAAAGCAAATTCTTGTACATGTGTTTATTTCTATTTTAATTGAAAACATTCACACTCATAGATAGATAGATAGATAGATAGATAGATAGATAGATAGATAGATAGATAGACAACACATAGATAACATACAGACTGATAGATAGATAAACAAACTGTTAGATAAATAGATATATATATAGATAGATAGATAGATAGATAGACAACACAGATAACATGCAGGCTGATAGATAGATAGATAAATAGATAGATAGATAAATAGATAGATAGATAGATAGATAGATAGACAGATGGATAGATTTACAACACCTACAACACTCTTGTTCTCTACATCATTACATATGCAGGATAGATAAACAACACATAGATAAACAAACTGTTAGATAGATAGCTAGATAGATAGATAGACGACACATAGATAACATGCAGACTGATAGATAGATAGATAGATAGATAGATAGATAGATAGATAGATAGATTGATAGATAAACAACACATAGATAACATGCAGACTGATAGATAGATAGATAAACAAACTGTTAGATATATAAACAAACTGTTAGATAGATAAACAAACTGTTAGATAGATAAACAAACAGATAGATAGATAGATAGATAGATATTTACATACCTGATTGATTTACAACATGGTCCACAATTCTTTCCCTTATTTCATATGGGACACACCTATGTGCAGGGACTCTCCTACCGCTTCCTCTGTTTTGTCCCCTCAGCCTTCCTCCATGCAGCCTTACCCCTCTTGCTGGCTTTTTATCCTGTACACGGCCTTGTCTTTCCATTGTGAGACTTTGTGACTGCATTGTTTTGTGTCTATATGCATGTCAGTTAGCTGCACCTCTGACCTATGGTTTAGAGCTGTTTGACCATCTGTTGATCTAAACCTTCAAAAATTCCCCTTCTTAACTGAAAGCCAAGATTCACCTGAGAACAATTCAATCAGTTTAGGATAAATTCCCAAAATTTACCAAAAACGTTTTTATAGAAATGTACAAATGATGCCTGAGAGATTATGACAACATGTTAAGCACTTTTGCATGTAATGACCAGGCAATGATCTAAAGCCTAAAGGTTTTGGAGGGTAAGACAATTCAACAGAAAATCAGTAGAACACATTTTGATAAACGTGACGTAAGCAACTGATAATGCAAAAAAACAGCAGAC
This sequence comes from Megaleporinus macrocephalus, assembly GCA_021613375.1. Taxonomy (NCBI): domain Eukaryota; kingdom Metazoa; phylum Chordata; class Actinopteri; order Characiformes; family Anostomidae; genus Megaleporinus; species Megaleporinus macrocephalus. The sequence continues at coordinate 29,710,271 of CM038723.1, forward strand.
AATTGTACGCGACCATTACCATGAATTTGAGAATTATATTTGAGAATTATATTTGAGAATTATAGTTCTGATTTGAGAAATGAAGCAAATCGACTGAGAAAAACTGTAAAACTCTATTGTTGGTATTAGGGTGGAGTTTCTCTTTACACAGTTTCTACCAGACCTTCGAACTCAAGCTATTTGAGATTATTCATTCAGATCAGATTCATAGATTTTAATAGACACATAGATAGATGTCCAATAAAAAGATGTAATAAAATATTTAAAAGAATGTGAGGGGTGTACTCACTTTTCTGATTTATATATATATATATATATAGGCATTATGTCACCAAACATATTCATTCACTCATCCAAATAATTTAATTTAGGTGTTCCAATCACTTCCATGGCCACATGTGTATAAAACCAAGCACCTACCATCATGGTCTTATGAGAATGCCTCAGTTCTTTGTAGATTGTGATACTACATTGTGACGAGTGATAAGATTAATTGCAATTAATTGCAAAGTCATTGCCTGCCATGACCTTATCACAAAAATCACTGCATTTCAGCCACTGCATTTCAGCCACTGCAACATGGCCTGCAAACATCATTTCAGTGATGATCTCGTTAGCTCAGGAGAAAAGGTTTGTGAAGACAAATTAGCTGGTATCACACTGTCATGCTGATTAGAAGAGCAGACTGGTGGCTTTTAATGGTAGTGGTGCTTTAAAGTTTTCTCCATGGTTACCTGCAGAAGAACAGTACTTGCCGGACTAGTAGATAAGTGTGAAGTTTGGTGGAGGGAGGATTATGGTGTGGGGCTGTTTTTCAGAAGTTGGTCTCTGCCCCTTAATTTTAGTGAAAGGAACAATTTCATGCTCCCAACATTGTGGGAACAGTTTAGGGACGGCCCCTTCCTGTTCCACCTTTGGGATGAATTAGAGCAGAGACTGCAAGCGAGGCTTTCTTATCCAACATCAGAATCAGAATCGGACTTTATTTTCCAACTATGCTCACACATACAAGGAATTTGTTTTTGGTTACAGTAGCCCACAGTGCACAATAACTCACATTACAGAATTAACAAACACATCCAACCTAACCATCCTCCTACACACACCCACACACAGTGACATACACGCACAGACACACACACACTTACAGTGACAGTGACATACACGCACAGACGCACCTGTAAACTTAACATGTGTGGAGTTGTATATTTAGAGTAAAGTACTGAGTGCAGCAGTGAAGGACAGTGCAGACGGAATTAAATAGATAGTTAGATAGATAGATAGATAGATAGATAGATAGATAGATAGATAGATAGATAGATAGATAGATAGATAGATCGATCTTTATTGATCCCTTTGGGAGGGTTCCCTCAGGGAAATTAAGATTCCAGTAGCATCATCACAATAAACACACAAGAAACATATGAAAGGAATATAAATTAAGAAATCCAATGTACAAAATAAAGAAAAAAAAAATCTAACTGGGGAGGTATTGCACGCTATTATTGCAAATAGATATAAATGGAGAACAGAAGAGTCACTGGTGGAGAGGGTGGTACAGAGTGTATCAGATAAATAAAAGTGCAGTACAGAGAAAGAAGAGTAAGAGAACATCTGGATATGGAGTAGAAAAAGGGTAATCAGCGTCTGACCTCACAAAGAGCCCACTCCTTGTGGAAGGCCTTCCCGGGAGAATTTAAGCTGTTATAACAGCATCATAACTTATTACTGTTCTTGTGTTTATTTACTATTTTCACACAAAAAACATAATGTGCACAGCTAAATTTTGTTAATGACTACGTTGTTTTTTTTTTACCCTAGACTCATTATTAGTGGGGTGGTACGTTGTTGCAACCGTTTTTCCTTTTTTTTCCTGAACTCATTCACGTAATTAAAGTTTTAAAAAGCTGCCGCTGTGTTTATTAATATTCTGATATAATTACTCGCTACGCTACACGCAGAGCCGAGCCGCCCTTCGCCCCGCCCACCACCCGGGGCTGTGGGCGGGGTTATGGGCGGGGCGAAGAGGGCGGCTCTGCTGCCGTAACGTAGCGGGTAATTACTGGAGGCCCCGCCCATTCCCAGTGCCGTGGTGAAGCAGGGCTGTATCGCTTTCCCCGCTCTAGTTTAGAGGCCATCTTTGGAGCCCGTGGGCCTTCAGCGGAGATCCGGAGACCACACGCAGCTCTGCCGCTTCAGGGTGAGCCCAGAGCGGCCGCGCTGGCTGGAGCAACCCGCTGAAGGAGCTTGAGCCGGAGGAGGAGCTGCATGGCGCTGTGAGTGGGGATGGCCACTGCAGCGGTGAGTTAAACAGCCAGCGAGCAGCGGCACACTCGTATGTGATCATCAGCAGACAGATTATGAAACATTTAGACTGTGTTTTATTCCAGAAACGTCTGCTTTGCGTTGCGCGCGGAGCCGCAGCAGCGGGAGAGTAACCGACACACAACTGCTGCTGTGACTCCTGATATTAATTCGAAGCGTTAGCACTCATCTTCTAGCAGCAGGTCCTCACTTTTTAGGCCACCTGCTTCAGCGGGGCTACAATATGTGAGTGTGAAAGCGTTTATAAATAGTGCTTTTATCTCATTAGCGGTGCCAATGTTGCGCTCAAGCTCAGACAAAGTTTATTTACTCTGTGCTGTGTGTGGTTTAGCTCAGCACCGGCTAAGCTAACTGGCTAACGGTGTTGCTTGGTGAAGTCCCAGCAATGCAGCACTGCTAGAGGTTAAACATGTTAAAACGCTGCATTAATACATCAGTGGCAATAATGAAGGTGAAATCACATCTGCTATGGTGATTTAGGCTTATTGTGTGGCTTTTTATGCTTGTGTTTAGGTGAAGCTCACGTTATTTTGAAGTTGGATAACATCCATGCTGCTCTGCTGTGAGTCAGAATCCTACTTGCTGGTTAACTATAGGTACTATGTGGTAACTTATTAGTTATTTCTCTGCCTTTATAGGCACTTATATCTTTCTAATAGAAATTGGGTAATAATAGATAGAGTGTGCAGTAGTCTAATATAAATAAGAGAGAGAGAGAGAGAGTCAGTACACTAGCCTTAGAAAGTTAATCCCTGGTCATATAGTAGTAGTTGTTGTTGTTGTTTGTGTATTAAAACATTATAAACTAGACGCTGAAACAAAAATAGATGGAGTATTGGACTATTGTAGAAGCATGTTAAAAGCAAAGTGGCCAAATGTTAATAATGAACTGTAATTATCTTATTATTGTCCTATACGTTCGGTCTTAGGGCTGTACAGCAGGAGTATTTATTAAAGGTCAGTAAAGTCCAGTTAAAGTAAGTTTCCAAGGTTTGGACCGTCATCATTTCTAACTTGTGTTATGATTCAGTGCCATATTCTGTATACTAAAGAAGCCTAGTATCAGCATTTTATGTCATCAGCAACTGAAAGACAAAAAATTACCATTACCAGTTCAATATATTTCAACTGTATATTTCAATTGTTTTAAAAGCTGAACTGAATTAATCATTTATTAAAAAAAGAATTAAGTTTCAAATAAATGTTTGAAGTTTTGTAAAAACAAGGTCTACGTTTAAAAAACAGAATGCTTTTTAAAAAAAATGTGCATAAGAAAGTACTTATTTATAGAAAGAGTAAATAAAACGTGCAGGCTTCTTGTTAACTGAATGTCACATCTTGATATGTTGGTTTGGAGCTGCCTGTTATTCTTTCTCTGACTCGCTTTATTCTCTGACTGCTGCTTCTCACTTCAGCTTTCGCCTATGACAGCGCACCAAGTCTGAATCTGTACAGATCTGATTGGCTGAGGAGTGCTTTTGGTGATCGTACATGCAAAGTTCAGCCGCTTAAAATAAACACTGTCAAATTAAAATTCTTCCCAATAGTTGGTTTGGGTCGACATAGGACAACATCTGGGTCCGGACCACGGTCCGTCTATTAGTGATCTCTGCTGTACAGCTTTGTCTACCGTTATGGAATCACTTACAGCTCAGTTTCACATATTAAAATATTCTTTAATTTGTACACACTTTGAAACCTATGGAATGTTAATCTCAGGTGAGAATTATCTTTTATATTTGTTTGCAACGAAAACACACAGAAATGTACCAGACTTTCCAGTTTTAACCCAAAGATTTCAGTTCCACAACAAAACTGAAATTCTCTGCTGTGAAATCAGCCATGTGATTGAAAACCCAGCCCCAGTGAGTTTCTGACTGTGTGTTTTTTATATTTTATGTAGTGCTGTTAAATCTGCATGATGTAGAACAAGTGCTGAGCTCTAGGCTGTGCTCCAGTAGATAAATTGATAGATGTGTTTGGGGAAATCCCAAATCAAGATGGTTTAGAAGCGCTTATGCAAATGTTGACAAATTTGTTTGACTGATTATAGACTGTTATTATTTGTAAATAAGCAACGTTTCAGGCATTTTTGAATAATGAAAACACACCTGACATAACAGATGTAGTTTGTGCACATACAGTATTGGCCTAAGTTAATTAAAGTGTGTGTCCTGACTGAGGTTAGCTTGAAATTCATATACAAACCTTAAACAACAGTTTATATAAAGTCAGCTGTCGACTGCACAGGTCAGCAAATGCCTCTGAAGGATTTTGAAGTTTCTTTTCCTTCATAATTCAGTATTTAAGGTGTAAACAAAGTAATTCAGTGCAGTTTGGTGTGAAATAGTTGATTGTATAGACTTTACAGTGGTGGTTATATGAACCAGGGGTCTACGATGTACCTACAAATGTAGGCATTTTGTTTTCTATCCACCCGTTAACCTTCATGTGTCTTCTGAGATTTTATTTGGAATTGTGATGGTGGTGAAATAATGGAAAATCTGAAGATTTTTGAGGATTGCTTTGCCTTACAACATGCTGCATGTACCCCTACACTATCAATGTATTTAAAAAAAAAAGCTAAAAACTGTTGTAAAACAATGTCTTAGACATCAGTTGTGTGTTGATAACTTTCAGTGAGGGAGATTATAGAGGTAGATATTTGTTCCTATCACCACCACCGTAAACAAATCTGACTCTAGAACAGTGTTCCACACAAACCGCTCTGATTGACAGGAAGTTTAAATAAATAAAATTAGTGGAATTCCCCTTTAAGGCTGCTCTTAACATAAGCAGTGTTTAATAAGTAGTTGTTGATCACCTTAGTGTTGTCTAACTATCATGTGCCGTTACTCTCAGGATGGTTTGATCTCTGCTGAGTTTCTTTATCCTTGGCTCTGGAGCTTAAAATTCAGTGGAATCGAAAATCAGAGTGAAAAAAGTTGGTGGTCCTTCATTTGGTTGGGCTCCTGGAACAGGTTGGGCTCTTGAAATATTTACTGTTTATTGGAAGTTAAACAAACTTTTTATCTAGATGCATTGGTTGACCACTCACATATTGGTAGTTTAATCAGAAGCAAACATGTTTTCAAGGTTTTAAGGCGACTTGTCTGATTTGATATGACTTGTCTTATTTAATACTGATGTTATTTGATGTTGTGGCTGTGGTTTCCTCAAGTTCTTCAAAATCAGTTGAACAGCTTGACTAACACCGTGGCCTTTAAGGAATTACAGTGTGATGCTGAATCCTCCGGCTCTTGAAATGTGTGTAAATGAAGGAAAGCCTTTTGTTTTATTTATATTTCACTGTGCTTGAGATGTGAGGGAAGCACTTGACTTGTAGCAAACTGTAGAAAACGCTCTTGTTCTTTCTTCTCTTAGCAACAGCCTGTTGGTTCAACCGTGTAGATAGATGTCTAACCTCCTGTAATGGTTATAAGTGTGTTACATCACTCGTGAAGGAAGAACAGTGGCTTTCTTTCCTTTTTTTAAATCTTCAAGTTGAGATCAAAGTACTGAAAAGCAAATCCCTGCTTTTGCAGATCCTCGGAGAAGCGGGGTGCGTTTTAAGTCTCCTGAGACTTTTCCTGCATGTGGGAATGTACTGAACCTAAAGGGGCATTCCACCAAAATTGGTTTGGTGTGAAATTGTATAGACTTAGGTTTCTTTACAGTGGTGTTGATGGGAACCAGGGGTCACCATGTCTACAACACAAAGCCACATGTATTTTGAGTTTTTATGCAATACATTTATTTTCTTTGAGGACTGATTAGCCCAGCAGTGTGCTACATGTGTCCCTCTACCATGAATACCTTTTAGAGGTGGACGCCTGGTTCCCATCACCATCACTGTGATGGTTGTAACCATCTAGTTATGCAGAAATGAACGCTATTGTTGGAATTCCCCTTTAATGTCCGTGTATTTGTCCATGGATAGCAGGAATAAAAGAAGTGAAACAGCTCAGCATGTGAAGAATGCCGCTTCTCCGTATCACAGCTAAGAAAGTGGAAGTGCATTATTCCAAGACCGCGGGCGTAATGAAAGTGGACTTCCTGTCACTGCTGCGTTGTCCAGAGCAGATACTGTTTAGGAGCCATGAACAATAACAGGAAGTGAGGTCGTTCGCGATACGAAAGGGTGGATGATTTGTAACTGCATTCCATTTGCTGCCATTGACTTGGCACAAGTTCTCTGCCCCACAAAGGTAACATGCAGGGATTGGGTCATGGCGAGAATATTCCATTCTTAGGATACATCATGATTCACTCGCTCGCAAGATTATGCATGGATGCACAAAACCCAATAAATGTGCCTTTAAATAGACGGAGGCCTCGTCCACATGCATCAGGATGTTTTTAAAAATGTGTTTTTTGTTTTTTTTTAATTGCAAAAATACCTTTAATGTTATCTTTTGTTATCTACTGTCTTAAGAGGTTGGTTACATTTCATGTTTTTTTTAATCTTCCCCCTTGTTTGCATTTTATTTAGTTTATTTGTTTTTTCTCATCATCTTTATATTTGTTTGTGTATGTATATTTGTGTCCATATCTTCTTTTATGAATAATACATTATACAAATAAATATTAAGTGTAAATAGTCCTCCTAAGAGTGGTGGCAGGCCCAAATGCTTTTTTATTCACAAATAAAACATCTACATGCTTGACAGTTTAGGTATGATTTGGGAGTTTACTTTTGCTTTAAAAATGTAATAAAAAAATTTGTGGTCCTCACAAATATACATCTACAAGAACACACACACACACACACACACACACACACACACACTACTAAATAGTAGTGCCTGGAGCAATGGGTGGGCAGCCTTATCCGTCGTGCCTGAGGAGCAGCTGGGGGTAGCTATCTTCCTCAAGGCCTCTTCAGTCATGTCCTGTAGGTCCAAGGCAACCTAGCAGTCACAAGGCTGGTCACAAGGCCTTCTGGTTACGAGACCGGTTCCCCAGCCTCCTGCATCCTTCAGGGATGCAGTGGTATCTCAGAGCTTGAAGGTCAAACACATTTGGCGGTGGTTTGTGGTCTTGCTCTACACGGATTGATGCCGAATCTTTACACCGTATCATGTACGGTAGATGTGAAGGACCTCAGTGCTTTACACTGTGCGTTGAGAAATGTTTTCTTTGAGCTGTTTGATGATTCTCTTTTAAGTTCTGTTCCAAGGGTTAGGGTTTAGCTCCAACCCTTATCTAACACACCTGATACAGCTGACCAAGGTTTTCAGGGGCTTCTAACTATATGAACCAGGTGGGTTGGGCCTAAACTCTCCAGGGTGGTAGATCTCCAGGACCAGGATTGAGCACACTTTATATAAGCTACAAGAACAGCAAAAACAAAGAGAGTACTTGTAATTATATCCATGTATTTAGCCTTCAGCCGTTTAGCCACACCCATTCAGACTATAAGGAGTGTTTTAAAGAAACATGAAATATATTGAGAAAAATCGAGCTGCAGCCAAGGGCGTTCCTGGTTGGGGCATTGCTGTACAAGAAGTAACAACCCCCAACCAATACAGCTTGAACAGAACTGCTCCCAACAGGCCAATATCGAGTTTAGTAGTGATGCGAGAGAATATGTCAGGAGATTTTAACAGAGAAGGATGTGTTTTAGATTTGATGATTAAGCAGTTACTGTAGTGTTTTACTGTCAAACATGTTAAAACAGTGTTTGGACATGGCAACACACAAGTCTCTTTACTAGTTGCTTCACTGTAGATTACATAAGATTACATTACACTAGTGCCACCTACTGTTCTAAAAACTATATAACAAATACATCAGTTACTTTGTTTTATAATTCGATAAAAAAAACAGTAACGCTCTAAGAACAGATACACCCCCGGCTGCAGACCAACGATATTGGGGCAGTCATCACCTGAAGGTTAGGGATCCAGTCTTGTGATCGGAAGGTCGCCGGTTCGATTCCCGGGACCTGCAGGCCACGACCTAACCCCAAACTGCTCCCCGGGTGCCGTAGATAGGCCTGCCCACTGCTCCAGGCAAGTGTGCTCGCTCCTCCTAGTGTGTGTTCACTAGTGCGTGTATATGTGAGTGTTTCACTGCACGGATGGGTTAAATGCGGAAATCAATTTCCGCTGTGTGCAAACACGTGGCTATTTCTAGTTCTAAATTCTAAAATATTAAAAAAATTATCTATTGGCTCTTTCGTTATTTACTGATTTTTGTTAGGCAGCTGAGATCAGGCGAGCTCTAATGATACTAAATGACAGCTGTGATCACCAGGACACACCACCTCCTGTGTTCTGTTGCTTACCTGATCTATTGGAGACTCATTATTTTGGAAATAAACTCATCCTCGACTCTGGCACCTGGATACATTCAGAAACATACTTTGTAATGCTTTGTTGCCTTGCTGGATGCGTCTCTGCTTGAAATTGCATTATTTTTCCAGCACCAGGTTTACAGGTCTAAAAATATGCCACCTTCGTTGACTCTGACTAGGAAATGTATAATTCAGGGAATCCGCAGCGTAATTAAATCTTAATCAGGTTTGGTTCCTGTCATAGTGGGGGACTGGCGAAAATAACCAGTGCTGAATTAACGCCCACTGATTTCAAGTGAATCTGATCCAGTGCTGTAGCAAAAGCTCAGCAGCTGATTTTCAAATTATCATAATTATTATTTATTTATTTATTTTATTTTTGGGAATGCAATTGAACAGGTTCCGGTTGTGACGGTGTAGTGCCTCGTGTTTGAGTTAATGCCTGATGGTTTTGTCCAGATTTTTCATTTTACATGTCCAGTTTCTTTACAGACTCTCCTAGTTAAAGGGCAGTTCCACCAATTTTTAAAATTTTTTTCATAGTTTAGTGATTGAAATGCAGAAAATTCTCAGAATGCTTGGGTGTAAAATGGCTGATGGTAGAGATTCTCATCAAGTTATCTTTACAGTGGTGGTGATAGTAACCAGGGGTCACCATCTGTCACCACCACTGAACAGTTTTCTCTCAGAACGGAGCTTTTCACACCAAACCAAGCTGTGTTTACGTTCAAAATTGATGTGTCTGTTTGGAAGATCCTTTAGGGAAGTGGTTTCTCTCTGGCCACCGTTTTTGTTTTTTATAATTTATTATATGTGGGTGTTAAGTTTGTCATGTTTGCGTTTCGCATAAGAGCTCCCTTTAGAGTGCAGGAGTACTAATCAGTCCCTCTCCATTTTGTGGGTATTAACGCTTTGGGCCGACTCCGTATTTCTTATCCCTTTCCTACCGTGTCTCCTCGGCTTTGTGCTGACAGTGAGGCATAGCTTGCATCTTTAACTAACTGGAAAATGTGTTGACTCCGCTAGTTTCTAAAGCCTCTGCTTGGCGGATTCTCTGCTCTCTGGTGTAATCCATGGTAGCACTTGTCCTTATATGTGACCAGCATTCTCTAATATCCACTTTGTCAATGACGCATTGTCCACGACAGTGTGTAGGAGTCAGCCACAGCCCTGTGTGGAGGTCATCAGATGAGCTCAGAGCTTCGCATCATCCACCGTTCGCCTTTTTTTAATTAATTAATTTAATTATTTTTTTCAGTACTAGTCATGACCAGTTTGCTTCTGTGCTGTCACACGGTCATTCTTAACCTTGGCAGGAAAGCCAGCTAAAAACTGGTTGATAATTAATCATATTTATAAAAACACCCAAATAATGGCGTAGAAAATGCTGTGACTGTGCAGCATAAACAAGCCTCTTGCTGTGGTGTTCTGGGTGGTTGCCAAGGGCTGTTATGGTGATGACTTGTTGCTGGTATGTGGTTGTTTTGGTATCTCAGTCGGGTGCTAGATGGTTGATATGGTGTTCAGAGTGAACTGTTAGGATGTTGCTAAGGCACGTGCTATAGTATCTTAGGTGGCTGCTGTGGTGTTGATATGCATTGCTGTAGTATTATTTTAGCTGATTGATTTCAGGTTGTTAGGCAGGTGATAAGTCGTTGCTATAATAATAAAAGTGCTATGGCATGTATCCAGTGTTTTTAAATTGTTCTCTGATGTTCTACATGCAATGTTTGTGACTTTGGGCGCCCAGACGCAGTTTCAGACGTCCCATTTTCAACCCTAGGTTTAATCCTAGAATGAAACAAGCTGTTTTTTCTTTTTTGGTGAGCTCATAAATAAATAATTTGAAGAGCTCTGCTCTGATTGGTTGGTTGGTGTGTGTGTGTGTGTGTAGGAGGTACTGTAACCAAGAACAAATTCCTTGTATGTGTGAGCATAGTTGGCCAATAAAGTATGATTTTGATTCTCAGCCATTGTAATGGCTTTAATATTTTCCAAAGTTTGGGAACCCGTCCAGACAGAAATGTGCAGCGCAAACTACAAACAGGGTCTCGGGGGGGCAAAAATTTTTCAGTTCTAAACATTTGATTAAGAAGCAAACACTACAATCCAGGTGGCCCCACAGTTGATCAATTGTGTTGGGGAATTAGTGGGTCCAGTGTAGTACTTCGAAGTAGCCCTTCCAACCAATGTGGGACGTTTGTAGCCGTGTGACATGTCTCATTGACTTGCTGGAAGATCCCATCCGCCCCAGGGAAGACAATCAGCATGTATGGTGTACGTGATCTGCAGGGATGGATTCAAACCTGAACTGGTTGAGAGTGCCTTTCACCGATTGAGTGGGTCCAGAGACTACATTGAAAACATTCCCCAGACCAATTTCTATTTATATGCTGTGTAATTGCAAAAAAGTTGTTTTCAATATCTGTTATAAACATCCATGATGATGATCCTGTGTTCTATGAAAAGGGAGGATGGTTAGCGAGCCAAAACAACCTAGTCTTTCTTAAAGGGGAAACCCAAGAAGTAAGATTAGACAGTTAGCTAGATACGTCTATAGCTTTGGAAGCCAAGTTTGAAATGATGAAACAGTAAAGTCAATGGTGATGTTATTCACTGCTTCGCCCCTTTCCCCTCATAAACGCAGCCTTGTTGTGGGCTGTTTTACCCCTCACTCTGACTGAGGGGGCAAATTCAGCTGGAATGTGATGTCAGTGCATACCTTTTTTATATAGTGAGTAACATCAGCAGCTATAGAACACTGAAAAACTGCATGGATCATAAAATATTAGACCAATTACAGAGAGTCGGTAATTGACAGCATGTGAATAGCAACTGCATAAACTGCATAGCAACATGGAAGTAGCTATATTGATGTCTTTTTTTTTTGTTTTCCTGAGACCTGTGAAAAGACCACACCAAAACATTTGCTCCACAGTTGGAGAACTATTGTGGTAGAGATAGGAACCAAGCGTTGTGATGTCTAGCAGTCAAATGTAGCCATGATGTAACCTCATCATCGTATCATCCACCACTACAAGCAGTAGGAATGCAGAAGAATCCACAGGGACCTCTTTGCTGAGTTCCTCTTTTCTGTTTCAGGTTTGGGCATCCAGCGTGTGTGAGACCGGGTGAGGCGAGAGCTAGAACTGGATCCTGTTTATGTATTTCTGTGGTGTTGCTGAAGAGGACCTCTGTGCAGGTGAGAACCAGGATCATCGATCTGTGTACTTCTAATGGTGTTGCTGCCTTGAAGTTATTTTAAGATAGTGGGGAATCCTCATGACATCACTGTGTGCAGTAAACCTTTCCAGCAGCACCTTTTCTTGGTACCTCAGTGAAGTCTTTGATGCCTGTTTTCCTTTCCTCATGGAAACGCTGATATCTTTCCGAAGAGTGATACCGAACGTAGGGCCACAGCGATCCCTGCCGCAGTGTATTCACGTCACCGATATAACCACAAATGCAGCTCTCGAGATTACATAACCTCCTAAATCACAGTTATTTGATGTAATCCCAATTATTAAAGTTTTTCAGAACTACAGTGATCATTTACATTTGTTAGATTTCTCGAACAAGCAGGATGTGAGTTGGGTATGTTGGGTTGAGGCAAATACTCTACACAGTTGTAAACATTTGTAAGTATTTGGGTGCATGCACAACTAGTTTCATGTACATAGTATACATAGCAGTGGGCCCATCACATTTACAGTTCTCAGCTCAGTTTCTGTTAGCAGGTTGTTTTGTTTCCTGTTGAACTTAAACAAATGTTGCAGTCCAGCTTTAGAGCAATTTGCTTTGTGCCTCAGCCATACCTGGGATTTCACCAATGTCCGAACAAACACATGTAAATGTGGATTCAGTCAGTCTGAGAGATAGAGGGTACCCATTAGAGATCGACCGATATGGGTTTTTCTATAGCTGATGCCGATGACAATGTTTAGAGGTCAGGGTCGGCCGATGGCTGTTATGTGCTGCCAATTTTTCTGGTCGTTTTTTAGGGCCACTTTTTTTTTCACTTTATTTGCTGCTAAAATTTTACACCAATAACAAGTAGATGCACAACATTTCTGAACTTAACATTTATTGAACACTGACTTAAGATAAACTAAATATTTTTATCTGCTCACCAAAAAATACAGTGTGACCACATTACTGCTGAAAGAGTGTAACATACATCTGTTCATACCCAAAACTAACCAGTAATTAAGAGGTGCGTTGAAAGATACTTCCACACAGCAGACATGTTTGCTGCAGTTACAGAGAGTTCCTTACTTAACGGTCTGGTTTTTATTAGAGATGGAAGGATCGATCGACTTTGTATCAGTATCGTCCGATTTTTAATCAAAATATGTGATCGGTGATCAGCCGATATTTCAATTTAGCCGATCCCGAGAGCCAATCAATGGCGTTAAACAAATAAGCTTAATTTCTGTATTTCCAGCTAGCGTTTCATTGAAACCCCTTCCGACCAGGTCCTTGCAATTCCTATCTGAACCACTAGATGGAAACACATACCCTTTCATTTTCCACAGACTGACTAAAGCGGCACGCCTCGTGAGAACAGTATGTTCACGGCAAGTTTATTTGATTTACTTTGTTTATTTACTGTTAATTTAGTTAAAAATATTACACTGTTGGTAATAAACCAGTTTAGACCATGTTTCATGACTTGCTTTCGCTAATAACTGTCGTGTCTAATAGCCCCGCCCTCTATCGGTATCGGCTATCGGCCGATCGGGCTGAAAGGTGATCGGCGATCGGAATCGGCCTCAAAAACGCTGATCGGTCCATCTCTATTAAAATATATAACGGTCGATCTCTAGTACCCATCACTTTGCTGATACTCATGCTCAAAGGTGGTGCTGTACCCTCCTGCCATTTCCTTTGGATTAACAAATATAAGACTTATACTGGATAATTCAATCAGAAGCTGTGTTCATTAAACAGGAGAAGACATTTCAGTCTTAATGGCAGTTGTTTACATGATCATTTTTTGAAGCCAAGTACTGAACATGCGTTTTCCCTACTAACAGCTTCCTTTGTCTTTCACAGGTTCGCACTGCACTCGACAGAGTGGAGCTTCCTGACCCATGGAGAATTACTTCCAGGCTGAGGCCTTTAACCTGGATAAGGTGCTGGATGAGTTTGAGCAGAACGAAGGTCCGTGACCTCTGTTACTTAATTACGTCTTGCAGGAGAAAGTAGTTAAGGATTTACCGGGCCGGCTTAGACAGTTCAGACAAGAGCAGTGGTTGAATATTTGAGCACAAGCTGCTATCACAGCGCTGCTTCTCCGAGGGCTTGCAAACCAACTCAAGTGGCGAGTGAATTAGAGTAGAATAAACACGCTGCAAAACTGCTTCTGAACAGATGGAAGAGCTGGTTATGTTTAGCTTCATAAAGCGTGGCTTGCACAAGCAGATATCTGCTGCGGGTGGAAGCAGCCTGCGGTCTAAATGGGGCTAATTGAATTAGCATTTCCCACAGGACTCCTGACTCTGTCTGTTTTTCTTGGAGATTTTAATTGGTGTCACATAGCCAAGTACATGTAATTTACCAGGTTAAGGTTAATTTGTGTTTGTGTGCAATACGGAGAGGCTGTTGTCTGACGGTTTTGATAGCAACCTTTAGTTTAAGCCAACGTCAGCCCGTTCTACATGATGATCTGTGTTTGATTTCAGGTTCGCTTGCTGGTTAGAAGTAAACATATATGGGCTCCTTTGTCTTGCATGTCAAAACTCTGGAAGCTTTATTGCAGAGGAGATTTCTTAAGGATACATAGCACCTACGTAGGACCTTCATGTTAAGTGACTAGAACCTACAGAAACATTTTCTAAAGGCCTATTCCAAGATCTGTTTGGCAAACATGAAATCTTATTATTCACAGCATTATTTCATAGTGCTCACTTGGCTTCAGCATGCCATGGAAAACTGTGTCATAGTGAAATGCTGAAATACAAAGTCAATGGTCTTTGTGTGGTTTATACATGGGATCACCCCTCAAACTGTCCCACAAAGCACCCTGAATGTTGGATGATGTCAGTTGTCATGAAGTTGGTGTCATGTGAGTACAATGCAGTACTGTGCAAAAGTCCAAAAAATAAGAACACCCAGTCAAAATGGTTTATTCTTTTTTTCAGCGCCAGGGAACGAAAAAATAACGATTAAATGCATCACATTTTCTAAATTTAGTGTCCACTCTTTACCTTTTATTACAGCTTCCTTTCTTTTCAGGAAGCTCACTTTTAGAAATCTGCAGGAATATGTTTCCACACCTTCAAAGTTAAGGCTTGTGTGGGTTACATTATCTTATTTCCACAATCAAAGTAATCACCAACACTGTCAGTAATGGAAGCCTGAAATTTTGCTTATCTGATGGTGATGGTTGTGGTGCTCTCCCAGGTCTTGCATGGTTGTTAGAAGTTCCCTTTGTTCTGTATCTTTTAACTAGAGATGGAAAGATCGATCGGCTATGTATTAGTATCGGTTGATTTTTAATCAAAATATGTGATCGGTGATCGGACAATATTTCTCCAATTTTGCCGATTCTGAGAGCCGAATGATAGCGTTAAACTAATTAGCCTAATTTCTGTATTTTCAGCTAGCGTTTTGTTGAAACCCCCTCCGGCCAGGTCCTTGCAATTCCTATCGATAGCCGATACCGATCGAGGACGGGGCTATATGTCACGGCAGGGCTACATGTAGTCATTACATATGGTCTAAACTGGTTTATTACCATTTTTAACGAGCTCATATGAAACAGTATAATGCTTGTAACTAAATTAGAAGTAGGTCTATGTGGGAGTAAAGCGCTTGACACAGCTCCGGAAGAGCCACATCTGAAAAGTATCTCTACTAGGAACAGCAGAGCGTAGATCCAGCTGGAATATTAAGCTGCAGAATGAACGTCTTCTACAGCCGAGAAGAGCTGCTTATCTAGAACTATGAACTCAATCACTCTGGCTGTGGTTCCTTTAGCTCTCTGGCTGTTGCTGTACTGTTCGTACCAGTCAGATCTGGTCTCGCGAAGCCGCTGCTTTAGTCAGTCTGTGGAAAATTAAAGGGTATGTGTTTCCACCTAGCGATTCAGATAGGAATTGCAGGGAGCTGGCCCGAGAGGGTTTCACGCAGGGCTCCTCTTCCTGGATGAATTGCTAGCTGGAAATACAGAAATTAGGTCATTTGTTTAACGGCATCGCTGATCACATATTTTGATTAAAAATCGGCCGATACCAATACATAACCAATGGATCCTTCCATCTCTATTTAAAATATTATGGTAATAATCCAGTTTCGATCATGTCTCATGACTCGCTTGCGCCAATAACTACATGTAGCCCTGCCGCGGCATATAGCCCTGCCCTCGATCAGTATCTGCTCTCGGAATTGGCCTCAAAAATGCTGGTCGGTCCATCTCTACTTTTAACCATTGTTTATACTCTCAAAAATAAGTCGGGACAAATGAATAACTTGGCTGATTTGTCTAGAAAAGAGTTTAACTTGAGGTCTTCTCTGACGTTTGCGCTGAACTGTATGCCTTATTGTCACAAGAAAGAGAAATGCTGGATGATTAATTCTCTGCTCGAAAACACAAAGAAAGCCACGTCACCACTCTTAGCATTTCTATTGAAAACTGGAATGAAACTGTGGCCTATTTGACATTGATCTTTGAAGATTAAGAAGGGTTACTTAAAACTATCAGACAGCAAAGAGAGAGGGAAAAGATGTTTGTGTGCATGATTGTCTGCACAGACACATGCCTGTCTTAGTTAGAAAGAAAGAGATTTAAGTTACGGTGGGAAAGCCTGCCCCTACATTCCAAGGCATTCATGTGTCAGCTTGAAAGATGGATCCCAAGGCGAGGGCTTAAATTGGCCCACTTCTGGAAAAAAAATTCCCAATCTGTTCTGACCTCGTTTCCTAATTTATCTGCCATTTCTCTCATTCTTCTCACCCATCTCCGGAAGCACATTTTCTTCCTTGTACTAACGGGACTTTCATTTTTGGTGTCACTTCCAGATGAAACGGACACCCCCACTCTTTCGGATGCTAAGTGGACCCAGATTCTCGCCCCGCCGACTCACCTCCTGTCACTGAACCCTGCTTTGACCCACGCTGACCTCAGCCCACGAGATAGCCCTATTAACTTCAAGCCTCTGTTGGAGCCTCCGAGCTCTGGCAGCTCCTCTCTGGCGGAGGTCACTGGGCCAGATGTGAAGCAAGGTCCTGGGCTTCCGCCAGAGGTTTGGAATGAAGAACGGCCAGCAGATGTCCACAGTCCCCCTTTACTTCAGCCCAACATTGGCAAGCTGGTAAGTGCTGATGGCCAAGCTTTAGAGTCTCACGCTTTCACCCGGACGACGCTCGAGAACGGGTGTCCATGTGTCCCAAATTGCAACGGACTTACCGAGGTTCCCCAGCTCAGTGATGTCCCGGGTCCACCAGTCACAGATCCGCCCAGCCCTCTGGGATTGGATCCTGGTACCTGTAGGGTTCAGCAGGATGATCTTGCTGAGGGGAACAGTGCCTGTTTCAATGATGCTCATTTCTCCTTTCCTGCGGAAAGACTTCAGGAGCTGGGATTGAAGAATGGTGCCTCACCGGCTGAAATGGAGATCATAGGGGCAAGCAAAGTTGAAGATTGTTTATCTGTTGGCATCCTGGAAGCCGCAAGAGGGGAATGCACTGTTGGGCTTCCAGAAGGTAGCCACTCTGAGGCAGTTTTGCAAGAGACAGGTAATGGCACTCAGGAACTGGTTGCAGGCCAAGAGTGCCCAGTGGGTGCCTTTCAGAATGGTAACATGTTCAAGTCAGAAATTGAGGAGAAGGACAGCTGGGATGTGCATCAGAAAGGAAAAGTATTGAAGGATCCAGAGGATTCTTCTGTAATTGAATCACCACAGACCGAGCCATCTGAACCTAATGGTGTGGTAGAAGGACATGATTCAGAAATACCTACGCTGCACCCAGCCCCGTCCAAGGAGGACTCAGTCACCGAAGAGAAGGAGATGGAGGAAAGCAAGCAGGAATGCTGCGAACCTGGCCGAGGGTCAGAGATCAGCGGTGGAGGAAGCAAACTGAACAACAGTCGTCTACAACTTGTCAGCGTTCCCTATGGTGGCGCAAGGCCCAAGCAACCTGTTGGCCTGAAATTGCAGATACCCCGGCCTCTCTCGGGACAACTCCAAAACGAGCTCGGCTCCACTGGCAGGAACAAGAACCTGGAGTCCCAGTGCAGGGCAGGTGGCATTGAATCTTCTTGCGGAGGTATGGACTCAGGAGCTGGGAGGATGAATGGAGAAAGTGTTGAAAGTTCCTCAGGCTTGCACATTCCCTCAGAGAACCCAGACAATGATCTCCAGGCAGGCCAGCAGGGAGCTCTCTCTAGGAAGCCCTTCAACTCCCTCGGGGAAGTGGCTCCTGTTTGGGTGCCGGACTCTCAAGCGCCCATCTGCATGAAATGTGAGGTCAAGTTCACCTTCACCAAGAGAAGACACCACTGCCGGGCCTGCGGCAAGGTAAGACCTTCCATCTGTGCTTGCATGACATCATTGCATTAACCCTAAGAGGTGTATATTATTCTATTACACTTCCTGTTTGTTTAGTTAGCTATTTAAGAGATTATACTTACGTTTGGCTTGAGGGTGTTAATGGGACCGTGTACAACAACGTATTTACTCTTACTCTAAAATACGGCCTCTTGTTTGAAACAAGCACAAATTTGGTATTGAATGTGACCTTCCTACACAATTGAGAAATAATTACAAAAAAAAAATATTTACACAAAATAAAAATCTAATAAAATAAAATGTGACCCAGAGTAAATCCTCATGGGTAGTCTGGAGGGTTGTAACTGAATGTACGGATGCATACCATAATCTATTTTTTAGTTTAATATGCTACAGTGTCTTGACTTGTGGGTTTTTTTTTTTTTTGGTTTTTTTTTTTTTGGATACAGCAAAAATAGAGTGACTGAAATTATTTAAATGTTACTAAAGTTTCCCTTTCAGTTTATTAGAGTGTTAAACTATATAAAAGTATAATATTTGACACAAATTTTGCTTTATAAAGTCCTGATCTATTTCTCTAGCCACTGGACAGTGTAGTAGTTACAATATGATGTTGCAATACAATTTGATTTGAAATCATTTATTCTAATTAAATCACATAGTACTATGCCTAGTTTTGGAGGTAATGCGGTACTGTTACGCCTGTACACTGTAATGTTACTTTTTCCTGTACTGACTTGTGTTTCTGATCTCATTTTTACTTCAGTTACTGGTATGTTGAGTTGAACAATGTTAATTTTGTACAGTGTGTTTAAAATCTAAATGACCTGTATAGATTATCTGTGCCTATGCTTGTATGTGATTTGCTTGTGCATGTGCTACTTGCCCAGGCTGACTGTGTGACCCTCATTGTGTATGTGAGCAATGCAGCACGAGAGGGAAAGCTCCTTAATCTGTTAAATCGTCTTATTGTGATATGATACTGATTGATAAAGATATCTGTACTGAAGAATCTCACCCAAGCATAGCACTCTCATTTACAAACATAAAGGGCTGTTTCTACTGGTTAGTTAGTTAGTTAGGTTTTCATATAGTAGTAAAATAGCATTAATGTAATATTATATAATAAAATGTAAGTGAAGCATAACTGGTTGTCTCGTTGAAAAGCAGGGTCTGAAGTGCTGACAAGCATGTTGGGTTTCCAGCTGTGTGATTTCCAAGCTTCCCAAAGCAAAGCCTGACTTGGGAGTCCCTCAACTAAACCATTTATCTTTGTTTTGCGCCAAAGGAACATTAAACACCTGTATACCCCAATCATCTGCAGTTAAACATCATATAGACCCAAGATAGGGTGGATTTGTGTGTGTGTGTGTGTGTGTGTGTATATATATATATATATATATATATATATATATATATAGATAGATAGATAGATAGATAGATAGATAGATAGATAGATAGATAGATATATATAGATAGATATTATTAAAATTTCATATTAAATATGTTAGCATGTTGCCTATGACATCCATGTTTTAACATATTAAACACTGTAGGAGAAAAGAATGTGAAGAATGTATAGGTAAACTGCTGGATGGTTTAGGACTTCTGAAACTGTCAGAATGATTGTGGTGGGGGGCTGAGGGTCTGCTGATACTGCGCTTTAAAATAGCCTCTGTGCTGTCAAAGTCATGCTGTAATTTCCCCTGGCGATAAACAAACTGCGGCTAGCTGTGTCAGGGATGCCGGTAGAGACAATAGGCGGGCAAAAAGTGAAAATGAAATGGAGACAAAGGTGCGTAGCGCTCTCTCCAGCGACTGACAGCGCTGCCATCTATGTTAAAGGGCAGCGTGCCGGGCTGGTTTAGATATTACTTCTGTTGATTGTTTTGTGCAGACCTTATCTTGGCATTCATGCCGTCTGTGCTCTTCACCGTCCAGCAGGACCGATCCCAATCGTAGCTGATCAGTCAAGTCATGTTTCGTTTGCTTCTTTAATGTTAACGCTGGAGCTATGAGGCTACTGTATCTGCTAAGTAAAGGATGCTTAGTGGCGTATTAATTAGCACCAAGTGCTTGTTTGAAAGCATGTGAGGCTTTTTCAGTAAGCTTGGTAGGTAATAAGTAACATGTTTTAATTTATTTTTACTCAGAAAATCCTTTCTCCACAGAGTATGTGCAGTTTAATGCACCTGTGTTGATGATTTGCTGAATTGGGAGAATGTTGGGAGAAATGTCAGGCCTGTGCCTTTCCACAATATGTTAAACCCAGCAAACCAATAAATACGAATTGTATTTATAGAAATATGACCGAACTTATGTGTATGTTTAGAATGATAAGCTAGAAGACTAGAGATGTAGAACATAATGATGGTTATTTATATGAATAATTATCTTTATATAATAATGATGATGATAATAATAATAATAATAATAATATTATTATATATTATAATCAAACTTTAAATGTAATAGATCAGTGTTTTTACACTAAAAAAAAAAGTTTTTACTTGGGGTTACTTTAGGTTCCAGGCTGATGGTGGTTTATTTTGTTGTTCTTAGTCATAGTCAATAAGTAGCATGAGGGTGCACTGCTAGCACGAGCATTAGCAAACCTAGATTGTTATTTTACTATAAAAGTGTTTTTTGTTAATTAGATTAACAAAATGGTAATATATTGTCTTGCTTACAGTATAGTGTAGTTTTGTGAGATTGCCAGGTTGCTAATAAACACCTTAACAGTTCACAGGATTCCTGATAATAAATAAAACATCTAAAACTGGATAGTGGGAGGCATTTGCTAGGAGATGCTGATACTGACACCTGTTTCAGGGACAATGAATGTGAATGTGCTGGTGTTAATGGTCGAGTGTTTGTGTGTGCAGGTGTTCTGTGCTGCGTGTTGTAGTCTGAAGTGCAGGCTCATGTACATGGACAGGAAAGAGGCGCGGGTCTGTGTGACCTGTCATCACGCTCTAATGAACGGTGAGTGATTTAAAGAGCTTGGTGGATTGTTGTTAAACCCACAGAGATCATCAAATAGATCTGTAGTTCTCGATACACAGCAGGTGGTTTTTTTTTTTGGTTTTTTTTTTAATGCTTGTTCTGACGAAACAAAATTGTGATGCAGTCATGATGCCATATTTGCTATATAAGTGTGTTCTCTGTAGAGGATGGGCTTTGTCTTTTCTAGGTTGGGTATTGGAGCAACGTGTCATAACTATACTTAGTCTTAGTTTGAGCTTAATCTTTTTATCTTTGCAGACCTGTCATTGGGTCGAGACGTATGACACACTCATGTACATTAATAATGTAGGTTCACACAGAAAATTATCCTTCCTGAGCTGGTGTGAGGGGCAGACCTGGCTAGGATGAGGGAGGTGGGCAGTCGGGCTATATACAATAATTCTATTCTGCTTGTCCTGAACAATCAATATGACATCAGGAAGCTATAAATACAAATTTAAGATACTGCTATATATGCTATACACTGTTATATGTTAGGAGGTTTGGGGTGCCATTGGTGAACTGATGTGTTTTATGGAACAGTAGTAGTAGTAGTAGTAATAATAGTAATAATATTAAACAGAACATTTGTTATAAATAAATACATCTGCATATCTACAGAAACAAGTTTACACATCCTCTGTAGGGAACACACTTCTTCACAGTTGCACAATTACTGTTTATATATATATATATATATATATATATATATATATATATATATATATATATATATATATATATATATAGGTAGGTAGGTATGCATTTAGGTATGTATGTATGTAGGTAGGTATGTAGGTAGTTAGGTAGGTAGGTATATATGTATGTATGTACTTATGTAGGTAGGTAGGTATATATGTATGTATGTACATATGTAGGTAGGTATGTATGCATGTAGGTAGGTATGTAGGTAGTTAGGTATGTATGCATGTAGGTAGGTATATAGGTATGTATGTACATATGTAGGTATGTATATAGGTATGTATGTATGTAGGTACATACTTTCCCCAATATCCTAAACCCAGCTCTGTTCTTTCCCCTCAGCTCAGTCATGGGAGAATTTAGTCAGCAGCTCTAATCAGAGCCCGAACCCCAATAACCCAGCGGAGTACTGCTCCACCATCCCACCCCTGCAGCAGGCACAGGCGTCCGGCACCCTTAGCTCCCCACCACCAACGGTCATGGTGCCCGTTGGCGTCCTCAAACAGCCTGGAACAGAAGGTAATGCGGAGTTTAGATATTTATTGGGTCTATGACAGAATAGTGAGCATTTACACTCTCTACATATTTGACTTACAGAGAATAAAAGGTAGCAATCAGTAGTTAGTGTGTGGATGTCTTTTGCATGCTGGGTGTTGTCTTTATAAGCATTTTTGATTACGCTGATCCTGTGAAAGTGTCGTCTGTGTGGCTAACAGTGCTTTAAACCTGTTAAAGGCAAAACAGATTTACATATTGTTTCCATTCTAACCAACACATAATAGATTTCTTTAATTATTAGAAACTTTAGTGTGAAGTGTTGCTTTACTTTGTATTGTCAGTATTAAGTAGAAGCATTCAGTGTCTTGAATCTGCTTGGATAGCACTAAACTTGATTTCCACTGATTACCTGCTCACATGTTTTAAATCATTTTGATTATATGCTCTATGTCAGGGGTGTCCAAAGCCCGGCCTGCAGGATAAATTTTTAGTTGGCCCGCGGCATTACTCATAAGAGTACATTATTGGAGGCCTGCCTGTACATTGCAATTCTTCCTTTCACCTGACGGTGGAAGGAGAAGTCAACACTGAGAACCGGCGAAGTCTTTTTATACTGAGAGACTATTGCGATGATGAAGGAAGTAAATATAAAAAGACATTATGAAACAAAGCGTGGACAGTATAGTAAATGCTCAGGAAACCTGGTCTCACAGCAGCAACTGTTCTTCAGAGCATGTGGGACACAGGAGAACATGACCAGAGCGAGTTATGAGGTGGCTATGCTAATGGCCAAG
This sequence comes from Megaleporinus macrocephalus, assembly GCA_021613375.1. NCBI lineage: Eukaryota > Metazoa > Chordata > Actinopteri > Characiformes > Anostomidae > Megaleporinus > Megaleporinus macrocephalus. Next base: position 29,733,406 of record CM038723.1, read on the forward strand.
CAGTGTGCGTCCGAAATCGCCTACGAGTCAGTAGGTACTAGATTAGAGTCAGTACGTTCTGCTCCAGCGGTAGACTAGTGGAGCAGTTTCAGTAGGTGAGTTTTAGTAGCCACACAAGCTCAGACGTACTATGTCCACCATATTGCCAGCATCCTGTTATGCAAAACGTTAGACCACCACCGTAAAAGTCCTGCTATTCATTTAAAAGCCCTGTTTACTGACAGATTTAGATACTTTTAGTGACACTGATCTGCGTTTTTGTCTGAATATGTAGTCAGACGGTGTCGAGCTGTAGCTTAGAGAAGATGAAACAGGAGGAATGTAGTCATTGTTTATCTCAGCAGTAGCGCTAACTTCTGTAGCGGCGGTTCACTAGCCGTAGCTATGTACACTTAGCCGACGTTCCGCTTTTCACCGTTTTTTTTCCTCCACTTTGAATTCATCCGCGGCTCCAGGTGAATCTTGGGATAGCGCAGTGTGCTGTCAAAATGGCTGCTGATTCAGTCAGTAATCCGGGTAACGTTCACCTACTACTCTATGCCTACTAAGTATTCGGACATACTAGCCGCGCTCGCCTACCGATTTCACTACTGAGTAGTAGGCAAGTAGGCGATTTCGGACGCACCCTGTGACACTGAGGTGTTTAAATAGTCCTGCAGCACTGCTGTGTCTGATCCACTCACACCAGCACAACACACACCACCACCACGTCAGCATCACTAAAGATAAACTGAAGATACTTGGTGCAGAAATGTTGTTTACAGAGTTAAAGTTTGTAGTACGTTGTAACTTAGTTTACTCTGTTTATATTCTGCTTTTTATATTCATTAGTTTAATAATTATACATTATTCTGCACATTTGTGTTTGTTCATATTTTGAATACAGGGTAATATATTTATAATTAATACTTTTGGAAAGACAGACCGGCTCTTCGGTGTTTTGATATTGTCCAATCTGGCCCCCTTTGAAAAAAGTTTGGCTCTGTCAAGACCAAATTTAGTATCGCCAATAAAGGAACTTTGCAAGAGAAGCACAACAAACTTTCTAACTTGGCTGTCCATCTGTCTGCATGTCTGTTTATCTGTCTGTTGACGTTTCAGTCATTTTTGAATATGGTGAACGATATTATACCCTGAAATATCGTGCCATATCACCCATCCTTAATTATCACATCAGGGTACTACTTTTTACTGTTTTTAGCAACAGAAAAATTCCCTTTACTCATTTACCATTATAAATTTAGTAGAGACAGATTTTATCTGTCCAGTATCACTCACTTTACTTCAGTCCTGGATATATATATATATATATATATATCTCAATCATTGACTTCTGTTACAGTCTGATTAATTCTTGTATTTTTTAATATTTCAGTTAGGGGTGTGCCATATCATATCGTATGCAATAATAAAATGAAATTTTCATTTTGTTGCTGTAGTGTATTATTGAAATATATTTTTTTTAATTCAATGTTTTGTTATATCGCCAAGAGTATCGTTATCACAAAAATACCATGAAATATCATGATATTATTGTAGGGCCATATCGCCCACCCTTATGTCTGTCTATGGTAAACTTGTTTAGGCCGACTGGTGTTAATTTTTTCATCAAAGCTTATGGTGAGTGTTCCTCTGCTAGGCTCTCTGCCTCGTGAGCAGAGAAGAGTGTGGTTTGCTGATGGGATTCTACCCAACGGAGAAACTGCCGACTCTACTAAAGCACCTGCTCCAAACCCCAGCCAATCGCAGCCTCTGACTGTGTCCCAGTACTCCAACAAATCCACAACAGCCAGCACGCATGAGGTGGGCACAAATTCACCTGAAGAAGTAATTCACCCTGCCTGTCAAAAATTGCTTCTGCATCCCCAAAATAGAAGGTCATAAATCAGTTCTGTGTTCAAAGTATTTTCTTTGTGTGAAGAACAGGTTTTGATTAAAGGGCTTAACATTTTAATCAATTAATTTTCTTTCTGCTGTTGAAAGCACATGTTGAAATTCTTAATTCAAGCCTGGTTTAGAGACCTGTGAAGGTTTGAAAGCTGAATGATGAGTGACCTCACAACCAGAGGCATAAAGTGAGTTTGGCCTTTGGCTTTATTCCCACAATAGCTCTAATATTGGCACAAACATGTACATGTGAGATTATTTTTCTCCACATAAACCTGATTAAGATGCACAATTTAAATAAATAACAGAACAATAATAATAGATTTGATTTATATGATTTAGAACTGTTTGCCATTTGTGTTTGGAATTTAACCTCCGCATTGAACCCATATACACACACTAGTAAACATGCACACTATGGGGCAGTGAGCACACAACTTGCCCAGAGCGGTGGGCAGCGCCTGGTGAGCAGTTGGGCTTTGATGCCCTGCTCAAGGGCACTTCTGTCGCGTCCTTTTGTTCCAGAGTTTGTTCGCACTGGCTGCATTCCGGTCACAAGACCGGATTCCTAACCTTCAGCCCACGACGGACGAGTATAGTAGGCACATATGATATGGTTAAATAGGTTATTATTAGAGATGGAGGGATCGATTGGTTATGTATCGGACGATTTTTAATCAAAATATGTGATCGGTGATCGGCCGATATTTCTCCAATTTAGAGCCGATTCCTAGAGCCGATTGATGGTGTTACACAAATGAGCCTAATTTCTGTATTTCCAGCTAGCGTTTCATCTAGGAAGAGGAAAACCCCCCACCTGCAATTCCTATTTGAACCACTAGGTGGAAATACACACCCTTTCATTTTCCACAGACTGACTGAAGCAGCGGCGTCACAAGAACATTTTACGGTATGCGCTGATAGAAAACATCGTCCGTCTGGCTGTGTTTACCGTACGTGACAGACTCTACCGTGCAGACCAGATCTGACCAGTACGAACAGAACAGCAGCAGCAATTCAAGATCTACATGTAATGATTGCAGATTGTCGTTTAAAAAATGACCAGAGTCTGCGTTTATTGACTGCAGTTTTTACTGCATTTATTTAATTAGCTTTTTTATGTTTTAAATTACAGTATTGGGGATATTTGTTTGCTTTACTTTGTTTATTTACTGTTATTATACTGTTTCATATGAGCTTGTTAAAAATGGTAATAAACCAGTTTAGACCATGTTTCATGACTTACTTGCGCTAATAACTACTTGTAGCCAGTGCTTAATTTCAGGTAATTTCCACATTTCTACTTATAACTACTTGTAGCCAGTGCTTAATTTCAGGTAATTTCCATATTTCTACTTATAACTACTTGTAGCCAGTGCTTAATTTCAGGTAATTTCCATATTTCTACTTATAACTACTTGTAGCCAGTGCTTAATTTCAGGTAATTTCCATATTTCTACTTATAACTACTTGTAGCCAGTGCTTAATTTCAGGTAATTTCCATATTTCTACTTATAACTACTTGTAGCCAGTGCTTAATTTCAGGTAATTTCCATATTTCTACTTATCACTACTTGTAGCCAGTGCTTAATTTCAGGTAATTTCCATATTTCTACTTATAACTACTTGTAGCCAGTGCTTAATTTCAGGTAATTTCCACATTTCAACTTATAACTACTTGTAGCCAGTGCTTAATTTCAGGTAATTTCCATATTTCTACTTATAACTACTTGTAGCCAGTGCTTAATTTCAGGTAATTTCCATATTTCTACTTATAACTACTTGTAGCCAGTGCTTAATTTCAGGTAATTTCCATATTTCTACTCATAACTACTTGTAGCCAGTGCTTAATTTCAGGTAATTTCCATATTTCTACTTATAACTACTTGTAGCCAGTGCTTAATTTCAGGTAATTTCCATATTTCTACTTATAACTACTTGTAGCCAGTGCTTAATTTCAGGTAATCTCCATATTTCTACTTATAACTACTTGTAGCCAGTGCTTAATTTCAGGTAATTTCCATATTTCTACTTATAACTACTTGTAGCCAGTGCTTAATTTCAGGTAATTTCCATATTTCTACTTATAACTACTTGTAGCCAGTGCTTAATTTCAGGTAATTTCCATATTTCTACTTATAACTACTTGTAGCCAGTGCTTAATTTCAGGTAATTTCCATATTTCTACTTATCACTACTTGTAGCCAGTGCTTAATTTCAGGTAATTTCCATATTTCTACTTATAACTACTTGTAGCCAGTGCTTAATTTCAGGTAATTTCCACATTTCAACTTATAACTACTTGTAGCCAGTGCTTAATTTCAGGTAATTTCCATATTTCTACTTATAACTACTTGTAGCCAGTGCTTAATTTCAGGTAATTTCCATATTTCTACTTATAACTACTTGTAGCCAGTGCTTAATTTCAGGTAATTTCCATATTTCTACTTATAACTACTTGTAGCCAGTGCTTAATTTCAGGTAATTTCCATATTTCTACTTATAACTACTTGTAGCCAGTGCTTAATTTCAGGTAATCTCCATATTTCTACTTATAACTACTTGTAGCCAGTGCTTAATTTCAGGTAATCTCCATATTTCTACTTATAACTACTTGTAGCCAGTGCTTAATTTCAGGTAATTTCCATATTTCTACTTATAACTACTTGTAGCCAGTGCTTAATTTCAGGTAATTTCCATATTTCAGGTACCTGTGTTCCAGAACTTATTTATGTGGATTCACCACCTCTTTGACGTCTTTTGTTTGTAGGACACCAAAAGCTATTCATCCAGTGGCATCTCTAGGATTTTATGGTTGCAGCTCCTAACTGCAGTCATTAAAGCTAAGATTATTGTATTGTATAGATGCTACTATGTTAGATGAACACTTGAAGCACTGTTGTGTCTATGCGTTCCAGGACCTTTTCCCTCATTGCCACTTGCTGGATCACCCCACCTTTAGTGTTCCATTACCTGATGTTTTACAAATTAAGCACTGCTTGTAGCCTTGTGTGGCATATGGCCCCGCCCTCTATCGGTATTGGCCATCGGCCGATCGTGCTGACAGGTGATCGGCGATCAGAATCAGCCTCAAAAACGCTGATCGGTCCATCTCTACTACTAACTACTTGTAGCCTTGCGTGGCATATGGCCCCGCCCTCTATGGGTATCGGCTGATCGTGCTGACTGGTGATCAAAAACGCTGATTGCTCCATCTCTAGTTATTATTGAAAAGGGCTACATTTGTGGACAGCAGAACATTTTGTGCATTTAATTCAGAATTCAACTGCTGCGTGTCTGCTCACGTGCCCCAATAACATTTTAAAACATGGCTCAGCCAATCAGAGTCTTTAAAAGTGATTCATTGTATAATTATGCATTTGTCCCCTCTCCTCCCACCACAGGTAGCCCATGCCCCCGGAGCTCCGACGGGCAGCCCCGTAGGCAGCTCAATCAGTTTGATCCCGGAGGACGGCCTTCCTCCCATCCTCATCTCCACCGGCGTTAAAGGAGGTACGGGAGGCCACATCTCAGGTGCTTGCCCATCCTCACCATTCAGCTGCCTCCACTGTTCTGCCTGCATGTCTGCATTCGTCTGCACAGTCATCTGCGCACATGTGCTTAGCCGTGGGCGACATGACGATATGATATACGTCACAAAATATTATATCAGCCTAAGCTTGCTTAAATCCCGGAGGAACTGTGTGCATCATAAGAATAGAAGACATCGACTAGGGCTGCACCATGTAGTAACTGATTATTATAGACCTAATGATGTCAGAGGTCTGCTATATGCAAATCAACCAGTCTGTACTGTAGTGACCAATCACAGCTCCAGATGAGTTATGATTTTAATGAATCAAACTCTTTATGTAAACCATCAGAAATAATAAATAATTCCAAATGACAGTAAAGCCCATGTCATATTAATAACTAATAACTTTTTATTATATATATATATATAGCTATACACTGTATATAACTATAGCTCTGTTACATCGATTTGCACTATTTAGTTTAGTTGTAATAGATCAGGGGTATCTAATTAGAATTCAGTAAGGTCCAGTTAGACGAAAAATGTTTTAAGGACAAGGTCCGGACCGTCATTAATCACTAATAGGCGGATCCGGACCCAGACATTGTCCAATACGGACCCAAACTGATAAACTACAGAGAATGATTTAATTTAGTGTTTATTTTAAGCTCCGCCTCTTTTCTTGTCTTTACGGTATACAAGCTTTACGGTGCGGTGAAGTCAGAGACCATTTGCGTGCGCTGTAAGATCACCAAAGGCTCCTCAGCCAATCAGATCTGTGCACATTGAGGCATGCAGTGAGAGATATAAAGCGAGAAGCAGCAGCCGGAGAATATAACAAGAATAACATAAAAACGAAAAAGTCCACATTGAAAACTGACTGTTTAACCAGGAGCGGAATGGACTCGCTCGTCTTGTTTTGGAGAATAGCGCTCTGTAAAACCAACATGTAAATTAGTGAAGCTGAGTTAACAAGAAGACGCACATTTAAACACTATAAACACATATAAACACTATAAGATGCTCTTTTTTCGAAAGCATTCAGTTTTTTTAATGTACCCCTTGTTTTTACTTGAAGTGAGAAAAAAACATTTATTAGAAGTTTATAAATAATTAATTCAGTTCAGCATTAAAACAGTAAATATTAGAAAAGGAAGGATCGATCGGCCATGTATTGGTATCGGCTGAATTTTTTATCAAAATATGTGACAGCAGAGCTAGCACCCGCAGCTAGCACAAAACAGACAACCCAGAACACCATACAGACCAGTACGAACAGTACAGCAGCAGAAACAGCCAGAGAGCTAAAGAACCACAGCCAGAGTGATTGAGTTTATAGTTCTAGATAAGCAGCTCTTCTCGGCTGTAGAAGATGTTCATTCTCCTGCTTAATGTTCCACCTGGATCTACGCTCTGCTGTTCCTAGTAGAAATACTCTTCAGATGTGGCTCTTCTGGAGCTTATCAAGCGGTTTACTCCCACATAGACCAACTTCTAATATAGTTACAAATATTATTCTTTGTCATATGAGCTCGTTAAAAATGGTATATAAATATAATAAACCAGTTTCCACCTTGTTTCATGACTTGCTTGTACTAATAATATGTAGCCCTGCCGTGTCTAATAGCCCCGCCCTCGATCGGTATCGGCTATCGCGCTGAAAGGTGATCAGCAATCGGAATCGGCCTCAAAAACACTGATCGGTCCATTTCTAATATATATAGCTATACACTTCATATTACTATAGCTCTTTTACATCGATTTGCACTATTTAGTTCTGTTGGACTAGATCAGGGATGTTTAATTAGAGTTCAGTAAGGTCCGGTTAGAGGAAATGTCTTCCCGACAAGGTCCGGACCGTCATCATTTCTAACTTGTGTTCTGATTCAGTGGTGTATCCTGTTTACTGAAGTAGCCTAGTATCAGCATCTTATACCATCAGCTCCTGAAACACCAACACATCACACATACCGTTCAGTATATTTCAGTATATTTACTGTTTAAATACTGAACTGAATGAATTATTTATAAAACGTTTTTTCCTCACTCATTCAAGTAAAAACAAGGGCTACGTTAAAAAACAGAATGCTTTTAGAAAAAAAGTGCATCACAGTGTTAAACACGTATCCTCTTATTGACTCAATTTCACATCTTCCCTTCTTGGTTTGGAGCTGCATGTGGGAAGAATAAACATATATGTCTCTCCATTCCTGCTTACACCAGTCGGCTCGACTTCGTTCTTTTTTTAGAGCACGTTATTCTTTCTCTGACTCGTTTGAGTCTCCTACTGCTGCTCCTCGCCTTCCAAACAACACACGTGATTGGTCTCTGAGTTTACTGTGCCGCAAAGCCCCTATACCTTAAAGACAAGAAAAGTTCCACAGCTTAAAATAAACACTGGTAAAATTTAATAAATTAATCAGTAGTTGATCAGTTTGGGTCTACATCTGGGTCCATCCCTGGACTGCGGGTCTACCTATTAGTGACTATTTTAGATGATTAATTAGATATGGCTCTGTACATTTCGTAAAATGTTTAATAATTAAGGCTGTGAAATTATGAGTGTTTAATCGTGACATACATTATTTTATGTAGTCAGTTAAGATTGATTATCTTACCTACCATTGTTTGTTAATACTATGTGGGTGGACAAAATGAGCATCACCAGAAAAAAAAATGTTATTAATTGCGGACCTGAGCGCTGTACAGTGAAGCCTCACTTTAAACAAGAGGGCTCCAATACTAGATTCGAGCAGAGCAACCTAGAGTGGGCTGCACTGCTGTGGGTGGGTCAAAGGGTTAAACTAGGAGAATGAGCTATTAAAAGTAGTGGCATTAATAATTTATGGCAATAACATTTTTAAATATGTGCCACGACGAATGTGTTCTGTTTTAGTTAATAGAAAACATTATGAGAATGTCTTGCCATGTTGCCCACAGCTGTATATGTGTTTGTCTCTGTGTCGTTGGTCAGCATGTTTCCGCTTAAATGTCCATCACAAAAGCCTCCATGATGACCGTTTCTCATCTGGTTGACTCCAAGAGAGAGAAGCGAGAGAGAGGAGCGTAAGGAATAAGCATTAGCGTGTGTTAATGCCGCGTACTTTCTCCGCAGATTATGCTGTGGAGGAAAGGCCGTCAGAGATCCTGTTACTGCAGCAGCTGGAGGAGGGGGGCCCGGACCCTCTGGTGTTTGTACTGAACGCGAACCTGCTGGCTATGGTCAAACTGGTCAACTGTGAGTGCCTCTCACATTTCTTTATGGATTATGATCAGTTTACAGTACGGTCTGTGAGCTGGTCTCTGTTGCAAAGCATGCAGAGTATTTTTAAGCTTTAAGAAGCCTAGACTTGTTTTTGTTCTTTTGCTGTGCAGTTCAAAACTAAGTATGTAATCATGTAGTAAGCCTGCGCCCGGTGACCGTTAATTGTGATAGCAGCCCCCAGCGGAATGAAAATACTCATTTACAAGCGAGCATGCTGGGTGAATTGGTATCCCACACTACGTTTATTGTAACCGACAGTGTCCTGTGGTGGCTGAACACACTGTGCTGCAGCCAGACATCATGCTTTTACTAAAGGCCAGTCCCAGACTAAGCCAGAGCCAGTGAGACAGACTAGAACTGTAAAGAATAAAACAATCGCTTTTCACTCAATACACATTTTTTTTCCAATAAATTTGTTTTTGTTTTCTATAAAAGTGGGTCGCGACTTAATGATCATAAAAAAAACCAATTTAAGTCAACTGCACTTTTATGATGGATTTAATTATTTATTTGTTTATTTGTTTGTTTGTTGAATATTAAGTCTTAACTCACATGTTATCACTTCCTATGCTGTCCTGGAATGTTCCTGGAAGCACTAGCAGATGTACCTACAGAAATATAATCATAATGATGATTATGATTATTATTATTATTATTATTATTATTACTTTTTCTTCCAAAAAAATTCCAAAGGCCCTTAACTCTGTAGCTGACACAGGAGCATAGAAAGAGATTTGCTGCAGCTTAAATTTGGTCAAATAAAAGAGCAATGCACGTTTATCTGTTTACTGTAAATACAAACTAAGTGCAAAAACATAAAAAATAAATATATTGTAATAAATATAAGGAGTACATGAGTATCTCTATGGCTATATAGAAAAGAACAAAGATCTAGATTTGTATACATATGCACATAAACATCTGTGTACATGAATTGAATAGGTTGTATAAAAAAATAATATAAATATACAAAAGTAATATATAATATAATACAGGGCACTATAAAATATGTAACATAAATATGTGTTATGGATTGACCTCGGAGATCTGCACTTTCTACAGAAGTCCGCCTCTTATTTCAGTCAAATAAATCAAATACATTTATAATAAGATCCTGCTTTAGTGACCTCTACCATCTCTAAAAATATTTTAAATCAATGTCCACACGTCTGTCCCTCAGACTTTACAGTGCTGAAACAGCTTTCAGCCTCTGCTGTCATTGTTTTAATCTTCTGTTTTCTTTTTCACCCATTAAATGTGAAGATGTAAACAGGAAGTGCTGGTATGTGACGACAAAGGGCATGCACGCGGTGGGTCAAGCCGAGGTGGTGGTGCTACTGCAGTGCCTGCCGGATGAAAAGAGCATTCCAAAGGACATCTTCAGCCACTTCGTGCAGCTTTACCAGGAGGCCCTCACAGGTAACACAATGCGGCTAAACAATAGGACAAGATCAATGTGTATATCAATTATTTGATTCATCGACTGATCTGTCGTCTACTTCTGTGTCTCTTTTTTATGATTTAAAATTACATCAGCGATGCAATTCATTTTTTCTCTTATGGTGCAGTGAAACAGTAGAAGCTGTATCGACCTCACACTTTTGTGAAGTGTATTAGTCTCTAGTGTATTAGTATTAGTCTATGCGGATCATATGAACGTTATAGGGTCCTATAAAGATGGGGCTTGATGTTGTGATGCACATTCCACATGTTTTGCCCCTGTCAATGTTTTGTAAGTAGTGAAGAAACTGCACAGCTTTATTTTATTTTATTTTATCTGGGTTTACTTGTGACCATACAGAGGCCAGTTTGTTTAAAATAGTTTTTAAAATTAGAGATGGACCGATCAGCGTTTTTGAGGCCGGTTCCGATCGTCGATCTAGGGTTAGGGTTAACCCTAACCCTAACCCTAACCCTTCAGCGTGACCGGCCGATAGCTGATACCGATCGAGGGTGGGGCTCGCCATGCCATGGCAGGGCTACATATTATTAGCAAGTCATGAAACAAGGTGGAAACTGATTTATTACCATTTTTAACAAGTTTATGTGAAACAGCGTAATATTATTAACTAAATTAGAAGCTGGTCTATGTGGGAGTAAACCGCTTGATAAGCTCCGGAAGAGCCACATCTGAAAAGTATCTCTACTAGGAACAGCAGAGCGCGGATCCAGGTGGAATATTAAGCAGCAGAATGAACATCATCTACAGCCGAGAAGAGCTGCTTATCTAGAACTATAAACTCAGTCACTCTGGCTGTGGTTCTTTAGCTCTCTGGCTGTTGCTGCTGCTGTTCTGTTCGTACCGGTCAGATCTGGTCTGTATGGTGTTCTGGGTTATTTGTTTTGTGTTAGCTGCACATGCTAGCTGTGCTGTTTGCTGATACTCACTGTATTCAGCTGTGTGGTGTCTCTGAAGTGCTGTATCAGTTTAGTAGTGTTAAATGTCTTTGTCTTGGTTTCTCCGCGAGAGACGCTGATGTTACTAATTTTACAGATGTTATAAACTGCCCTGGATGAGTCTGAGTCACATACGGTAACAAACTGCCAGAAGGACGATGTTTTTTTTTCGTACATGCGGTGAACGCTTAAACTGTTCTCGCGAGGCCGCTGCTTTAGTCAGTCTGATGAAAACGGAAGGGTATGTATTTCCACCTAGTGGTTCAGATAGGAATTGCAGGGAGCTGGCTGGAGAGGGTTTTACGCAGGGCTCCTCTCCCTGGATGAAACGCTAGCTGGAAATACAGAAATTGGGCTCATTTGTTTACTGCCATCGATCGGCTCTTGAGATCGGCCGATCGCCGATCACATATTTTGATTAAAAATCAGCCGATACCGATATATGGCCGATCGATGCTTCAATCTCTATTTAAAA